>OX422212.1:648986156-649586156 GCA_949130495.1 Sambucus nigra
TAAAACGGGTCTCGGTTTCCCTGCGGGGAACCAGTTTCTTTTTTTTTAATATAAAAAAATTAATTTCATATTTTTTTGGAAACTAAACATTAATCAGCCCCAATGATAAAATCGGGGAAACACACACACACACACACACACACACACACACACACACACACACACACATAGGAGACAAACCCAGAAATGTGCTATATAATTAACAGAAATTAAAGAAAACAACAACATTATTTTTTTTTTGAAGAAAAAAAACAAGTGATTAACTTTGAAAAATTTACACCATAAACTGTTAAAAAAATCCACCATCTTTGTAGGCAAATTTGACAAGTTGTGTTTCTCTTTACATCACACCATCTCTGTATACAATCTATGTGTGCAAATTGGAACAAACCAATAAAAAGAAACAAACCCAAATCAATTCCAACTATAACATCTATAGTCATCTATTGGTTTAGTATAACTTAAACAAAGAGAAAACCCATCTCAGAAGTTACAACTTAAACAAAGAGAAAACAAATCTCAAAATCATAACCCAAACATAATATATTTTCTAGTATATTTTCTAGCATATTTTCTAGATTTTCCTATATTTTCTCACAACCTAAACATGATATATTGTATTTTTTTAAATGAAATGCCGAGAGATAGAGAGAGATTTACAGATGAGGCGGCACAACGTGAGTCCTGGCAGGCTATAGGTCATCATGGGAGGGAGATGAGGTCGTCAGGCTACGCAGGTTTTTGAGAAAGAGATTTTGAGGGAGGTGGACGAATGAAATAAGGTTAGGGTTAAAGAAAGTTATGTCAAAGGCTTTATATCCTATATATATTTTATATACATACATATTTTATTATATATCAATAATTCGGGTATCCCCGAGGGGACCTGAGGCAATACCCGAAATCGACCCAAAACTTTTTGGGGGGGTTTTAGCTCCATGACCACCACCCCCCCCCCCCCCCCCCCCGATCCCCGAATTTTGGGGGATTTTTTTTCGGGGACTCAAAATTTGAGGGAAAATTGCCATCCCTACTAAATATCTCATCCGAGATTACAGGTAACTAAATGAGCCTAGCAATACTGACGTGACATATATTCGTATTTATCCACTTAACAAATGCTTGTGCTGATTTCTTTAAGGAGTTGGGTCGGGCGTGCCCCACATACTGCTGGGCTTGGTCGGTCGATCGGTCTTCAATTGGGCCTAATTAATAATTTAGGTCACTAAAATTTCCCTAAAACCTCTAGGTTAAATTTTATTGGGCCATTGGGCTTTGAAATTGCCTTATGCCCAAACGATTTTGATCCGTTCTTATGAATTTGAATCGAAAGGGTAGACTTGTGATTATGCAGAAGTTTCAGGGTATTCTTGTCCGAGTAGGAAGTGAAGCGCCAAAATATCCTTGGGTATTGTACCTTATGATTGTGCACAAGGTTTCAAATTGGGTTGCATTAACACCGAACCGTCACCTTGCTTCCAGTCTTCTGCTATCAAAACTTGCCTTGGCACTTATTCATCTTTGTAAGTTTCCATCTCCATCTATTACTTTCACAACTTTCTTCTTCTTCTTCTTCTTCTTCTTCTTCTTCTTCTTCTTCTTCTTCTTCTTCTTCTTCCTTCTATTTGTCTTCAGTAGTGATAACTTATTCTTCTGAAAATGCCGACCATCCATTAGAAAAAGTGTTGACTAGTTCAAGAAGACAGATTCGTATCGAATCTTGCACATTTATACCCTCGAACTTAGACATTTTAGCCCCCTCGAGTACCGTAATTGCTATAAATATTCTCATTAATCAGACAACCTCCATTTTATTTGCTAATATGTTATTTGAGGTATTATTGAGCTTTTATAGGGGTTATGATGCTTAGTATGAAGTTTGAGCACGTTCCGATAAAGTTTTGTCGCAATTCGCACGTTCAGGGGCATTTTTGTAATTTCACACTTCGAGATTTGTGCTCAAAGTATTCACGGAAGTTTTAGCCCTCGGACCAAACTTCGTGTGGTCGTGAACAGTGCTCGAATCGGAGTTCGAACAAAAGAAACAAGAACCTTTAATCAGGGAAGAAATATAAATTTCCATATATGTCCCTTTCTTCACTTTTGCAGCATGCTCACATTTCAAATGGCGATTTCATGGAGATGCTCAGGTTTTTCTCGGATTTTGGGTTTGTCTCCAATTGAGAACTTTGGTCCAAAATTGGAACTTGTTTTTTTTCCACACGCGCATTTGGGTCTTGTGTGCTTTGTCGAAATGGGTTTTGGTATGGTGGTTGTTGCCATTGATGGGTTTTGATGGAGATGGAGGTATTGGTTATTTTTACAAATGGGTCTTTGGATTCTGCGATTTCCATAGCAACTTGCTCCCACACCTTGTTGGTCTCGGCTAGAACTTTAAAACACAAATGGGTCATGGTGGTCTCGGTATGAGTTACGGGTTAAATATGGAGTCTTTGGCTTTCTATGGGGGTTTCGTGACTGTAGAAAAATTGGGTGGGTTGTCCTGCCGTTGCCGGTCGACCGGGTTATGAGTATTTACCTTGCAAGCTTGACAGTGTTGATCTCCCCTGTTCCACGGTCGACCGGTGCTCTGCCTTTTGTCCGATAATTGTTGCAGCTACTTCCTTTTCTTTTTCTTATTTTCTTTTTATTGTGTAATTGTAACTTAAGTCCTTTTTTTTCTTTTCTTATTTCTTTTTCTTCTTTTTCCTTTTTCCCACTTGGTATAAATAAAATACTTTGTTATTTTTTTAAGATATCTAGTTTTTTTTTTATCTAGTTTCTCTCTCTCTCTCTTAATTTAGCTTAGGGTTTGTAATATTTGGGGATTTTTGGTTTATAATATTTGGGGATTTTGGGTTTGTAATATTTGGGGATTTTGTGGAGATAAATCCCTCTCCTCCATTTTCTTTATGGTTTGACACCCATTTATGTAAGTTGATACTATTAATTATCATTTTCCTCAATTTTAAGCTTTGTCCCCTAGATTTATTTGATTTTCCTTCATTTCCATGTCTAGTTAATTTAATTGTTAATTCAATTAGTTGTTGTTGCTTAATTAATTAGGTGCTTTAATTAATGTCAATTAATATGCTGAGGGGCTAATTCAAATTAGGTTTTGTCGGATTGAACTCACCTAGGGTTGACGGGTTCCTTTGCTTTGGTGATGGAGTTTTACATGTTTATTTCGAGTGAGTTGTCCTAGTTATTACGCCTAGGGTATTTAACGGGGTATATCATGTATTCCCCGTATTTATGACCATGCGTGCATAATTTCCGGGGTATTTATTAACGTCAAAATCTTAGTAAGCTTTTATGCGAATTTAGGGGTGTGACAACCCTTGATTTGATTAATTGACGAAACGAGACGCAATCTTAATAACTCGTGAGACCACGTAACCATTTTATACTAATTAAATTTGGGTGAGGGATATCCGACTCAACCTATAGCTTTTATTCTCTTTATTAATTTAGTTTAAATACACTATCGCCTAGTAAAATATTTTCCTTTATTTATCTTTTACTTTGTTAGCAATTATCTTTTACACTTTTAATTTAGAAGTATTAAATCGAATAAATTCTAGCAACTCGTCTCTCTGGATTTTCGACACCCGGACTTGGCCGCTATACTCACCTGTTGAGTGTAGTCATAAGTTTAGGTTTTTGTATTGAGGTGGTGAACAGAAAACATAGGTCAGCATTTGACACGCGCTACTTTTCACCTTTAATCAAAATGGCGTCGTTGCCGCGAACTTGATGTTTTAGAATTTATTTGATTTAGTATTTCGTACTATTTTCTTTTTATTTGTATTTTTTTGCTAACATTTTTACAGGGCTTCTACATTTGAGCGCCAAGAACTGCTTGAATTTTTCTACCGCGCCTATCTTTGTGGATTTCTCCACTTTGAGCCATTTTTGGGGTATGCAAGTCTTCTTCCAATCATTTCGGTAATCATTATGATAATTCTCAAAATCCCTGTAAACCTATGACTTTTGGTCCATACTTAGAGTCCCAAAAATTACAAATTCAAAAATGACTTTGGGCGAGTATTACAAAAGTCAAGCTTTGGAGTGCCTGTATTTTGACGAGGATGATACTATTTTGGGCATCTAATTCCTTATAATAGGAATTTTGAAACAAATTTCAATAGTTTTCAAAATTCTTATAATAATGAGTTTGAGTATAGTTTCGATAAGAATTTTCAAACTTCTCATTTCTAAGAATCCAAACCTCGACCTATGACTTTCGGTGAGGGTTTGCTCATGCTTGAGAATGAGTGGTATGAGGACCGTTATCGGGAAGAAAATCGTTTGTGGGAACATGAATTGGATTTATTATTTGAATCCGACGACGATTTTTCTTCCGAAACGTTTGAAGTCGAGGAATGTTTTGAACCAAATGAGGATTCTTTACCTACTTTGGAACAAACCATTCTTGACTTGGCCCATGGTTTAATAAGGAATGAAAGTGAGGATGTAATGGATGTAGTATACATTGGTAATGAAATGATTTCGTCTTTGGATACCAAAGAAGAAAGTTTCATTGAAAATGATCCTATCTCGTTCGAAATTCCAACTTTGAGTGATGATAACTCATCTCTTGAGTTTGAATTTCTTTCCTCCCCCTTTTCATTCTCCGTTATCACATCGTTACAAGTACCCGATGTATCGGTGTCGAACTTTAAAACGTTTAACCCTTTCACTGACGAGGAGTACTTGCGCGAGTTGCGTTCCATGAAGGCATCTTTGCCTCCTTGTGCGCCCCCTCCCATTCCAATTTCAAAATACTTGGGAGATGATTCAATTTTCTTGGTCCTCCCCATGTGTATTTGTCACCTGTTTTATCCAAATCCCCCATCCTCTCACCAAAATTTTTAATTGGGGATGGTTCATTTCTTACGCCTTACACATGCCATCCATCGTTGAAACAGAATTTCTATTTTTCGAGAGGCATGCATGAGTGTGAGGGTATACCGATTATCCTCCAAAGTCAAATTGTATTTTGGGTGGACCATCAAAATTTTCAACTTCTAGTTTATAGTTAATTAGAAGTTAAAATTATAGGTTGTAAATAGTTAGTTGTTGTTTTCTTTATTTTTCTTTTTTATTCTTACTTATAGCCTAGTGTAGTTAGTTAAGATTTTGTTGTTTGTTTTTGCTATGCTTGGTACTAACATGTTTTGTAGAATCATTGGACTTGTTCGTTTACGAGATTTCTTCATTTTGGGCAATATCGCTCTTTTCCTCTCTTTAACTTGGTTCTTAATTTACATTGAGGACAATGTCGGGTTTTAAGTTAGGGGGTGTGGGATATTCTATCCATTCATTGCTTAGTCCATGATTTCGATTATATTTTATTCCCAATAATGTATTTCTTTTAAAGATTTTCTTTCTTTTTTCTCCTTTTTTGGGCATTTTGCCTTTGTTGCAATGACAAATTTCAATAATTGTCTGATCCGATAGACAATTCAATGATTCATGTTCTCAATTTTAGAAGTTATTAGACTTTTGTTATCAATTATTGATATTATGAATAACTTCATGAATTAAAATTTAATCCCATGAGCACATGCACTTTTGTTTCTTTAATGATTTGTTTAAGATTTTCATAACTCGGTAATCTTTTGTTGCATTGTATATACTTACACCGAGTGAGCTTTGGGATTTACTTTGTTTGTAAGTGTTATACACTTCTCTTTCCTCTTTGAAAATGTTACAATCGTTGGTAATCTCACTATTCTTTCATTTGATCGTTCATTAATTGAGTTTACATATGAAACGTATTACTTGAGCATGATTTTTAAAGTTTGTTTTGACTCGAGAATTGCGTAAACTTTAGGAAATGATCATAGGTAATCTTTGTTATATCACCCATATTCGCCTTGACCTCACATATGTTTCCCCTCGTCAACCCCTTTGAGACTAAATATTAGCCTTTCATTTCATTACCTAAAATCCCATAACCAACTCCACATTGAAGTTATTAGCCATACATATTATCTTCCGTACCTTTGTTTGGAATGATACTTGGGATTGAATTATGTTGTGTTACGGTTGCAATTTAGGCATGTGAGAGTGTGAAAAGTAAAGAAAAGAAAGAAGTGAAAAAGGAGAGAAAAAGAGAAGGTAGAAAATAAAAGAAAAAAAAAGTGAGAAAAAGAAGAAAATAAAGACAAAGTTGTATATGTTGTGTATAGCGTTCGATAAGCTTTGTTTACTCTCCCCATTGTTATATTCAATGCCTTTTATGGATTATATTTTCCAATTTTTGAAATTGCCTGCATTTTCCATTATTCTAAGTTTTTATTCCGAACGCATTGAATCCGTACATACATATCCTTCGTTTCTTACCCTAGCCTCGCCTACATTACAACCCTATACAAGTCCTATGTGATTTTAGGGTGAATTTAATTTAAAAGTCATAGTAGCTTTGATAATTTGTGAAAATACATTTCGCCTCCTTTAATGTGCGGTATCTTTCATTGAGATTACAATTTTTCATTTTTTTATATAGCGTTCTTCATTTGTGACATGTTCGCGGCCTAGTTTCCATTTACATTTACTCTTTATGCCCGCATGTTCTGTGTGTTAACTCCCTGTTTCGAGTGAATTCACTTGATGAGTGTAATGCCCATGAGGATTGAATATATGCTTGCTTTAATTTTTATCCATTTTATTTAAGTTTTTGTCAAATCATACTTTTCATGTGCTCGCTCCCCTCCCACATTTTAAAGTTTCAATTCTTCGAGGTTTATTCTATAATGTTGATAATACATACTTTTGTTTGAATTCGTTCGATATGTTAATTACATGTTGAAATCTTATTCATTGTTGTTGAGTTTGTCGCATGTTAGGTTAGGCATTATTTTGAGGAAACCATATGATTTTTGTGGGTTTCATCCCTGAAAACCCTCACGAGATGACACTCGTCCACTAGGGTAACCTAGGGGTTTAACGGCTTATTGCATACGCTAAATGGAATTGTTCGCCCACGAAAGTGGCCTTGTCCCTTTTATCGCTTTTGTATTTATATCCTAGTTTGCAATTTTCTTATAGTTCTTCTTGCTTTGAATTTCATTAGTAGGGACTAGCAATGTGTAAGTTAGGGGGTGTGATTCGTATCGAATTTTGCACATTTATACCCTCGAACTTAGGCATTTTAGCCCCCTCGGGTACCGTAATTGCTATAAATATTATCATTAATCAGGAAACCTCCATTTTAAATGCTAATATGTTATTTGAGGTATTATTGAGCTTTTATAGGTGTTATGGTGCTTAGTATGAAGTTTGAGCGCGTTCCGATAAAGTTTCATTGGGATTCGCACGTTCAGGGGCATTTTTGTAATTTCACACTTCGGGATTTTTGCCCGAAGTATTCACAGAAGTTGTAGACCTCGGGCCAAGATTCGCGTGGCCGCAAATGGTGCTCAAATCGGAGTTTGAACGAAAGAAACATAGACCTTTAATCGGGGAAGAAATATAAGTTAATTATATTATTATTTTATTTATTCATTAACAGTCTATTTAATTCCATCTATGTCCCTTTCTTCACTTTTGCAGCAAGCTCACATTTCAAATGGAAATTTCATGGAAATGCTCTGGTTTTGGGTTCGTCTTAAATTGAGGACGTTGGTCCGAAATTGGAACGTGTTTTTTTACTACACGCGCATTTGGGTCTTATTTGCTTTGTCGAAATGGATTTTGGTTTAGTGGTTGTTGCCATTGATGGGTTTTGATGGAGATGGAGGTTATTGGCTATTTTTGCAAATGGGTCTTTGTCTTTTGTGATTTCTGTAGAAGCTTGCGCCCACACCTTGTTGGTCTCGGCTAGAGCTTGAAAATGCAAATGGGTCATGGTGGTCTCGGTATGGGTCGCGGGTTACATATGGAGTATTTGGCTTTCTATGAGGGTTTCGTGATTGCAACAAAATTGAGTGGGTTGTCTTGCATCGTCGGTCGACTGGCTTTCGCCACGCGGTCGACCGCGTTATGAGTATTTACCTTTCAAGCTTGACAGTGTTGATCTCCTCTGTTATGCGATCGACCGGTGCTCTGCTTTTTGTCCGATAATTATCGTGGCTACTTCCTTTTCTTTTTCTTATTTTATTTTTCCTTTTCTTTTTATTGTGTAATTGTAACTTAAGTCTTTTTTTCTCTTTTCTCTTTTCTTATTTATTTTTATTTTTTTTCCTTTTTCCCACTTGGTATAAATAAAAACGCTTTGTTATTTTTGTAAGATATCTAGTTTATCTCTCTCTTTTAGTTTAGCTTAGGGTTTGTAATATTTGAGATTTTGTGGAGATAAACCCCTCTCCTCAATTTTCTTTATGGTTTGACACCCATTTATGTAAGTGGATACTATTCATTGTCACCTTCCTCTATTTTAAGCTTTGTGCCCTAGATTTGTTTGCTTTCAATTTATTTCCACGTCTTGTTAATTTTAGTTGTTAATTTATTTAGTTGTTGTTGCTTAATTAATTAGATGCTTTAATTAATGTCATTTAATATGCTTAGGGGCTAATTTAAATTAGGTTGTGTCGGATTGAACTTACCTAGGGTTTATGGGTTGCTTTGCTTTGGTGATGGAGTTTTACATGTTTATTTCGAGTGGCTTATCCTAGTTATTATGCCTAGGATATTTAACGGGATATATCATGTATACCCCGTATTTACAACATTGCGTGCGTAATTTCTGGGGTATTTGTTGATTCCAAAATCTTAGTAGGCTTTTATGCGAATTTTGGGGTGTGACAGCCCTTGATTTAAGGAATTGACGAAACACGATGCAATCTTAATAACTCGTGAGCCCATATAACCACTTTATACTAATTAACTCGGGGTGAGGGATATCCGACGCAACCTATAGCTTTTATTCCGTCTATTAATTTATTTTAAATACACTCTCGCCTAGTATAATATTTTCTCTTATTTATCTTTTATTTTGTTAGCAATTATCTTTTACACTTTTAATTTAGAAGTATTAAATCGAATAAATTCTAGAAACTCGTCTCTATGAATTTTCGATACCCAGACTTGGCCGCTATAGTCACCTGTTGAGTGTAGTCATAAGTTTAGGTTTTTGTATGGAGGCAATGAATAGAAAATAGCGATCAGCGTTTAACACGCGCTACTTTTCACCCTTAATCAAAGACCTACTCCATTCCTTCTTGGTTGGATATCAATTGTGCCCCCATGCCTAAATATATCATGGACATCGAGGGGACATTGGATTCACACCTTGGTTGTGGTCCAAGGGGGATTGACATTTCTCCCAAATTCATTTTTTTAAGAATTCATCGACCTTTTGGGGGTGGTCCCTACTCACTGTGGCCCCAATACTTGGCGAATAGTCAATGGGGTTAATCGTATAAATGAAATTTATGGGACCTATATGGGCATCCCAGAGGTCAGGTACTGCTACACATGGTCTCACACCACAGATGGCCTCCTCTATTTAAAGGGGAGGAAGGCAAACATGACATTGGTTGTAAACCTCCTAGATTCCAAAAGGGGGTACTAGGATCAGGGGTTTATTACCAAGAATTAGCAACATTCACCGCTCCCTGAGGGCGAAGAATATACAGGATATATGTACCTTGACTTGGGGGATGATCAAATAGGTTAACACTTTCTCTTTCAATTTCATACACATTGATTTGTCATTTTTCCTTGTTGTTGCTGATTGTGTTATCTTGTTGTCTTTGAACAACTCAAAAGAAAAACAAGGAGCCTTCCCTCCGAGATATCAAAGTTGCTAACCTCTTAAAGGCTTGGAGGGTGAAATAATCTTTACCTGATGGGGAGCACCCCAGGTCCTTAGCCTTTTTGCTTGAGTGCACCAATACTACCAGCAGTTTTACTTCTCGCCCGGTGGACAGCACATAAGATCTTCTTCTTCCTGACGAAGAAACTTCTTCTTCTTTTTAACCACTAGACGTTGGGTCAATCCAGTTAGCGAAAGAAGATTCAATGGTTCCCACAAAAAAAATAGTCCTTTTGATTATTGAGAACGACGATGATGAGGTCCTCCTCACTGCCAGGACAAAGCCCAAAAGAAGGCGAAGGCTGAATCCTCCAAGTATGGTGACCCAAGCTTGGTCACTAAGGAGAAGACGAAGGACGAGGAAAAGAAGAAGAGGGAAGAGAAGAAGAAGAAGGAGGAAGAGAAGAATAATGACCTTATGGCCTTTTCGAAGAAGAAAAATGTTCCCCCTTCTTTCCCCAACATCTTTGAGGCCCAATCTATGGCCCACAATCCATCCTTACCCCAGGCTTGCTAAGGGGGCACTGCTCGTTAGCGATTGAGGATGCTAGGACTTGACCAGCTGTCCCTCTGAGCTTTCCAAACTCTGTCCTTGGTAAGATCATTTTTCCTCTTTCTTATTTTTCAACATTTGAGTTATTTGGACATAACTCGTCAAAGTCTTTATCATTCATTTTGCAGTTCATGACATAATGTACTAGTCTTTTGTATGGTCATGCCGACCAGACCAAAAAGAATGATAAGTTGGCAGAGGCCTTCCAAAAATCTTGGTATGACATAACCAAGGCCTAAGAGGCGTATGTTAGAGAAAATAAGACCACCATCGAGTCCATGGCCTCGCTAAAGATCAAGAATGACCTGCTGATGGTGGATAGCACAAACCTGACAGCGAAGAATTCCCGGTTAACAAAATAAGTGGACAAAATCCCTGCCATCAAGGACGCCATCTTAGAGCAAGGTTAAAATAAGGTGTACGACAAAGCCAGAGTCTTGACTGCCTATGCTCAGAAGGCGAGCTTCAAGAAAGGCTGGGACAAAGCCTTGGCAGAAATCGAAGTCCTTTCTAAATCTGAGTTGTATGGCAAGCACGAGCCATGTCCCCCTCCTATTATTGACAAAGAGCCTCCTACCAGCCATCTTAGCGACCAAGCCAAGGAGGTAGCGTCCAAGGAGAAGGAGGTGGCAACCAAGGGGAAAGAGGTTGAGACAGAAGAGCAAGTGAAGAAGTCAAGCCCATAGTTCTATGGTTTTTTCCTTTTTTTCTCATGAATTGTACTATTTTTCTTTCTTTAGATTGTAATGGCTCTTTCTACCCCATATATCATGAATGAAAACAGTATTTTCATTTGCTTAAGTGTGCCACTTTACTTTTCTAATAAACTATTGTGTGTTCTGCTCTGATACTATAGCCTATTATCGGGGACATTCCTTCTCCTAGTAATTTAAAAAATGTGGTCGAGCGAGATGCTAATGCGCAAGCTCGCTGAGCATTTATGATTGCCTGCAAGTCTGTATAAAATAGGAGTGAGGCCTACAAGAACCAGTCCACCCTGGTCGCCAAGCTGAAGGATGACCTCAAAGACTTGGAAGATGTGAGTGCTTCGATACAAAAAGAAATAAATAACTTGAAGGCCTAGTTGGCTGAATCCAAGGACGTGGGTGAGGTTGGATCTCTGGTCCAGTTAGAAAATGTTGACTTAAAGAAGAAACTTTCTGAAGCTAAAGAGCGAGTTCAAAGAAGCAACGTCGTGGTGATGGGGCTAAGCTGCGATAATTAAAATCTTTGATACTTATTCAGGATGGGTCCCCGAGCGTCCTGGTCGGATGGTTATGATGAGGGTTGGTAAGATGCCCCAATGAGGTTGTAGGAAGCTTAAGACCGACTCAATGCCCTCAAGGTTATTAAGGAACCCCTAGACTTTCATCTCTGGTACATGTTCTAAGTTGATTGTTCTGCGTAGAACCGACCTCTTTTTAAGCATGACAAGACTTGAATACCTTTGGACGGCATTCCCCTTCAGCTTATCGAGAGTTACCTGGAAGGTCATGATAGTGATGAAGAGTATAGGCATAACCCTGACGATGGTCGGAGGAAGCAAATAGAACAATTTTTGGCTCGTCAACCATAAACTGTTGGAGATCTTTGTGCTTTTTGTAATTATTATGTAATTAGTATCTTTTCAAAATCGCGCATTGTCGAATGTATTAAATTAATACCAATTTTTTTGCATTTTTCGAGTCCATTATGCCTTTCATGTGTTATTCCGGATTTCTTACCTTTTAGGTTGTGTCATCACACTTCTTTAGGCCTAGAAAAGATAATAGAAAAAATGCACAATGTCTATAGGCGATCCACCCGCTCAGAATTTCAGTCGACCGATTAAAGTTGATTTATTGCCTAGGAATCACCCGTACGGATTTTATCTTTCCTGGGCAAGTCATGAGGTCACCTGTGTTGGTTATGAAAAGAACCCGAGGACTTTAATTTTAATTATAATAAGCAAAACTGCCATTGTAATTAGGTTAAAGTTTGATCGTTTGATCGTCATCTTTCAAAGATTAAATGTCAATTGTGAGCCTGTTACTTAGGAAATAATGTAAATCAACCAAATAACTTAAGAGACATGTGCAAACTATGATGAGCAAGGACTATATTTATTTATAAAAAGAAATAAAAAATTGAGAGCAACATAAGTTTGAAACGAAAATTTGCATAAACTAATGTGCTTGAGAAATAAAAAGGCTAAATAAAACTTCTTGAGGTTGGATGCATTCCATATCCTTGGTATCTCTGTGCCCTCCATTATTTTTAAGTGATAGTCTATCTCTGATCACTTTGAATTATCCCTCCCGATTGGTCCCCAACTTTCCATCCGACGGTTTTACGGCGCTACCGAGGACTTTCCTTAGGACACAATCTCCTACTTGGAATTTCCTCAGATTGACCCTCTTATTGTACTGATTTGCTAATTGTTATTGGTATGAGGCTAGCTTAATCATGGCTTGCTCTCTTCATTCGTCGTCCAGGTCAAGTTCGACGCGAACGACATCGTCGTTCAGTCCTTGGTCGGCCATCTTCGTTCTCATGGTCAGTAGGTCAGCTTCAAGTGATATGATAGCTTCCATTCCATAGGTAAATGTGAAGGAAATTTCCCCAGTTGGTATCCTGGGTGTGGTACGATACGCCCAGAGAATATGAGGGAGCCCATCCACCCAAGCACTTTTTGCTCTTTCCAACCTCTTTTTAAGGCCATCGAGCATCGTTTTTTGGAGGCTTCTACTTGACCATTGCTTTTAGGGTATGTTATAGAACTAAATTAGTGATTGATTCCATGCTCGTCGTAGAAATTTTAGAACTAAACACTCTCAAATTGTGTGCCATTGTCAGTTATGATGACTCCCGGTACCCCAAAGTGTGTTATGATATTTCTTCAGATGAACCTTACCATGTCAGCGTCTCTAATGTTGGACCGTAGTTCTACCTCTACTCACTTAGTGAAATAATCTGTGTTGACTAATAAGTACTTGCGATTCTCAGGTGCGATAGGGAGTGGTCCCATGATATCCAACCCCCATTGTGCAAAGGTCATGGACTAGTCAAAGGCCTTATATCGTTAGCTGGTTGATGGACTATGGGAGAGAATTTCCAGCACTTCTCGTATTTTTGAACAAAAACACTTGCATCTTTCTACATATATTGCCGCCACTAGCCTTTTTTGATTGCTTGGAATGCCAGATTTCTATATATTCCATCATGAAGTTAATATAGAACTTGTTTGACGTTTTTTGGATGTACGAACTGGAGGTAGGGGCCTACGAAGGATCTCCTATAAAGTTTGACTCTAGGGTCTAAGTAAACACGTGCAGCTTTGACTCTGACCAGATGGGCATATTTCTTGTCGATCAAAAGTGTCTCATTCTACAAGCATGAAATGTTGTTGTCCATCCAACTGGGACCCTGGTCGATGGAGAGGAAGTGTTCGGGGTCTACTGTCTTGTCAACATTGGGATTGGCGAGGAATTCCACTTTGATGGTTCTCCTGAAATCTGAGTCCACTACTAAGTTTAGTGCTGCTAGAGCATTGTCAACACTTCCTCGAATTTTTTAATTAGCTCACGTACGACAGCGAGGTAGGTTATCATCCTATAATCTTTGGCATTAAAATGCCCACTGACTTGATTGGACACCAATTTGGAGTCGCAATAAACGTTGAGTCTTCTTGCCCCGAGCAAAAGTGCTTTGCAAAATTCGACAATGAGCGCCTCATACTCACTCTAGTTGTTTGAGGCATAAAATCCCAGTCTGACCCCTTGCTCAATTATAGAATTTTCTAGAGTCACAAGGACAATGCCCACGCATGCCCCTTTGAATTGGAGGCACCAATAACATACAACGTCAAACTTTTACCTTGCGCCTATTCATGCATCTTTTATTGATCGGCCAGATGTTGGTCGGTAGGGCCTTCTCTAGTGAATTATGCGATGAAGTTATCCAGAACCTACCCCTTGATTGCTTTCCTTCGTTGGAAGTGAATATAGAACCTCCCAAGCTCTACCGACCATTTTGTCATTCGTCGAGAGAGGTCATCCCTGCAAAGGACAACTTTAAGGGGGAAGGAAGTAATCACATTGATGGAATTAGCTTTAAATAATAGTTCAGCTTTCATAAAGTAATCATCAATGCATAAATCAGCTTTTCCAGGGGCAAGTAGAGTTATTAGGCATCCAAGAGAATTGATTTGCCCCTCTTTTGCAGACCAAGGTCGAGCTAATTGTATGGCTTGATACTGCGAGATAAAGGTAAAGTGGATCCCCTTGATCGGGGAGTGATAGTAGTGGTGGTTTTCTGAGATAGGATTTGATCTCCTCTAGGGATTTGTAGCACTTGTTATTCCAAGTAAGGACCTTCTCCTTCTTGATAAGTTGGAAAAATGATTGGCAGTGCTCAGACGACTTTAAAATGAAGCGATTGAGTGCTGCGAGCATTTCAGTGAGCTTTTGGACCTCTCGTATTGTCTTTGGCAGTCGAACCCTGCTGATAGCTTCTATCTTATCTGGGTTAGCCTTAATTCCTCTCTTGCTAACCAGATAACCCAAAAATTTTCCAGACTGGACCCCAAATGAACACTTATTGGTGTTAAGTTTCATTCGGTAGTGCCTGAGGATTTCGAAGGTGTTAGCCAGGTCTTGGAGATGGTCACTCATGTTCCTACTTTTGATGACACCTCCATGGTATCCCCCATATGGTGTTTAAACATCTTCGTGACTAACCTCTGATATTTAACTCTTGCATTCTTGAGGCCAAATGATAAGACCTTGTAGCAATACAGACCAGTTGGCATTATGAATGAAGTCTTATCATGATTGGGGCCGAACAGAGGGGTCTGATGATACCCCGATTAAGCATCTAGAAAACTCATCCACTCATGAGCTGTTGTAGCATCGATCGGATGGTCTATCTTCAATTGGAGAAGCTATCCTTGGGACAGGACCTATTGAGATCAATAAAATCTATGCAGACTCTCCATCTCCCATTGCTCTTACGAACCATGACCGGATTTGAGAGCCATTTTAGAAATTGAAGTTCTGTGATAGACCTTGCCTCCATAAGTTTCCTTACTTCCTTGTCCACTGTCTTTGCCTTCTCTAGGGATGTTCTGTGAGTTTTATTTGTGATGGGCTTGAATGATCCATGTGGAGCCGATGACAAGCGACTGTGGGATCGATTCTCAACATATTGTACGCTTCCAACGCGAATACATCCAAGATTTTTTTTAGTAAGGAAATTAACTCCTCCCTTTCAAGGTCAGTCATGCTTGTCCCAACAAAAAAATTCCTTTCGGACTTAGCTTTATAAAAAATAATCTTCTCTAAGTCTTCGACGACCTTGTTAGTGGGGTGGATCATGGTATCTTCCACCCCTGGTCAGTCATTCCATAGTTGCTATTTAGATGGAGTAGCCACATCTTAGGCTATCTCTAAAACAACTTCTTTCTTTTTCTTTTTTCTCGCTTAGGCTTAATGGTGGCGATGAAGCACTTCTGAGCAATTTCTTGATTGCCTCTGATCTCCATTATCCCTCTGTCCATAATGCACTTTAGTTTCTAGTGGTAGGTGGAAGGGATAACCCCTATGGCATGAAGCCACCCCATGCCTAAAATGGAGTGGTAAGATGAATCAATGTCGGCCACCAAAAACTCTAAGAGTTTTGAAATATTCCCTACCCTTACTGGCAGGACCACTTTCCCCAATGTTATCGTCATCATCCCTAAAAAGACGACTAGAGGAACGATTTCCTCCTTAATGTCTGACATTTTAAGCTTGAGTTTATGGAAGAGCTCCAGTTACATCACCTCTGAAGAACTCCCCTGGTCTACTAGTAGCTTATTCAAGTTCCAATTAGTGATTATGAGAGTGATTACTAGTGCATCGTGGTATGGGGTCCGTGCCCCCAACCAAGTCATCCTCTATGAAGACAATATGCTTATTATAATTAACTCCTCTATTCATCGGCGTTTACCAGCCTGGCTTTTAGCGAAATCAATCTGGAAAGCTTTGATCATAGCTGCAACTTTCTTGAGTTCCATTTGAATAATATTCCCTTGGATCTGCTTAAGGTCGGGCGCTCCGTATATGATAGCGAACTCATACCCTATGTCATCATCTAGGACATTGTCTGGTTTTTAGTCATCTTTGGCTACGACCTAGTTAAACTTCTTCTCAATGAACTCGCTCACATGCCCAGCTTGGGCTAATTCCTCCAGATGAGCTTTGAGTGCGTTACAGTTTTTGGTCTTGTGGTTACCATCTTTGTGGAATACGTAGCGAAGTATGTTATTCTTATTGGTAGGACCACCGCCCATATTCTTTGGCCACGAATTTCCTTTCCACGAAAGAAGTCATCACAAAGAACAACTACGATGTCTCACCAACCAAATAGTGGGCCCCTGCCTGAAGAACTGGGAGCAAATTTGGCTCCACTGAGGATCAGGTCTGAGGTTTGTTAAGATGGGAGCCCAAGGTTCTGACCAGAACGACGGCCTACTGGGAAATCCACGGGAAACCTAGGTATACTCAGATCTCACGCCTGGTTGATGCCTACGAAGTAATGCTTCAACAGCATGAGGAGGCAGCTCGCCTCCAAGTTGAAGAGAATTCTAGCCTCTAACGGAGACTAAAAGAAATGGAGAAATAACTCCGATGGAACAAAAAGCATCGACCTCGGACTCCTAGCCCTTTAGTGAGTAAGACTCGCAGTCGAGGAAGGAACATCAAGAGTGACTAAGGACGTTCAGGGCATGAAAATCATCAAGGTAGTTACCACAGAGACAACGAGCACTGCGGAGATGACATAAGAAGCTTGTTTCGAAGGGAAATGGACCAACACCCCGCTCATAGGGGGGCCAAGTCTGCCAAAAACCTAGAAAGGAGTGATCTTATCACCCATATGAAGTCTCCTTTCTCAAAACCAACAAATAGGAGGAACCCCCAAAGAATTTTTTAACCCTCGGGTTCAAGGTTTAAGACAAAAAAACTGATCCCATAGACCATGTTTGGCAGTACATGCAGGCTATGACTTTATGGAGTCATAATAATGTGCTAATGTGTCGCATATTTCCTTCTAGCTAGGCGACATCACCCAAAAATGGTTCGAGAAGCTGCCCCACAGGTCCATCAAGAGTTTCAAGGTGCTCGTCAAATCATTCACTGCTTGTTTCATCACCAGCAACTCTCATCCCAAAAGAATGAACTCGCTGCTCGCGTTGAAGAAGAAGCCACAGGAGTCCTTGCGTAAATACACCAAATGCTACTTGGAAGTCTTCAGTGAGGCTCAGAGAAAGTTGTGGTAGCATCCTTTAAAATAGGTCTGACCCCCACGTCAATGCTATACCAATCTCTTACTAAGAAGGAAGCTGAAACCATTAACGATCTCATGTCATGCATTAAGAAATATGACAAGGCGGAGGACGTGGTCCATACTGGTCAAGCTGAGACTGGTCACACCAAGGCAAAAAAAAGGGGGAGATAGGGAGAACAACCCCAAGAAGGGTAATAAGAAGCAGAATTGTGCCAAGAATGGAAGCAGAACTGATTCTTCTAAAGTTTTTAAAGCCGTCAACATAGTTTTCAAGGAGCCGGTCTACAAGATTGGAAAAAATCAGAGATTAGCAGTTCGTCAAGTTCCCACAGATGGTGCCAATTGTGAGTACAAATTAATCACAACAAAAAGGATCTTATAAAGCAATTAAAGATTGAATAAAGAGATGTCAATCGCACAACACAAGAATATACGTGGTTCGGCAGTTTGACTACGTCCAAGGAGAGGTTACTGTATTTTATTAAGTTCTCTCAAAGTTTTAAAATTACATCCCCCTTGGCCCTGGGGTGTGAATTGTATTTATAGTAGTGTAAACTCGTAGTGGTTGAGTTGTTAAAGGAAGTCCCCCATCTTATTATTGTCTCATGTGGTAACTTCTGAATATCTCGTCCGATATTGTAGGTAACTGATAACAGGCAAAAAAAAACCACGGTGCTCGCTTTACCTGTGTCAGTCGTTGCATTCGGATCCCATCCCTATACAAAAGAAACCTAAAATATGACTACACTCTTTACGGTAGTACAACGGCTAGTTCGGGTATCGAATCCACAAGGAATGTTTCTAGGCTTTAAATGATTTATTATTTTGGGAATAAAAGTGTGAAAGACGAAGGTTAAAACAAAAGATAAATCTAGGCATGTTTTTAAACTAAGATTAACAAAATGAGTAAAAACAATAAATTTAGAATAATATCCCTCACCTAGGGTTAATTAGTATAAATGGTCACATGGGAAGACAAGTCTATCAAGATTAAATCTCATTTTCACAATTAATTAAATCTAGAGTTGTCACCCATAAATTGTCATAAAAGCTTAATTGGTTTTGGAGTCAATAAATATCTCTGAGATTACAAATGCAAGGTCGTAAATACAGTGCATACATGATATACACCGTTAAATGCCCTAGGCATAAAATCAAGAACAACCAAACCCATTTAGACTCGTAAAACCCATCACCAAAGCAAAGCAACCCATTAACCCAAGGTGAGTTCAATCAATCTCAACATAAACTAAGTTACCCAAAAAGCATAGTAAATGACATGAATGTAAATGAAAGAAAGTATATAAAGCAATTAAAACTAATTATCAAAGCAAGTAAATAAGAGAACAAATCATAAAACAAGAAAAGACAACTAATATAAATAAAGGAGATGATGAATAGTAGCTTACAAACACCAAGAGAGAGAAGCTCCAACTCAAAATATCCCTCGTAAACTAACCTTAAATGAAATAAAAACTAACTCTCTTACAAAATAAACCAAATTACATATATATAGTAAATTGGTAAAAGAAAAAAGGAAAAAGAAAACAAATGGGGAAAACACACAAAATCTGAAGGGCCTGGTCGATCGGGGCCAATGGGCTAATCGATCGGGGGTAAAGAGTCAGCCCCACTGCCTTCATCATAGGCATAATACGAAAAACCGATCGACCAGGGTCTGTGGGCTCGTCGACAGGGGCTCTATTTTCTGGGCCCTTTGGTCTTCACAAGGGAGGAAAGCTACAATACGTAAGCAGTCATAACTTCATCATTCGGACTCAAACGACATGCCGTTTATAGCCAAGCGAAGATAAATCAATGAACTAGGCTTCCATGGAGATCCATTAGTTGTGACATGAAGTATGAAAAGACTAAAATTTCCTTGAAGTTGCGTCAGATGACTGAATTTCCTCGAAATGCAACCACTTTCTCTATTAAGCGTTCCAACACCTATAAAAACTCACATAAACCATGCAAAGCAAATATATATATATATATATATATATATATATATATATATATATATATATATCTCCAAAGCTGAGGTTATACAGTATGTGAGCATAAAAGTAAGAAATAATGGAGACAAAAGTGCTAGAATGCATAAGATAACGGGTGCAAATATGCAATATTCGTGACATATCACACCCCCTAACTTGCTAGTCCCTGGTGATGAAACAAAATTTAAACCAGTCCAACAGATGGCGATACAAAACGTATATAAGCATAAAATATAGAAATGCCACTTTCGCAGGCAAACGATTGCATTTAGAATATGCAAAAATTCGTTAAACCCCTAAGTTACCCTAGTGAACGGATGTTGTCTCGTGAGGGTTTTTAGAGATGAAACCCATAAACATCAAACTTTCCTCAAAAATTGCCCAATCAACAATACGACAAGCCCAACAATAATGAAAAGATTACAACCACATTATTAGCAAAGTGAATGAATTCACACACAAGGTCGTAGTCATTAACATTATAGAATGAACCTCATTGAATTAAAACCTTAAGCGTGGGAGGAAAAATGATCACATTCAAAGTATAATTTAGCAAAACTTTTATAACATGGATAAACATTAAAGCGTGTATATATCAATCCTCATTGGTGTATACACTCAACAAGTGAATCACTATGAAATGGGGTGTAACACACACGGGACATGAGGGCATAGAGAGTAAATGAAAATGGAAACTAGGAAGCACACATGTCATCAAGGAAGAATGCTATATATAAAATAAAACTTGTAATCTCAATGAACGGATACCATCATTAAAGAGGTGAAAGGCATTTTCACAGATTATCGCAACTATTTAAACTTTTGAATTACATTCCCTTTAGGATCAGATAGGACTTTTATAGGGTTATAATGTAGGTTTGGGGTTAAGATTATGAATTGAGGGGATATTTACGGATTCAAAGTGTTCGCGGAGAAAACACTTGGGATAATGAAAAATTATGGAAAATTTCAAAATTGGACTATGATTCCATAAGAAACGGGAGAATGGAAAAGATTATTGGACACTATATACAAAATGGAAATACTTTCTCTTTCTCTTTCTCTTTCTTTTCTTCTTTTTCTCTTTTTTTCAGTTTTCTTTTGTTTTCTCTTTTTCTTTTCTTGCATACTCTCACATGCTTAATTGTAATCGCAAACAAGAACATCATTCAATCCCGAGTATCATTCCAAATAAAGCCATAAAAGGTGATATGTATGTTTTATACCTCCAATGTGGAGTTGGGTAAGGGATTTTGGGTTTTGAAAAATAGGCTATATTTAGGCTTAAAGGGGTTGACAAAGGGAAACATATATGGTGAGGTCAAGGTCAATATGGATGATATACCAAAGAGGGCCTATGATCCTTTCCTAAAGTTTACGCAACTCTCGAGTCAAAACAACTTTGAAAATTATGATTAAGTAACACATTTAAAAATATGAACTCAATTAATGAACGATCAATGAAAGAATAGTGAGATTACCGATGACTTTAATATTTTAAGGAGAAAAGAGTAATGTATAACACTCACAAATGAAGAAAAGCCCAAAGCTCATTTGGTTTAAATATATACAGTGCATCAAAAGATTACCGAGTTATAAATGCCTTAAACCAAATCATTAAAATAAGAAGAACGTATGTGCTCAAGGGTTTAAAGTTTAATTAACGAAGTTTTTCATAATATCAATGATTCGAGGACTAAAGTCTAATAACTTCTAAAATCGAGAACATGCATCATTTAATTGTCTATTGGATCGGACATTTATTAAAAGTTATCATTGGAAACAAAGGCAAAATGCCTAATGAAGGAGAAAAAAGAAAGAAAATATTTTTGATTTTTTTAATTTTTACAACAAGAGCATGATTGGGAAGAATATATAATCAAATTGTGGAGTCAAAAAAATAATGGATAGAATATCCCACACCCCCTAACTAAAACATTGCATTATCCTTAATGTGAACCAAGAACCAAGTTAAAGAAAGGAATAGAGTGATATTACCAAAATGGAGTGATCTCAGAAAAGTACAAGTCCAATGCTTCTATAAAATATGTCAGCACTAAGCATAACAGCAAAGAAGAACTTAAACTTTAACTAATTACACTAGACAATAAGTAAAAAGAAAAAATAACCTAATATGTACAACCTACAATTTGAACTTCTTACTAACTATACACTAGAAGTTGAAATGTTTGAGGGTCCACCCAAATACAATTTGACTTTGAGGATAAATCGGTGTACCCTCATTTACGTGCATACCTTCCAACAAAATAAGAATTTCGTTTGAACAACGAAAGGTACGTGCAATGTGAAAGAAAGGAACCATCACTAATTAAAATTTTTAGGGGGATGATGGGGGATTTGGATTGAAAGGGTGATGAATACACATGAGATAAAAATGAAATTTCCTCCCAAATATTTTGCAATTGGAATGGGAGGTGGCGCACATGGAGGCAAAATTGCCTTCATGGAAAGCAACTCGAGCAAGTAATTCTCATCGGTGAAAGGGTTGAATGGTTAAAAGTTTTGAACTAATTCATATGATACTTGTAACAGTTTGACAATATACAATAAAGATGGGGAGGAAACAAATTCAATGTCAAGAGATGACTCATCATCGCTTGAAGAATGAATTCCAAAGGAGAAGGATTCACTTTCAATGAAATGTTCTTCTAAAATTATTTGACATGAAACATACGTCTCAATCTCCTCTTTGTTTTTCAAAGAAGAAATCATTTCATTTCAAATGGATACTACATCCATTTCCTCCTCACTTTCATTCTCTATTATTACTTAGGCCCACTGAAGAACGGTTTGTTCCAAAGTAGGCAAAAATTCCTCATTTGGTTCAAAACATTCCTCGGCTTCAAAAGTTTCGGAAGAAAAATCATCGTTGGATTCGAATAATGCATCCAGCTCTTGTTCCCAACAATGAATTTCTTCCCGATAATAGTTTTCAAGTTTTTCATTTTCAAGAATGCGCAAACCATCACGCAATGTCATAAGTGGAGGCACATATTCTTGAAAATGAGAAGTTTGGAAACTATCCTCAAAACTACTATCAAAATCATTATTATAAGAATTTTGAAAGTTATTACAATTAGTTTCAACATTCTTATTATAAGGATTTTGCATCCCATCATTCTCAAAATTCCCATAATGCATAACCTGACTATTGTAATACTCACCCAAAGACAATTTAGATGTTTCAAGCTTTTGACTTTGCGAGTATTCTCCAAAACTTATAAGTTTAGGGAGATTTGGAGAATTATCACTGCGATTACCGAAAACATTAAAATAAGACATGCTTACCCCAAAAAACTCAAGATGGAAAAATCCACAATGTGGTGTGCGTCCGAGAAATTCAAGCATTTCTTAGCAGTTAAATGAAGAAATCCTATAAAACTAGTTAAAAAGTAATACAAATAGAAAGAAAATTATTACGAAATACTAAAACAATTAATTTCTAAAACAAACATTCCCCGGTAACGGAGACATTTTGATAACAAGCGGGCAACCGGGCATCGTGTGAGGACTCCTATCATTGCTTTCGGCTCCCACCTCTATACAAAAGAAACCAAAATTATAACTACATTCTTTACGGGAGTACAACGGCTAGTCCGGGTATCAAATCCACGGGGAATGTTGCTAAACTTTAATTAATTTATTATTTAGGGAATAGAAGTGTAAAAGATGAAGGTTAAAACAAAAGATAAATCTAGGCATGTATTTTTAAACTAAGATTAAGGAAATGAGAAAAAATAATAGATTGAGAAAAATATCCCTCACTTCAGATTAATTAGTATAAATGGTCACATGGAAAGATAAATCTATCAAGATTAAATCTCATTTTCACAATTAATTAAATTTAGAGTTATTACCCCCTAAATTCTCATAAAAGCTGAATTGATTTTGACGACAATAAATATCCCGAGATTACACAAACAAGATCGTAAATATGGATCATACATGATATACACCTTTAAATCAAGAACAACCTATCCCATTGAAACTCATAAAATCCATCACCAAAGCAAAGCAACCCATTAACCCAAGGTGAGTTCAATCAACCTCAATCTAAACTGAGTTACCTACAAAGCATAGTAAATAACATGAATGTAAATGAAAGCAAGTATATAAAGCAATTAAAACTAATTATCAAAGCAATTAAATAAGAGAACAAAGTTTAAAACAAGAAAATACAACTAATATAAATGAACGAGATGATGAATAGTAACTTATAAACCCTTGGAACCACAACCTAGGAGAGAGAAGATCCCACTCAAAATATCTCTCCAAAAATAACCTAAAATGAAATAAAGACTAACTCTCTTACAAAATAAACCAACTTACATATATATAATCAATTGATAAAAGAAAAAAGGAAAAAGAAAACTGTAACACCCCGGGCATTCTTGGCATCGGCTGCCACCAAGACTACGCGGGACGCTACTAAATTAAATATCATCCTTAGCATGTGACAGATATGAGACATATAAAATTAATCCCCAAGATAAATGATAATCAATCCCAAATGATTATGACGACTAAAAATGAGATAAAAGAAATCAATCACATGTTAAAACTCCCAATAAATCCAATCTTCAATAATGAAATAATTATAATTTGAATAATAAACCTTTTGTGATTACTCCAATCGAAATCCTCAAACAACTTTGGAACCGATTGGCCCAATAAAACCCAAATGAAGTCTCATAATGAAATACGACGAAAAGAAAAATCTAAACTAAACAAAGCAGTAAGTAAATAAACTCCAGCTGCCCCTCCAAATGATAATATCCAAATAGTCCTATGCAACTTCTCCAAAACTTATCCTGAAAAGATTAGTCAACGCACGAGGTCAGAGCCCTGAGCATGAATACACACTACTCCCCTCAAATAGGGTCCGTGAACCCAGATAGTAGCATTATACATGATAAATATCATAATAGAATATTTTAATTTAACGGAATATAATTAAATGCGATAGCATAAATCACTAACTACCCTCATTAGTTGTTATTCACAAAGCTCACCAATATGATTTTATATAACTAAGCCCTTTGTTGTTAATTTAATTAAATTAACCCTATATCATTCTTCTCACTTTTATTATAGCGGTCCTTCCGCCCCGGGTGGTATTCCCACAAAAATTTTGCACTTCCCCTTATCAAAACGCTAGCTGATTAATTTAAACTGTCGATCCCGCAATTTGACAAGGTTCCACACACGACACAATATAAAACGTCGGCTAACCCATTTAAACTGTCGGTCCCTGCACATTATGTCGCCCAGATTTTAATACCCATTTTTATCTTACGCATTAATTATCATTAGTTCACTTTATCAATTCACCCCACCCTTATTATCGATGTGAGATCCTCAAAATTCCCCATAGTCCCATACCTCAAGGTCCCAAAAGTATTCATACGTCCCATCCTACATATAAGATGAATTACCAACATTTATCAAGTCCTAGTCTTATGACTAGGCTAGCGTAATGACGATAAAGCATAAAAATCTGCCCCACCCCGAAATATAAAATTCGCACGAATCTACACTAACTAGTTCCATACCAAGTAAACATAAATTCTAACCAAGGCCTACCCACTAGTCTTATACCTAGTAAGCATCCTATACTAGAGGTGAGCAACATACTACCCAAAGGCCCCTCGTCCCCACGATGACAAAAGTGACTAAAACAAATCACACAATGCACAGTTCATAAGCACAACATAGCCATTTAATCAATAAGGTCCCAGTCTATTTTAATTCAATTAATAACACCGTCGTCGTTTTCAACACAATTATTTCCACTTAATAATATTAAATTAATTAACATGCAAAAATATTCAATCCATCGTAATTATTCTTTTATAAGCCATCTAATGTTATGAGTGTGTACGCGTCCTAAATATCACATAAATAACTCCCTTAAAATTCTAAATGCAAACCTATACCCAAAAACTATAAAATCCCAATAATCTAACCTACGCACCCAAGGGTTTCAAAAGATAAATTCATATTAAATAATTTCATAAAAATAGTCCCAAAATTAAGTGCTCACTTTCTCTAATTAAGTTACTAATTGATTTTAATAAAAAAACACATGATTAAGGGTTTGGACACTTAAGACGCATTATACCAAAGGAAGAGAATAGAGTATTCATGCCTGAAAAACCGTCGGCTGAAAATTCTGAATACTCGGTTGCGTTCGTCTCACGAAAATAAGCAAGTTTTTTTCTTGGGCCTTTTGAAAAATATGAAGTTCAGACCTCTCAAAATATTATTGAAGTTTTGTTTAATGGAGGTTTGGAGTTGAAATATAAGGGTCTCAGTAAATCCGCTTTGTCCAGGGAACAGAGAATTTGAGAACAAATATGTGCATACCTTTTAGAAAAAGTGGGTCAAAGTTCCTTTTTATAGGCTTGGATAAAAGAGTCCCATTAATTGTTAACTCTTTAAAAAATTGATTAATAAAATAAATAAATAAACCATCACCCATATTCCCTCGACGCCCCAAAATTTGGAGGCAACCCCTCCCTAACCCATGTACGACCCAACAAAGGGAACAACCCACACTCGTGACACAGTCACCAATACAAGACAACAAGGATAACAAAAAGATAAAAATAAAAAGGAACTGACACCCATGCGCCTAAGTAGTGAAAGAAAAGAAAAAAAAAGGGGGGTCAAAGCCCCAACTTCTCTCTCTCGCCTCCAAAAGATTAAAAGTATATATAAGAAATGTGATGCTAAAATTACCAAGGTTCCATCTCAAAAAAATAAATGTTTGGATTTACAAAATTTATAAAATTAGGAATTTAATAATGATTATTCAATTATTAAAATTTTCGAATCCCTATAAAAATATTTTCTATTTAATCAAATTTCGGCAAAAAATCTTTGAATTTAAATGGTCCACTATTTAATTGTCAAAATTTTAAATCAAAAAAAAATTATACCCTTTCAACTTAAAATATAAAATGTGTTATTTAAGTTTTAAAATTACGGGGTGCTACAAAAACAAATGGAGAAAACGCACAAAATCTGAAGGGGTCGGTCAACTGGGGCCGGTCGACCGGGGGTAGAGAGTCAGCTCCACTGCCTTCATCATAGGCACAATATGGTTAGCCGATCTACCAGGGTCTGGGAGCCAGTCGACCAGGGCTCTGTTTTCTTGAGCCCATTGGTCTTCACAAGGGAGGAAAGCTGCAATACGGAAACAACCATAACTTCATCATCCGGACTCAAAACGACATGCCGTTTACGACCAAGAAAAGATAACTCAACGAACTACACTTTTATGGAGATCCACTAGTCGGGACATGAAGTATGAAAAGACTAAAATTCCCTTTTAAGTTGCATCTGATGTAAAAACTTCCTTGAAATGCAACCGCTTGCTCCGTTAAGCGTTTCAACACCTATAAAAACTCACATAAACCATGCAAAGTTATATATATATATATATATATATATATATATATATATCCAAAACCGAGGTTATACAGTAGATGAGCTTAAAAGTAGGATATAACAAAGACAACAATGCTAGAATGCATAAAGATAACGGGTGTAAATATGCAATATTCGTGACGTATCAGTAGCCAACTGAGCCTATCAATACTGACGTGATAAATGTTCGTATTTATCCATGTGACGTATGCTATTGCTGATTTCTTTGAGGAGTTGGGTCAGGCGTGCCCCACATACTGCGGGGCTTAGTTGCCCGGTCTTCAATTGGGTATAATTAATAATTTAGGCCCACCACACACACACGTACATACACATGAATATTACTTTTTAAAGGATATTATTTTAATTTTAATTTTCAAAAATATTACTTTTAAAAAAAATCGAGAATATTACATTCTTTAACTTTGAAGGATATTAATTTTTTTAAAAAAATTCTAGAATATTTTTTTACATCTCCATAATATTAAATGCTTTTTTAATTTTCCAAAATATTTCATTATAAACTTTTTTGAGGATGTTACATTTAATAATTTTTCAGGATTTTAATTCTTTTGATTTTTCAAAATATTATTTTTTTAAAATTTTCTACAATATTAAACTTTTTATTTTTTAAAATTTTTAGAATAATATACATTTTTTTTAAAATGTATTATTCTGTATAACTAAAAAATAATATTTGGAATATCAAATGCCTTAATATTATGGGGAAAAAGTATTTTATTCAAAATAAATTCCAAAAATTTAATAGAAAAAGTAATATTCTAGAAAGAGTAAATTACTCAATTAATCCCTAAACTATTACTATTATTTTAATATGGTCACTGAACTATCAAAAGTGTCACTTAAGACCTCAAACTATCAAGACATATTTTACATGGCCCTTCTGTTCATATAAATATAATTTTCTTTATGCACACTTATTTTAAAACTAGCAAAGCAAAAAAAATAAAGTAATTGCACATTCAAAAAACCTCTCTCTATACAACCCTCTTGCCACCCCATCCCCCGTATACTCCTGTGCCTCCCGACACCTTCTTTCTTCCTCCCCCACCCCCTCGGACCCTTTTTCCCCCACCCACCCTTGCAACTTCATGCACCCCACCCATCATCCCACAACCTCTTTCTTTATTTATCTTTCTCCCACCCCCCTCTCTCCACACACACACACATACACACAGTGATGTAGGCAAGAATTTTGATATAAAAGGGCTAAAAAATGTTTTTGAGTGGTGTTGGCACGGGAGCCCCCGAGGCGCTTTTTTTAGTTATTTACTTTAATCCTACAAATAACCCTAGAATTTAAACTAACAATGACATAAAATAACACTAAACAAAAAAAACATTAACCCTATTGATGATGCTAGAATTAGCACCACCAGATAAGGTATTTTCAAGCTCAATCTAAGAACAACAATGGCAGCATAGTTATGTAAGGTAAGAGAATGGGATGAGGAGAAGAGGAGAGAGCACCAGGATATAAGTGGTTCAGACTAAATTGGCCTACGTCCACTGTGTGTGTGTGTGTGAATAACCTCACTGCAATAAGGCACTAATGGCCATTGATACAATCTCTCAAGCTTTCTCTCTCTACTGTGTATCTAGACAGAGTTTCAGCTAGGGTTGAATATCTGGGATCCTTTGCAAGGTAGAGGATGACCTCTATATATAGTACCTAGGGGGTGTAATGTACCCCCCGTGCATGCAATGAGCATGTGTGTGTTTGCCTCACCAATATGGGAAAGCCATCTGTCACTATCACATGTAGAGAATGATGATGCAATATTCTCCCCACGTGTGGGGAATAATCTTGTTATAATTGATTTGTGTCCACGTGCCCTTATCCAAATGTCAGCCGATGCTCGGCTATCGCGCCTGGGGTATGACCTCGGCCTATGGGAGGCCGAGGTTGGTAAGTCTAGGTACCTATTCAGTCCGAGTATTCCATGGAGGTCTCGGCCTAATCCAAGCCGAGACGATGGACAAGGTCGGCCTAATCCCAGCCGAGACAATGGACGAGGTTGAGCTGGAGTGTTTGGAGTATCGATCGATGTCTTGATGAGGTTGTCGGTGCTCCTGTGAGCTCGGCTTATGTATGGCCGAGGTTGCCATCCCAAGGTATACGAGAATTCTACTGGTCCTTGTGACCCCCCTTGGAGAGGCTCGTGGTAGTGTCGGCCTGGGCCGACCTTGCTATGGCCGATGGCTGATATCGCGTGCCTAAGACTTGTCCAACGTCGGCCATGATCTCGGCCGAGGTTGGTATTTTTGGGCCGAGGTTACACTTGGGGCATATCAATCACCCCCCAGCCCTTAGTCATATGTGGGGGCAGGTGTCTAAGGGATTATCATACCTCCGAGGCCTGTCTATTACGAGCCAATGCTTGTTTGACACTTGTCCAATGCTGAAGCAGGCTTGCTAGGTGGGCGTGTGCTGTTAACCGCCCTTTGGGGCTCCCAAGGCAATGATGGGCCTTGGGAGTTGTGCCTGAGTATTTAAGGGTTTTGAACCTTATTTCCCTTCTTTCTTCTTCATTTCTCCCATTTCCAGCGTGTAATAGCCCGTATTTTTATGCTATATTAATTTGGAGATTTATTAAATTTAATGTGAATGATTTATTTAATAAAAATCCGGAAATTAATTATGTTATAATTATTAACGTGACGAGAGTTAGTAATTATGGGAAATTGGTTGAATATTACTAATGAGCAAAGTAATATATTATATTGGTTATATTGAATGTCATGAGTGAATTAAATGACGATTTCGGAAATTTAAGTCGGAACGTGCTCGTGTCACGTCGGGACTAATTTGGTTAAATAAAAAGTGAATATTTTATAAGTTTTCCGTATGATCATTTTGAGTGCGCCAACGCGTCCGGTAGGGTCGAAATAGTCAGAAAAGTGTACCCGGGGGTGTAGTTTGGGTCTCGGGGCATTTTTAGGCCTAATTAGTACCCCGGGAGGGCATTTTAGTCATTTTACATAATTGGGTAATTAAACCCACGAATTTCAGCAACCTATATCAGCCATTAGGTTAGACTTTTAGGGTTAGAATATTCAGAAATCAAGTGACGGCCATTGGAGAAGAGAGGAGAGAGCTCCAAGGCAATTCAAGGCCAAAAAGCCACCGGATTGCACCGCCACCACCACCACCGCGTAGATCGCGAGACAAGGAACGCAGCCATACCAAAATCAGTCGTGAATCTGCATACCAAAAATCCCAGGCAAGTATTTGACTTGCGTATTTTCATTAATGCAATCTTCATATTAGTCTAGGATTGTTTAGAGATGGAAACTATGGAAGAAAACTAAATTTGTGTTAGGATAATGCATGTAGTTTTGATTATATGGAAATTCTGGAACCCTTGCCATGTAGAGGAATATAACCCACGAAATTTTGATGATATATTAGAAGGAATTTCTGGTAAAAACAGATTAGAACCTTGATTAAGGAAAACTCTAGGGTTCTTGATGATTAGATGAGATTTTAAGTTAATTATCCATGTTTAATGATAGTTATACACATGCTTTACGTTATAAACACCTGGTATAATGTGATAATGATGTTAGTAGGATTTTTGGGACGATTGGAATGGAAAAACATAGTTTTGGATGAAGAAGTTTAGTGAAACCCGTAACTGCATTCTGCAGAATTTTGCCCAGACCTGCTTGATCGATCGATCGAGCCTAGAGCTTCGATCGATCGAAGGTTCGATCGATCGAGCCCCAAGCTTCGATCGATCGATTTCTCCTGGCAGACTCCTATTTCCCTTGTTTAATTAGTTAAATTAAGTTTATCGTGAAATAATTATTGGGCATTCTTAATAAAGTAATTTGGGAGACATTGAGGACCAGTAGGGTATATGAAAAGATGTTGGGATCTTTAATATTCGACGAGGATGGTATTTATGGGGTATTTACCTTAGGTTGGATAAATTGTCATTTTAAAGGGAAAGTTACATAAGAGGGTTACGTTGGAACGTAAATAGGACACCTACTGAATTTTATACTTGGGAAGAGAGAGTCCATATGAGTTACGTAATAAGATGGAAGAAAACTTCGAATTAAGGTTAGAGACGAACCCTTATACGCGATACTAATAATATGATAATATGGAAATGTCGAAATTATGGGAATTGAGAATTTACCTAATATTGATATGGTAATGTTAGTATAGTTATATGATTGTGTACGCATATACTATCTATGTGTGAAAATCATGCCCACGCTACTTGCTATCCCTGAGGTTACCGCGCTGGGACAAGTCTTATCTTGATGGGACCTTTATGGGGGATATTGACTTGTACCCTAGAAGATAGATGTCCTTGGTACAGGCTATCGACGTGATAGTTCAGACGGTCCTAAGAGACGCAGGCATGCGCCATCCTCTTAGAGACTTGGAATCTATTCTTCGCCTCAATATTGTTTGTGTATGTATTGTTAATACATTTCGAGAGTGATTCCGAATGTATTCCCCTTAATATGAGTGATAAGGGGCTTTGGATAGTAGAGTATGCCCGCACCATAATTTAGTTGGGGGTGCTGTTATAATATATATTATACGAGTAGTTAATATATATATGAAATTCTGAAATTTGGAACTACCTACCGTGATTTGATATGTCGGACATGGTTGATGACTAAAAATTGTAAATGCTTGTTTTGAGAAAGCAGAGTATGCCTACACCATAGTTTATATGTTGGTGCTGTTAAAATATATATATATATATATATATATATATTATACGAGTGCTTTATATATATATCTTGATTGAGGGATTTAAACTGTTGTTGTAACGTAGTAAGTGAGGAATAATTCTGGACTAAATTATGAATACTTGTTTTGAGAAAGTATAATATGTCACCGGAAAACTTATTGATTTTATAAAGTTAAAATGGAGAACTTTGGTTACCATTTGGAACATTTTTAATGGAATCGTTGAATTGTAAATCTTACGAGTAATCTAAAATAAGTTAAATCTTTTAGAAAGACTAGTGCGTTAATTGATAAAACAAAACCGTTGGGAAGGTTAGTGCGATAGGTGTGCACATTAGAAGAGAGGTGAGTATTTCTCAAGAGAGTGACGCACTAATATGTTATTGCATTGGCCTGTATCAATTTAAATACTTGTTAAACGTATTTTTAAATCAAACACACTTTCGGGCTCTGACCCGTTTCTTTTTCTCTCTCTCTCTCTTGTATATATATGTATATATTTCAGGTGCCCAGCCACAGGGGCGTCTTGCTTAGGATCCCTTGAGAGGAACGTGCTGCAGCTTAGGTGGGAGTTGCAGGTCACTTGCGTAGACGGCTTCCTTTATTGACTCCATTCTAGCATTCTCATTTATTGGGCACGTGTCGCCCTTTTCATTATTTCAGTTGTTGTTGGGACATTTATATTTCAGTTATTTCTTGTATTGTTCTATGGGATTCATTCAGTTTGGATTTGTGATTTTTAGTTTTCATATGTGGACATTCGATTGACGAATGTTTTATATTATCTGGTTTACTGTGATGTGATTCTTAATTGTAGGAATGTTGTTTTAAATAAATAAATCTTTTTCTTTAATTAAAAATTGGAAAGTTTGTATGAAAATATTTTTGACACTTAGCTTAATTATTTAGGGTGTTAATTGGAAAATTTATTTTTATCGACAGTGATGCTGAGAATGAACCAACTGTTTACCTTGATTTAATTTAATAAAGGAGTGATCGCGCGGTATTTAATTAGGCGGGGTCTCACAGGTGGTATCAGAGCATCAGGTTCTAGTGTCCTTAGGATCTGTGCGGCTTATTATGCTTTCAGCGCTGCTTTCTTTGATATAGAGCCCTAATACTAGGAATGTAGTGTTCATCTCTATGCATTGGGAATTCGTGCTTCTGCGATTTGTTTATTTGAATGATGAACTCATCCAAATTCATTTAAATTTTCAGATGGACCGTCGAGAAGAACTAGCTAAAACGGTTGAGGGAGTCGACGAGCAAAATCGACTCGCACCTCAGGTGTTCCAGAGAGAATATCAACCGCCGAGTTAGCAGGCATCGTAGCACAAGCAGTCACCACTGCAGTTTTACAATACCAAGAACGCAGCATGCAACTTAGAGAAGGCAAAAGACCTAGAGAGGTTAGCCAAATGCATGTGACCAAAGCTGACAAATGTGCGAAGACTCCGAAATTGTGACAGCAAACTACCCAAGACCGGGTAAATTCTAGTCAACAACGTGGTAAAATGAAGCAGTTTCAAAAAAGGAATAAAGCCCCAAGTCAGCAAGGCCGACACCAACAGCAGCAGGGTCAGAGGGGGAGTAACTTCAGAGGCAAATGTTTTGTGTGTAGCACGCATGGCCATAAACGCCAAGATTGCCCAAAGGGTGTTAGGGCCTCACAGCCACAATGTGCCCGTAAGAATCCATAGGGGCCACTTTTTCCAGTCGCTCTCCCAACACCAGCTCAGGTACCAGACCTACCAACCTTTCCAGTAGCACCAGTGCAACAGGGGCAGTTACAGTACAGACATATCTTTAATGTCCACCAAGCAGCAGCCCCACAGGCACCACCCGCGATTTGGGGTATGTTTTCTATCCATGGAACTTTGGGTCGAAGTCTATTTGTTACTGGGGAAAACGCATTGTTTTATAGCTACATATTTTACGAAGTCCTTAGGGTTGTTAGCCACAGCAGAGAGCACCGTGGCGTGTGTCGACTCACCACTGGGGAGTGGGTCACTTATTTTTATTTATATGCCGGGGAGTAGGGGTAGAGATTGGTAGCTTGGTATTACCTGCAGATATGTTAGTCTTAGACATGCACGAGCATGATGTGATTGTTGGTATGGACTGGCTCACAGCTTATGGAGCCATGATTGATTGCTTCGGTGGGAGCATTATTTTTGCCATTCCGGGGCAAAAGATGTTTGTAGTGGCGTTGCCTCGCCCAGAGGGAGGTTCGACCGCTCATTTGTATTACATAGAGGAAGATACCTCTAAGGAGGTTGTAATTCCCTTGGATTCGATCCCAGTTGTTAGGGAGTATTCCGATGTATTTCAGGAGATACCAGGCCTACCGCCCAGTCGAGAGATAGACTTTGTTATAGATTTATTGCCAGATACGAGACCTATAGCACGCGCACCGTACCGTATGGCTCTGGCAGAGATGCGGGAGCTACGAGATCAGATAGAGCAGCTATTAGGTCAGGGATTCATTCGTAGGAGTACCTCACCTTGGGGCGCTCCAGTCTTGTTTGTGAAGAAGAGAGATGGTTCACTGAAATTGTGTGTGGACTACAGGGAACTGAGAAAGGTAACGATACGGAATAAGTACCCGTTGCCTCGGATCGATGATTTGTTCGACCAATGGGGAGCAACTTTCTTTTCAAAGATAGATCTGAGGTCGGGGTACCATCAGTTACGTATTAGACAGCAGGATGTTTCAAAGACTGCCTTCTTGTCGAGATATGAGTCCTATGAGTTCAGGGTGATGCCGTTCGGACTCACAAATACCCCAGCCGTTTTCATGGACTTGATGAACCGAGTATTCAGAGAGTTCTTGGATCAGTTGTCATCGTCTTCATAGATGACATCTTGATATATTCACACTCCGAGGAGGAGCATGCCGAACACTTGAGGCAGGTTCTTCAGACTCTACGAGAGCATCAATTGTATGCTAAGTACGAGAAGTGTGGATTCTGGTTGCGAGAGGTACAGTTCTTGGGCCATGTTGTTTCTGAACAAGGGATAACAGTTGACCCGAGTAAAGTGTCAGTGGTGAGGGAGTGGGGACAGCCCATGACACCGACGGAAGTGCGTAGTTTCTTGGGATTAGCTGGGTACTACAGGAGATTCATTCGGGGATTCTCCAAAATAGCGGGTCCATTGACGAATCTGACTCGCAAAGGGGTACCATATGTTTGGGATGACGCTTGTCAGTTGGCTTTCGACGAGCTGAAAGACAAGCTTACTTCAGCGTCAGTCCTTGCGCTACCAAAGCCGGGTGTAGAGTACCTGGTTTACACCAATGCGTCCTTACGGGGACTTGGAGGTGTACTCCAGCAGGAGGAGAAGGCTATAGCTTTTGCTTCCCGCAAACTTAATCCGCATGAGAAGAATTACCCCACCCACAACCTGGAGTTAGCAGCGGTCGTCTTTGCATTGAGGATATGGAGGCACTATTTATTGAGTGAGAAATTCCATTTGTTCACAGACCATAAGTCACTGCAGTACCTGTTCACTCAGCGAGAGCTGAATATGCGTCAACGCAGATGGCTAGAGTTTGTGAAAGACTACCAGTTCGATATACAGTATCATCCGGGGAAGGCCAACGTAGTTGCTGATGCGTTGAGCCGTAGACCGGTAGACCGGTAGACGATGTAGCGGACATCTGGAAAGCAAAGTGGAAGGATTTGGGTCACCAGGACACAGTAGCCCGTTCTTTCATATCCGTCATGTCAGTCACACCCGAGATTGTTACGAGGGTGATACAGGCACAAACCACATACCCATTTTGCCAGGAGCAGATTGTGCGACTTTTAGCCGAGGGTGCTGAGTCCTATTCTGATAGTTCTGATGGAGGTTTGCGGTTTAATGGGAGATTAGTGGTTCCAAAAGCAGCAGAGTTACGTCATGAAGTGATGACTCATTCTCATGGGTCCCGATTTGCAGTACATCCGGGAGGCGATAAGATGTACCAGGACATGAGGCGACAATACTGGTGGAGTGGGATGAAGAAGGACATTGCTGAGTTTGTGTCCAAGTGTTCTACCTGCCAACTGGTAAAGGTGGACCACCAGAGATCGTCAGGATTTCTTCAGCCATTAGAAGTACCCGCGTGGAAGTGGGAGAGTATTTCCATGGATTTCATTACAGGGTTGCCTACATCACAGCGGGGCCACGATTCTATCTGGGTGATTGTAGACCGTTTGACCAAGGTGGCTCATTTTCTGCCAGTGAAGATAGATTATACCACGGGTCAGTATGCTCAGTTGTTCATCGCTGAGATTGTCAGATTACATGGGGTGCCCCTGAATATTGTGTCAGAAAGAGACAAGATTTTTGTGTCACATTTCTGGGAAAACTTTCAGGAGGCTACGGGTACTGAGTTGAGGTTGAGTTCAGCTTACCACCCACAGACAAATAGACAGATAGAGCGTACTAATCAGATGTTAGAGGATATGCTACGCATATGTGTTATCGATTTTGGAGGAGGATGGGAGCCACATCTTTCACTGGTAGAGTTTGTTTATAATAACTCGTATCAGTTTACGATTGGTATGGCTCCATTTGAGGCTTTGTATGGCAGGCCTTGTCGTTCTCCAACTTGTTGGCTCGAGGTGGGGGATAACAAGTTGCTAGGGCCAAAAGTGATTCAGGAGACCTCCGCAAGGATCGAGATAATCAGGAGTCGTATTCGGGTAGTCCAGGACAGGCAAAAGAGCTACGCCGATGCGAAACGGTTCTTCCGAGAGTTTGATGTGGGAGATCAAGTGTTATTGCGTGTATCTCCTATGAAGGGAGTGATGAGGTTCGGGAAGAAGGGGAAGTTGTCTCCAAGGTACGTGGGACCATTTCCCATCATCGAGAATTCGACCGGTCGCATACAGGTTGGGATTGCCAGAAAATTTACATCGCATCCACGATGTATTCCACATCTCGTCGTTGAGACGATATCTTCGGGATGATATGGCCTATACTCACATTGCGATAGATGAGATAGACTTACAGTCTGATAGCTCTTACGAGGAGAGACCAGTGGCTATTCTAGACTATAGTGGGAGGAGATTGAGGTCAAAAATAGTTCCACTTGTGCGAGTCCAGTAGGAGCATCATAATGTGGAGGAATCCACTTAGGAGCGTGAGGCAGATATGCGTGAGAGATATCCAGAGTTGTTTTTACCAGGTATGCCTCATTTTCCGAATTTCGGGACGAAATTCCGTTATTAGGGGGGAAGTATGTAATACCCCGTATTTTTATGCTATATTAATTTGGGGATTTATTAAATTTAATGTGAATGATTTATTTAATAAAAATCCGGAAATTAATTATGTTATAATTATTAACGTGACGAGAGTTAGTAATTATGGGAAATTGGTTGAATATTACTAATGAGCAAAGTAATATATTATATTGGTTATATTGAATGTCATGAGTGAATTAAATGACGTTTTCGGAAATTTAAGTCTGAACGTGCTCGTGTCACGTCGGGACTAATTTGGTTAAATAAAAAGTGAATATTTTATAAGTTGTCCGTATGATCGTTTTGAGTGCGCCAACGCGTCCGGTAGGGTCGAAATAGTCAGAAACGTGTACCCGGGGGTGTAGTTTGGGTCTCGGGGCATTTTTAGGCCTAATTAGTACCCCGGGAGGGCATTTTAGTCATTTTACATAATTGGGTAATTAAACCCACGAATTTCAGCAACCTATATCAGCCATTAGGTTAGCCTTTTAGGGTTAGAATATCCAGAAATCAAGTGACGTCCATTGGAGAAGAGAGGAGAGAGCTCCAAGGCAATTCAAGGCCAAAAAGCCACCGGATTGCACCGCCGCCACCACCACCACCGCGTAGATCGCGAGACAAGGAACGCAGCCATACCAAAATCAGCCGTGAATCTGCATACCAAAAATACCAGGAAAGTATTTTACTTGCATATTTTCGTTAATGCAATCTTCATATTAGTCTAGGATTGTTTAGAGATGGAAACTATGGAAGAAAACTAAATTTGTGTTAGGATAATGCATGTAGTTTTGATTATATGGAAATTCTGGAACCCTTGCCGTGTAGAGGAATATAACCCACGAAATTTTGATGATATATTAGAAGGAATTTCTGGTAAAAACAGATTAGAACCTTGATTAAGGAAAACTCTAGGGTTCTTGATGATTAGATGGGATTTTAAGTCAATTATCCATGTTTAATGATAGTTATACACATGCTTTACGTTATAAACACCTGGTATAATGTGATAATGATGTTAGTAGGATTTTTGGGACGATTGGAATGGAAAAACATAGTTTTGGATGAAGAAGTTTAGTGAAACCCGTAACTGCATTCTGCAGAATTTTGCCCAGACCTGCTTGATCGATCGATCGAGCCTAGAGCTTCGATCGATCGAAGGTTCGATCGATCGAGCCCCAAGCTTCGATCGATCGACCCCTCCTGGCAGACTCCTATTTCCCTTATTTAATTAGTTAAATTAAGTTTATCGTGAAATAATTATTGGGCATTCTTAATAAAGTAATTTGGGAGACATTGAGGACCAGTAGGGTATATGAAAAGATGCTGGGATCTTTAATATTCGACGAGGATGGTATTTATGGGGTATTTACCTTAGGTTGGATAAAATATCGTTTTAAAGGGAAAGTTACATAAGAGGGTTACGTTGGAACGTAAATAGGACACCTACTGAATTTTATACTTGGGAAGAGAGAGTCCATGTGTGTTACGTAATAAGATGGAAGAAAACTTCGAATTAAGGTTAGAGACGAACCCTTATACGCGATACTAATAATATGATAATATGGAAATGTCGAAATTATGGGAATTGAGAATTTACCTAATATTGATATGGTAATGTTAGTATAGTTATATGATTGTGTATGCATATACTATCTATGTGTGAAAATTATGGCCACGCTACTTGCTATCCCTAAGGTTACCGCGCTGGGACAAGTCTTATCTTGATGGGACCTTTATGGGGGATATTGACTTGTACCCTAGAAGATAGATGTCCTTGGTACAGGCTATCGACGTGATAATTCAGACGGTCCTAAGAGACGCAGGCATGTGCCATCCTCTTAGAGACTTGGAATCTATTCTTCGCCTCAATATTGTTTGTGTATGTATTGTTAATACATTTCAAGAGTGATTCCGAATGTATTCCCCTTAATATGAGTGATATGGGTCTTTGGATAGTAGAGTATGCCCGCACCATAATTTAGTTGGGGGTGCTATTATAATATATATTATACGAGTAGTTAATATATATATGAAATTCTGAAATTTGGAACTACCTACCGTGATTTGATATGTAGGACATGGTTGATGACTAAAAATTGTAAATGCTTGCTTTGAGAAAGCAGAGTATGCCTACACCATAGTTTATATGTTGGTGCTGTTAAAATATATATGCATATATATATATATATATATATATTATACGAGTGCTTTATATATATATCTGGATTGAGGGATTTAAACTGTTGTTGTAACGTAGTAAGTGAGGAATAATTCTGGACTAAATTATGAATACTTGTTTTGAGAAAGTATAATATGTCACCGAAAAACTTATTGATTTTATAAAGTTAAAATGGAGAACGATGGTTACCATTTGGAACATTTTTAATGGAATCGTTGAATTGTAAAACTTACGAGTAATCTAAGATAAGTTAAATCTTTTGGAAAGACTAGTGCGTTAATTGATAAAACAAAACCGTTGGGAAGGTTAGTGCGATAGGTGTGCACATTAGAAGAGACGTGAGTATTTCTCAAGAGAGTGACGCACTAATATGTTGTTGCATTGGCCTGTATCAATTTAAATACTTGCTAAACGTATTTTTAAATCAAACACACTTTCGGGCTCTGTCCCGTTTCTTTTTTTCTCTCTCTCTCTCTTGTATATATATGTATATATTTCAGGTGCCCAGCCACAGGGGCGTCTTGCTTAGGATCCCTTGAGAGGAACGTGCTGCAGCTTAGGTGGGAGTTGCAGGTCACTTGCGTAGACGGCTTCCTTTATTGACTCCATTCTAGCATTCTCATTTATTGGGCACGTATCGCCCTTTTCATTATTTCAGTTGTTGTTGGGACATTTATATTTCAGTTATTTCTAATATTGTTCTATGGGATTCATTCAGTTTGGATTTATGATTTTTAGTTTTCATATGTGGACATTCGATTGACGAATGTTTTATATTATCTGGTTTACTGTGATGTGATTCTTAATTGTAGGAATGTTGTTTTAAATAAATAAATCTTTTTCTTTAATTAAAAATTGGAAAGTTTGTATGAAAATGTTTTTGACACTTAGCTTAATTATTTAGGGTGTTAATTGGAAAATTTATTTTTATCGACAGTGATGCTGAGAATGAACCAACTGTTTACCTTGATTTAATTTAATAAAGGAGTGATCGCCCGGTATTTAATTAGGCGGGGTCTCACACAGCACTCTCGTTCCTGCAGCTTTCTCTCTCTAAAAGATCCTTGCTGAGGCTTTCGAAGGTGGTTTTCTTGCGTCTTCTCGTCTCCTCCTTACTATTCCATCCTCTGGTAACCTTCGCCGCACTTTTTCCTTCATTTTTCCTGCAAGTCTCCTTATTTTCGAGTTTTTCGGTGAGTTTCTGAGTTTCCCGGCGAGATCACCATTATTTCTGGCGAACAATTCTTGCTACAGTTAGGTAGTTTGATCTTTTACTGCTTTACTTCACTAGGAAATCTTGTTTGTAGCTTTAGGAATCCTAAGTGTAGTGTCATCCTATGATGCTCAGACCCTTATATCAGCTTCTTGAGGAGTTCCCCTCCCTTAGAGAGAAGACTTTAGAAAAGATTAGACAAATAGAAAGAGCACAGGAGGAGGCTCGTAGGTCACAAGATTTTTCCATTAGACCCATATTTCCACCACCTCTGAGGGTGATATATCCTGACCCCCCCAGAGTTTTTCTATCAGATAGAGGTTCCTGCTGATCCCATACCGATGTCTGAGTCTGAATCTTCTACCTCAGACCCCATGTCTCTGGATTCCTTTCAGGAGGCCATGGATTTCACACCTCGGCCTGATCAGGCCCCTGATCAGGCCGAGGTCTCCAGCAGAGCCTCGTCCCATAATCACTCAAGCACCACAGCCCCTTCCTCAGAGGTTGAGGTTGTTGATCCAAGTGTGGCTATACCACCACCACTTGACGCCATTCCTCTGTCGGCCTTCACTGGTGTCGAGTTCGCTCAGAGGTTCCCGAGTAACCTATCAACATCTGCTCCGACCGACATTGAGTTGGATGATGATGAGGTTGAGAGCGATGTCGACGTCTCTGAGGCGGCCGAGATCGAGAGTACTATTAATGAGGTAGACCTTCTCTGCTTCAGATACATGTATGCTATCAGTCCTTCAATAAAGCTTAGGATACCTCTGAGGGAGGAGAGGGCTTATCATGGCCGAGATGGCAAGATCTGCCTATACAAGCAGATGTTCAAGTTGGGTTTTCATCTTTCCATTCACCCCATTATCAAATCCATCCTTTCTTACATCAATTTGGACCGCTCTCAACTATCCCCTAATGCCTGGAGAGTCATAATAGGGGCCATAGTCCTATGGAAGGTTGTTCACCACTCAGACCTTCCAGTTCAGGTCTTCGTAGGTTGCTATGTCCCCTCCTCGACCTAAAATCGTCCGAGATACTACCATTTTGTAGCTCAGAAGCATGAGAAGAAAATGCTTCAAGTAACCCAGACTTCCAACCATAATTGGAAGCCTCGGTATTTCTTTGCTTCTGGGCCATGGGAATTTAGCCCATGTGTTCCCTCATCAATTCTAGAGCCGAGGATGCCCCTGAGGTAGGGTAAAGTTATAATGTCTGCGAGGGCTGACCCTGGCCTGAGCCCATCGAACCTTCAGAAGGTGAAAGCCCTTCAAGATCAGGGGGTACATGGTCTGCTCGTCAGGTTCGAGCACTTGATGACTCCCCACTTCCTCTCTGGGACAGGTCTAGGTGGAAGTCCCCTTGCCGAGCTTGGTAAGCATTTATGTTTTTTAAGTTTAACCTCTGAGTTTATTCATGTCTGATTATCTAACTCAGACCTACTAGTTTTTTACAGAGTGACCACAGGACATTTCGGACGAGCTTTGGGAGATGGCTGCACCCATCTTGACGAGACTTGCCAAGAAAGCAGGCCTTAACGCTCCTCCCCCAGCTCCCTCTGCCTCTAAGCCCCCAGCAACAAAGAAGAGGGCTTCAGAAGGTCATGCCCCTGAGGATCAGAGGCCGAAGAAGAAGACTGCTGACGCCGCCATTCCCATTTCTTCAGCTGACGCCCTGTCGGCTCGTCTGGATCAGGTGAAAATAACTGACAGCATAGTCAGCCACAGTCTTCAGGCCTTAGATGCCTTCGGCTCTACAATGACCGAGGCTGATAAACGCTTCTTCAGGTTAATAGACACCCAACTGCTGGTTGAGTTCGGCATTCATAGGTCCATTCAGGTATGACTTGATCTTTCTGATTGTTCTTCATCCAAGTGTAACATCTGATTATTCTCCAGATCATTCATTATCACAAAATATGCAGGGCCTGGCAGCTATGCACCACTTGTCCAACTGGACTCTGAGGAAATTACCCCTCATCCAAAAGGGACAAGAGGCCGAGAGAGTCCAAAGCACTCTGAACGCAGAGATTGACCGTCTCAAATCTGAGCTGAAGGATTCTGAGAAGAAGGTGAAGGGGTTGGAGAAGGACATCTCCCAGCTCGGCAAGGATCATGTTACAGCACTGAAAGCTAAGGATGACATTCTGCAGCAGAAGGTCAACTCAGCTGTCAGGGCCGCCCTTGATGACGCCTCTGAGAAGATAGTTGCTGACTATAAGTCCTCTAATGAGTTCATGGGCTTCAGCTTTTAATACCTTGAAAGAGGTATCAAAGCCACTATTAAATGGCTGACATCAGGGAGAGAGAGGCCGGCACTTTGAAGGCCTCTGATTTCGTGGGTCTCGGCTTTGCTGATCCTCAGTTTGCCCAGGCTCTTCAGGAGGTTGAGGAAGAGGCTGCAGCTCCTGCCGAGACTGCTACGTTGGAAGGCACCGATGTTGGAGGGGCATACCATCGTGATGATGCGGCCGAGGTGACCAATCAAGCCGAGGATGTCAACGTTCCCCCTTCAAACCCTTAGAGGATTTTTTTTATCATTGTTTGTAACTCATTGCATTATGGAGCTTGTCTGTAATCATTGAACATCTAATTATCTCTGAATATATATCAACCTCTGAGGAGGACCATCTTCACTTTCTTTTCATTTAATGTCATGTGATGCTTTTCATTCTTAGTTTCGTTGTAATGGTGTCTTAAGAAAATAAATTTGTAATCTGAGCTTCAACCTCTGAAGTCCTCTTTCTAAGCTTGTCTTTTTGCAATGATGTCTTATTTAAACTCAGCCAATGGTCTTGAGCTCAGACCTCGTCACCACTGAGTGGTGTTATGAAGGTCTGAGGTCATCACCTAATATGTTATCGTCATAATTAGTCTCACCAAATTAATGATGTTAAGGGTCTGAGGCCATCTACTATGGTGTCTGAGCTCAGACCTTGTCACCACTGAATGGTGTTATGAGGGTCTGAGGTCATCACCTAAGATGTTATCCTCATGATTAGTCTCACCAAATTAATGATGTTAAGGGTCTGAGGTCATCTACTATGGTGTTTGAGCTCAGACCTCGTCACCTCTGAATGATGTTAAGGGTCTGAGGTCATCACCTAAGATGTTACCTTCATAATTAGTCTCACCAAATTAATAATGTTAAGGGTCTGAGGTGATCACCTAAGATGTTACCCTCATAATTAGTCTCACCAAATTAATGATGTTAAGGGTCTGAGGTCATCTACTATGGTGTCTGAGCTCAGACCTCGTCACCACTGAATGATGTTAAGGGTTTGAGGTCATCACCTAAGATGTTACCCTCATAATTAGTCTCACCAAATTAATGATGTTAAGGGTCTCAGGTCATCTACTATGGTGTCTGAGTTCAGACCTCGTCACCACTGAATGATGTTAAGGGTCTGAGGTCATCACCTAAGATGTTACCCTCATAATTAGTCTTACCAAATTAATGATGTTAAGGGTATGAGGTCATCTACTATGGTGTCTGAGCTCAGACCTCGTCACCACTGAATGATGTTAAGGGTCTGAGGTCATCACCTAAGATGTTACCCTCATAATTAGTCTCACCAAATTAATGATGTTAAGGGTCTGAGGTCATCCCATTATGGTGTCTGACCTCAGACCTCGTCACCACTGAATGATGTTAAGGGTCTGAGGTCATCACCTAAAATGTTATCCTTAAAATTAATCTCTGACCAAAGAATGAAGCGAGAATTGTCATGGGAACTGATCTTTATTAATAACCTTTTCATAATAAGATGGTACATTTACATAAAACTCTATGCAATATCATATGTAATATCTTTTTAGGTGATCAGCATTCCATGGGTTAGTGAAAGATTCTCCTTCTAGGTTTTCTAGCCTGTAAGTGCCAGGCACAACCTCTTCTGTCACTTTGTAGGGGCCATGCCAGTTTGGGTGAATCTTATTTGCTTTCTGTAGGGTCTTCTTTAGCACTAGGTCTCCCACTGCAATGGGTCTTGACTTCACCCTCTGGTTGTAAAATTTCGCTGCCCTCTGTTGGTAGGCTGCTTGTCTGACCTCTGCGTCCTCTCTTCTTTCTTCGATAAGATCTAGGTCTAGCCTCCTCTCTTCTCTATTATTTTCAGGGTCATAGGTCTGAATCCGATGAGTTGGGAGTCCTACTTTCGTTGGTATGACGACCTCTGAGCCATGTGCCAACATGAACGGGGTTTCTCCTGTCGGTGTCCTTGCCGTGGTTCTGTAGGCCCATAACACAGCGTAGACCTCTTCAGTCCATCTTCCCTTCGCATCTTCTAACCTCTTCTTGATTCCATCCAGGATAGTTCTGTTTGTGACCTCGGTTTGACCATTTGCCTGAGGTAGACCAGGAGATGAGAAGAATTGCTTAATTCCTGCTCTTAGGCAATACTTTTCTAAAGAGGAGTTCTTGAACTGGGTCCCATTGTCCGAGATGAGAGTGTTTTGGAGGCCATATCTGCATATGATATTCCTCCAAATAAATTAGAAGGTCTTCTGCTCTGTGATTGTTATCATCGGATCTGCCTCTACCCACTTTGAGAAGTAGTCTATGGCAACTATCAAGAATTTATAGTTGTTGGCGGCTCTTGGTAGGGGTCCTACTAAGTAAATCCCCCATACTGCAAATGGCCATGGAGAGGTGATTGACGTCATAGGCTGATGGGGCTGATGAGGAATAGTGGCGAATCTTTGACATTTATCACACCTTTTTACGTAAGCTGCGGCGTCCTTGGACAAAGTTGGCCACCAGTACCCCTGTGTGATGATTCTCTTGGCCAAGGGTCTTCCCCCTATGTGGCTAGAGCAAGAACCCTCATGAACCTCCTGTAAGACCCGGGGAACTTCCGTGGGATGCACACATCTGAGGAGAGGCAATAGAAATCCCTTTTTGTACAAGACGTCTCCTATCATCGAGAACTTGGCAGCCTTATATCTCAATTTTCTCCTCTCTAGCTTGGACTCAGGTAGCTCTCCCCCTCTAATATACCTGATGAGGGGGTCGATCCACGAGTCTCCTAGGTTCAAGTTGTGATACGGGTTACATTCCTCTTCTTCCTCGATGGTTGCCTTTCTCAAGACCTCGATTGGAATGGTTCTTCTAACATCCGTCTTCATTGCCGAGGCCAGCCTTGCCAATGCATCTGCGTGACTGTTACTTAGTCGAGGCACTCTCTTCAGTTTTGCCTCTTCAAAATATTCTAACAACCTTCTTACTCTCTTTAAGTACTTGTCCATCCTTTCATCTTTGGTCTCATAGATCCCCAGTACTTGATTGACAACCAACCTTGAGTCGCTGTGGAGTAGAAGTCGCTTTACGCGAAGAGTTGTTGCCAATAAGAGACCTGTTATCATGGCCTCATACTCGGACTCATTGTTTGAAGCCTGAAAGTTGAACCCCAGGGCGTATTCAATGTTCGCACCATCCGGAGCCTAGAGTATCAATCCCACACCGCTTCCACTGTCGCAGGAAGAGCCATCAATGAAGAGGCTCCAGATGTCTGTGTCTGATGAAAAGGCTCCTTCTGTCATGACTCCTTTTTTGACGAGATATCGATCCTCCTCGTCCTCCACAATTATGCTCATAACTTTTTTGGATGCGACCTCTTTTAAATTTCAGAAGACACTTGGTGTCATCTCTTCCTCCTCTCGGAAGATACTGGGTGTTGTCTCTTCCTGATTTCGGAAGATACTGCGGTTTGTCTCTTCCATGCCCCCCAGGCCTTTCTCTGCCTCGGCCTCTTCCCATGTGAACTCAGCAACAAAATCTGCGAGGGCCTGCCCTTTTATGGCTGTCCTAGGTTGGTAGGCAAGATCGTACTCCCCCAACTCGATGGCCCAGGTCATCAACCTCCCGGATTTCTCAGGTTTATACAGGACCTGTCTTAGCGGGGAGTCAATGAAGACTACCATAGAGTGATCTTGGAAGTAGGGCTTCATTTTTCTCAAAGTATGTATCAGGGCATAGGCCAACTTTTCCATGCGATGGTAATTCTGTTCAGCCCCTTGAAGGCTTTACTGTTGAAATACACAAGTCTTTGGATCCCATCGTCTTCCCGTATTATGGCCGCACTGATGGCTGATTCGGAGACTGCCAGATACACGTATAACTTTTCTCCTGCGACGGGTCGAGATAGTAATAAGGGGGATCCCAAGTAAGATTTGAGTTGGTTGAAGGCTTTTTCACACTCTTCGTCCCATTGGAATGCCTTTCTTAGAACTTTAAAGAATGGAAGACACTTGTCCGTTGCCCTAGAAACAAACCTGTTAAGGGTTGCCACTCTCCCCGTAAGTCTTTGGACATCCTTGATACTCCTAGGAGTCTTCATGTCAAGTAATGCCTTGATTTTCTCAGGGTTCGCTTTAATTCCTCTCTGGTTAACGATGAATCCTAGGAACTTCCCAGCTCCTACTCCGAAGACACACTTTGTTGGGTTGAGTTTCATTCTGTACGAGTCCATAACATCGAAGGTCTTCTCAAGGTCTGCTACGTGAGTGCAAGCTTTCAAGCTCTTTGTTATCATATCGTCCACATACACCTCCATAGTCTTACCTATTTGCTCTTCGAACATCTTATTGACAAGACGTTGGTACGTTGCCCCTGTATTTTTCAGACCGAAGGGCATCACTTTGTAGCAGTACATTCCTTTGTCAGTAATGAAGGTTGTCTTCTCAGAGTCTTCACCATCCATGAAGATTTGGTTATAGCCTGAATACGCGTCCATGAAGCTCATGAGCTCATGTCCCGCCGTTGCGTCCACCATCTGATCTATCCAAGGTAAGGGATAGCTGTCTTTTGGACAAGATCTGTTCAGGTCAGTGAAATCCACACACATTCTCCACTTCCCATTGGCCTTAGGCACGATGACTGCATTTGAAAGCCACTCCGGATAGGTAACTTCTCTTATGAACTCGGCCTCTTCTAACTTTTTGACCTCTTCTCGGATGACGTCGTATATTTCCCTGGATTAGACTCTTTGTCTCTGTTTGATAGGCTTGGCATCTCTGGTCATGTTGAGCTTGTGACTCATCACCTCAGGGTCGATGCCAGGCATATCTGCGTGACTCCATGCGAAGACACTCTGTCTCCCTCTGAGGAATTTTATCAGCTCTTCCTTGGTTCCTGGCTCTAGGGCTTTACCGACCTGGACGGTTTTTTTCGGCTCGTCCTCATTGAGGACTATGGATTCCACCTCTTCCACTAACTCTCCCTTCTTCAACTTTGTTTCATCTCTTGGGTCAAGAGTATCAATCCTATAAGTGGTGGTTGCCCTCTTATGGGCTTCTCTCTCTTCGGCCGAGTTGAAGTAACATTCTCGCGTTGTGGTCTGGTCACCTTGCACTTCCCCTATTCCATAAGGAGTCGGGAATTTTAGCATCTGATGGACCGTCGACGGCACAACTTCAAAATCTTTAAGGGCTACCCTTCCTATGATGAGGTTATAGGCCGAGAACACGTTCTCGTCCATGACGAAAAATTTTATCTTCTTGGTCAGCCTCTTAGGCCACTCATCACCCATTCGTACGTCCATCTCATACATGCCCAAGAAATGGACCTTTTCATCACTGAAGCCTATAAATGGGTGATGATAGGGCACCAGCCTTGCTCTGCTAAGACCTGGGCTCTTGAAGCAAGGCCAGAACATCACGTCCGCCGAGCTCCCCCCGTCTATGAGGATCCTATGCACCTCGCACCCATGCACCCTCGTTGTTATGACCAGAGGATCATCATGGGGGGATAAGATACCCTTGAAGTCGAGTCTGGAGAACCCAACTACGAGGGTGTCCATGTCTACTTTCTTCCTCTTCTGCACTGTGTCGGAAGACGTTAAATTCACAACTTCAAGCTTGGCCACTGACCCGGCCTCTGCTACGTGAGCCTTCCTATCAGCTACTTCAGAGCCACCTCCTGCAAATCCTCCACATATGGTGTCAACACCAAAGGATATCATACCGACCCTCTTCACTGGGGTGTTGTCATCTTTCGACGGAAGATCCGGATCGTCTTCGTCATCTCCTTCTGAATCATCGTCTCTTCTGGCCGGGACATTGTCACGACATTTGTCATTTCTCCTTTTCTTAGGGTCATCTCTCCCACCCTTTGGAGCCTTGCCATCCACATACTTCCTCAGCTTTCCAGATTTCAACATCTTTTCAATCTCATCTTTTAAAGCGAAGCATCTATCCGTTACATGTCCATGATCCTGATGGAACTCGCACCATAGGTTTTTGTTCCTCTTATGTGGTGGGGCCTTCAGTTTTTCTGGCCATCTCAGAGTCCTGTCAGTCTTAATCTCATTGAGGATGTGCTCGCAACTTACAGTCAGGGGTGTATAGTGAGCGAATTTGTCATCACCCGGCCTCTTCTTCCCATCTTTCTTGCTTTGGGACTTTCCACTGCCACCGCGGTTCTCATCCTCATACTTGGCGGCCATTGCCTCTTCCGCATTCATTACTTTCCCTGCGGTTGCCAGCAGCTCTGCCATAGACCTAGGGAGGTCTTCCGCAAGTTTCCACAACAGCTTCCCCTTCTGAAGACCTCCTATAAGGGCGGTCATGGCTATGTTCTCTTCATAATCTTTGACCTCCAACTTCTCTTTGTTAAATCTCGCTATGTAGTCTCTTAGACTCTCATCCTTGGCCTGCTTGACATACAGCAAGTGGGTAGTCTTATTTTGAGGCCTCACCCCAAAGCAGAAGTTATGGATGAATCGTTCAGCCAAGCCTTTGAAGTTCTCAATTGAGTTCTTCGGAAGGAAGGTGAACCAACTGTGCGCTGCCCCTGTCAAGGTCCCAGAGAAGGCCCTACACTTCATCTCATCGGGTATCGAGTAGATGTCTGCTTCCGACTGGTACATTTCGATGTGATGCACAGGGTTAGTGCTGCCATTATACTTGGGAGACACTGTAGGAGGCTTGAACTTAGCTGGGGTTGGGAACCCCACTATCCTAGCCACAAATAGCGAGCCCTCTGAGTAACCTCTTTGTAATGGGTCCCTGCTTTTAATGAGGTCTCCTATCTTCTCCTCAAGGCGCTGGATAAAATCATTCCATGGTCTTCCGTCGTCGACTTGGCCGAGGTTATCCCCTGCCACCTCCCTGGGATGGACCGAGGGTTCCCCTGCCGCGACACGTCGGCTGTTGACCTCTTCCTGTTCCCTGCCTCTTCTTTCACAGTGTCGACCTTGATCTGGCCGACCCTGCCTGTTCCCTCTCTGAGAGCCTGCTGCGCTCCTTGATCTCGACAGTCTCTGTCTTAGGTCATTCATCGGGCCCAATCTCTAAAAGGCCGACCCTCTGCTCAACCTATCAAAGGCTGACCCTCTTTGTTGGGCCTCTTCACCTCCTCGGCTGACACAACCTTAACTTTACCTAAGAGGCCGTACAGTGTTATTAGAAACCTCATACGGCTCCCAGCAGTCTTCCGGGGCTTCTTCCGCCTCTAGATCATCATACATGTACTCTGGGCAAGGGTTTCCCTGCCTCCCCAGGCGCAAGCGCCTAGGGTCAGCAACGTCCCTTCTCCGCTGGGGTGCAGGCTGATCCTTCATTGGTGCCTGGGGTGGTCCCCTGGCGTCAGGATGAGGCTGAACTGCCGCCGGAGTGATCATGTCCGGTGAGACTCCAGGTGGCCTCATCATAGTTTGACTGAGCTGTGCAAATTGCTCTTGCATGGCTTGTTGTGTTGCAGCTAAAGATCTCAAGGCTGTAGCTACTTCCGCCATTTTGGACTGGGGGGCACCTGACTGGAACTAGGCCCTCCACCCCCAGGCGGTGGTAAGTCTGGTGCCATTTGTTAACACTATAGAGCTTGAGTAACAGATGAGCTTAGTACCTCACAAGACCTCTTTCAATGGTGAAACAGCTCCGCACTAGGGGGAAGTCTGGTTCACCACCAGAGTCTCCGGTGAGGTTAAGCAGAAAAAGAGGAAGAGATAGCTTCTCGTTCCCACAGACGGCGCCAAAATGATGATGCTAGAATTAGCACCACCAGAAAAGGTGTTTTCAAGCTCAATCTAAGAACAAAAATGGCAGCATAGTTATGTAAGGTAAGAGAATGGGATGAGGAGAAGAGGAGAGAGCACCAGGATATAAGTGGTTCAGCCTAAATTGGCCTACGTCCACTGTGTGTGTGTGTGTGAATAACCTCACTGCAATAAGGCACTAATGGCCATGGATACAATCTCTCAAACTTTCTCTCTCTACTGTGTATCTAGACAGAGTTTCAGCTAGGGCTGAATATCTGGGATCCTTTGCAAGGTAGAGGATGACCTCTATATATAGTACCTAGGGGGTGTAATGTACCCCCCGTGCATGCAATGAGCATGTGTGTGTTTGCCTCACCAATATGGGAAAGCCATCTGTCACTGTCACATGTAGAGAATGATGATGCAGTATTCTCCCCACGTGTGGGGAATAATCTTGTTATAATTGATTTGTGTCCACGTGCCCTTATCCAAATGTCAACCGATGCTCGTCTATCGCGCCTGGGGTATGACCTCGGCCTATAGGAGGCCGAGGTTGGTAAGTCTAGGTACCTGTTCAGTCCGAGTATTCCATGGAGGTCTCGGCCTAATCCAAGCCAAGACGATGGAACAGGTCGGCCTAATCCCAGCTGAGACAATGGACGAGGTTGAGCTGGAGTGTTTGGAGTATCGACCGATGTCTTGATGAGGTTGCTGGTGCTCCTGCGAGCTCGGCTTATGTATGGCCTAGGTTGCCATCCCAAGGTATATGAGAATGCTACTGGTCCTTGTGACGCCCCTTGGAGAGGCTCGTGGTAGTGTCGGCCTGGCCCGACCTTGCTATGGCCGATGGCTGATATCGTGTGCCCAAGACTCGTCCAACGTCAGCCATGATCTCGGCCGAGGTTGGTTTTTCTGGGCCGAGATTACACTTGGGGCATATCACCTATAATTTAAAATAACAATAACAATAAACAAAAAAAAACATTAACCATTTAACTTTAAACTTAAAAAAAAATTATCCAATTAACACTACACTAAAAAAAACATTAGCTATTTAACAATAAATACATATGTATAATATATGTAAGGACAATTTTTCAATAGGGTCAATTTGTAGTATTGGCTATTTTTGTCATTCTACTCTACTCGATGAAGAATTCGAGCATTCTAGAATTCAACATTCAACAAGTTCACCTCATCATTTGATTGCTCAGTTTGCCGAAAGGTATATGACCTTAATTATTTTTACTTTATTAGAGACAAATTTCTAAGTGTTATATGCTTCTTGGAAAAAGTTTTTCAAACTCATTTTGTTCTTTTAAGTTAAATTTAATTTTCTAAAATTAGAGAGGTCATTCAAATGAGTTTATTTGAACGTCTGTGTTCGAATGACTTCAGATAAATTCCTTTTTAGAATTCCCTGCAATGTCGTTTGATATCTCGTTTAAACGACCATCTCTCTTAGTCGTTCAAACGACTTCCTTTATTGATTTTTTCATGAAATGTCATTTGAAGGAGTCGTTCTAACAACATCCTGCAATGTCATTCGAACTAGCCAGTTAAGTCATTTGAAGGAGCAATTTATTTTTTGAAAAATATAGTTTTTCCCTCTAACATCCATTGCCCACTACGTCCATCTTTTAAATCACTTTAGAGCTCGGTAATTTAAGAACTTTTGGCCTCACTTTAGGAGAAAACACATTCTCTCTTGACAAAAAGTCTCCAACTTTTCATGTGATCTTTAGAATCATTTTTCTATAATCAAAAACCACAAACTCAACCTCTGAAACATTCATCTCGGTTTAGGTGCAGTGGACCTCCGCACAAGTTATTTTTAGAGATGGCGATTAGCTTTAAGTGTATACCGATACACATGAGTGTTGTTCAGCGTGTTAGATTTACGTGTGCTACGGACGAAAGTATTGAATATGGCATCAGCGGGTCTTATGGAGTCAAGTCTGTAAGTCTTGTGTGTCTCCTTGTAAAAATGTATTCGTATTGGATTTTGTGTAGGCCTGGCCGTCCGAGGCTTCTCCCATTTGGATTTTCCTCGTATATCGGTGCGAGGGGAGGTTGTGCTTTTTTACGTTATACTTGATATCTAGCATGCTCACGTAGGAATTTTAGTAATCAAGACTAAAATTTGGAAAGTATCAACCTACTGCCTAATTTCTATTTATATTACGTGTTGTTAAATAATTTGTTCAAATGAGTGTATTTAACGAATTGAATCGAATCCATATATCCCCGCAGCTTCAAATGGGTATTAGAGCTTATTTTTAAAAGTTACTTAGATGAATCCTGGAGGTTATATGGATAGTTATTCGTCAAATAGACCCCCTATGTTTGATGGAACTAATTATGTCTATTAGAAAGCACGTATGCAATCTGCGTTAAAATCAATTGATGAACATGTTTGGCTTGTTTTTTAAAAAGGGTGGTCCCCTCCTACTGTTGATGTTGAAGAAGAAACTGTTTTTCAACCTATAGAACAATGAAGTGAGGATGAGATAGTGTTATGTAACATTAATTCTAACGATTTAAAAGCTTTGTTTAGTGTCGTTACTCCCGAGGAGTTTTATCGTATTATGACTTGACTTCAAAGGTGGCATGGGACATTCATCAAGTTACTCATTAGGGAACAAGTGCGATTAAGGCGTCTAAACTTCAAAATTTAACCGCTCAATTTGAAACTATCACCATGAAAGATAGTGAAATATTTGATGAGTGTTATGCCCGTATTTTTGATGTTGTCAACTCATGTTTTAACCTAGGTGATAAAATTCCTGAAACTCGTGTAGTCAAGAAAATTCTTAGATCTATCTCTAGTCATTTTATCTCGAAAGTAACAGTTCTTAATTCTTTAGGAGTGTTAGATTCACTAAAACTCGAAGAGCTTGTAGGTGATCTCCAAACACATGAATTAGACTTGTTTCTTAAAGATAACGAAAAGAAAGATAAGGGAGTAGCTCTAAAAGATAAAAAGGAAGAAATGTCCGAATTCGAAGAGTCCGATATGGATCCTGATGATATGACCTTATTTGCTAAAAAATTTAAAAAAATTCTCAAGTTTAAAAGGCAAAACTCAAAATTTGAAAAACTAAATTTGAGAAAAACAAGGCAAGTACAAGTTTTAATAATCAGGATAAAAAGAAGTCTAAAAACTGAAAACTCCAAAAGAGATAACTTCAAAAAGGGTGATTCGGAGAGATGTTTTGAGTGTGAAGGACGAGGTCATAGATTGTATGAGTGCCCCACTAAGCTTAAGAGATAAGGTAAGGATAAAGCCGTTTTATAATGCGACTCTTAGTGACAGTGAGAATGAGTCGGAGGACTCTGATGATTCCTCTTCGTCTGGAAATAACTTCATCGCTTTTATGACGAGTCATGCTAGCACTTCAAGTGAGTCACATCCTAGTGTTGACATTTTCAACAACAATCTTGAGGTTGTATCCACTCACTCATAAGGTAGTAATGAAAAAGGAAGTGATGTTGATGAAAGTGAATTGTAATCCACCTATTCTGAGTTATACACTGAGTTTATGCGTATTCAAAATACAAATGTAAGAACATATTTCTTATCATGTCCATTTGTTGTAATTGGCTTAATTTTGGACAAAATAAATTAAGTTTAGGCTAGTTTTATTATGGAGTTTAATTGGAGCCTAGGACAAAGTTCAAGTCCAAGAATGTGCAATTTAAAGCTTTGAAGAAGTTTTCAAGTTAAGACGTGTTTCATATGTTTAAGATCACTCAGGTATGAATACTTGTGAGTATTTGGGTAATTTAGTATGTTGATTAAAAGCTGGGTGATTTAAATATTTGGGAATTAAATCTTTTTATGCGAAAACATTTTTTTTTAAATAAATATTTCTGAGTTAAAATAGTTCAAAGAAAATTCGAGGATTAATTTAAATAAAATTATTTTGTTTAAACAGTGTCGCTCGAACAAGACAATGGGTCGTTCAAACGACAATCCCTTATCGCGCAAACGAGATCCACTTCTCACTCGAACGAGCTGTGCTGCCTCGATTTTCGTGTTTTGGTTTTCTTGGACTCTGTGTTGCTCAGATATAAATAAACAACTCTGCGAAAGTTTTTAATGCACATAACTGTTTCGAAAAACACATTCCCTTATAGTTTTTCATCATCCGGAGTTTATTCAAGATCAAATTATTCAATTCCAAAGTTTGTGATCTTGAAACGTGTTTACCGAAAAATAATTCATTCATTGACTACATCGACTGCGGTCATTGGGAGAAGATATGTGATGCAGGGGGAGTATTTATTATGATATTATACTTGTTTTGTTCCTCCATACTTCACTTGGGTATTTTTTTTGTGTCTCGTGTGTGTAGGTATATTCTTTTTCAGAAATTCAGATATTTATTAATACATCACATTCAGAGACAGAATCAGATTCAGATGCTTGCCGTTTATTCAGTTTTATTTTGTCTTGTATTTTTATCATTTTGAATTTTGGGATAGGACATGTACTTTTTATGGCATATAGCATTTCTGTTTAGTTTTGTCCCGGAATAGCCAAAGGGGGAGATTTGTAAGAACATATTTCTTATCATGTCCATTTGTTGTAATTGTCTTAATTTCGAACAAAATAAATTAAGTCTAGGCTAGTTTATTATGGAGTTTAATTGGAGCCTACGACAAAGTTCAAGTCCAAGAATGTGCAATTTAAAGCTTTGAAGAAGATTTCAAGTCAAGACGTGTTTCATATGTTTAAGATCACTAAGGTATGAATACTTGTGAGCATTTGGGTAATTTAGTATGTTGATTAAAAGCTAGGTGGTTTAAATGTTTGGGAATTAAATCTTTTTGTGCGAAAACGTTTTTTTTTTTAAATAAATATTTCTGAGTTAAAATAGTTCAAAGAAAATTCGTGGATTTATTTAAATAAAATTATTTTGTTTAAACAGTGTCGCTCAAATGAGACCATGGGTCCCTCAAACGACAATCCCTTGTCGCACGAACGAGATCCACTTCTCGCTCGAATGAACTGTGCCGCCTCGATTTTTGTGTTTTAGTTTTCTTGGACTCTGTGTTGCTCAGATATAAATAAACAACTCTGCGAAAGTTTTTAATGCGCAGAACTGTTTCGAAAAACACATTCCCTTATAGTTATTCATCATCCGGAGTTTATTCAAGATCAAATTATTCAATTCCAAAGTCTGTGATCTTGAAACGTGTTTACCGAAAAACAATTCATTCATTGACTACATTGACTTAGGTCATTGGGAGTGCTTGAGGGTATTCCTTATTAAAGACAGAACTGCGTGTTCTTGAGGAGTAGCTGCGATTATTCCTTTACTGACGACACCAACCGACACCTGCGGGTGTTCGTGTGTCACCCAATTTTATTGTAATCCGTGTAAGTTGTGTCTTACAAATTATAGTGAAATAAAAAGGTTTTGCCCTTCGGAGATTTTTTTTGAAATTGTCTCTTTTACTGCATGCTTTATTCATGGAATGGATTTAATCACTTAGATGCATGTTGAGGGTTTAAGAAGTTAAAATTTATTTTAATTAAAAATTGGAACAAAGTTATTTTTGCCTAAAGTTCACTCTAAAGGGCCTTCTCAGTAAATAAAAGGTTAGATTTTAAGGTGTTGACGTTATAAAATGAGTTGAAAATCCTTAAGAAGAAGGAGGCTTTAGTTAGTCAACTCGAGAGGATTAAGATTTCTCTCTCTGAGAAACTTATTTTGGTGTGTAAAGAAAAATGTGATTTGACTGACTCTATAGCTCGTGTTAATAAAGACCTTCATGAATCCTTGGAGATTAGAAAAACACTTTAAGAAAAAAATGTCACTCGAGGCCTCTCTGGTAGTCAAAGTCACACTTGAGGATAATTTCGAAAGAATGGGGAAGTTATTTCTTATTCCAGTTATAGGTTATAAGGAGAAAGGATATCAAGAGAGAAAGGGTATAGGATATGAAGGTGGTGAGTCATCCAATGCTAAATCTGAACCTTTAGCTAAGTTTGTTTCTAAAACAAGCCCTCCTAAACCTAACCCACATAAGAGAAATCTACCTAAGCAACTATGAAAGTGACTCAAAATCAACTTTATGTTTGCAATTTTTTGTCACAAAAGGGGTCATCTTAGAGATTTTTGTTACAAGCTTATGAAGAATTCTTATCCCAATACTCTTAGGATACACTACAGCTCCTTAGCTAGCCTTAAAAACCAAGTTGAGTATCTAGTCAATACATCCAAAGGAATAATGGAAGAGTTTTTAAGGTTTTTTATTTCCCAAGAAAATGATTCCAACATAAAGACTAGAATTAACAAAGGAAAGAATACAACACAAGCTTGGGTTTCCAAAGAAAAGACCAAGAAGGCTTTGTTGTTCATGTTGATCTTAAGGCTCAAAATACCTCCCAATGGTATTTTAATAGTGGATGCTCTAGACATATGATAGGTGATAAATCCATGTTTACCACTTTTAGAGATCACAACGATGGTAAAATCACCTTTGGCGATGGAAATAAATCTAGAATTATGGGTAGAGACAACATTGGAGTTTTCAGTTTTCCAAGATTAGAAAATGTTCTTTATGTTGGTGGACTCAAAGCTAATTTGATAAGCATTAGCCAGTTATGCGATAAAAGTCTAGCAGTTAAGTTTAGCCAGACGGAGTGCACGGTTTATGATAAATCTAGTGAGGCTATTCTACAAGGTGTGAGGACTAGTGACAATTGTTATGGAATTATTCCAAAGTCTTCTTTCGTTTGCAATAGTGCCAAGGTCTCCTCTACTGATCTTTGGCATCAACGTATAAGTCATGTAAACTCTAGAGATCTTGATCATTTAGTGAAGATAAACCTAGTTCGAGGCTTGTTATCCTTAGGAAAACCAGCCTCCTCAATTTATGGTCGTTGTCAAGTTGGAAAACAAATTAAGAGTCCTCATAGGAAGTTGAACTCTATCATCACCTCTCGTTTCTTATAATTTAATCACATAGACCTTATAGGTCCTACTCGTACTGAGAATATATGAGGAAAAAGATATATCCTAGTGATGGTAGATGACTTTTTAGGATATTCAATAGTTGGATTTCTTAGGGAAAAGTTCTATGCAGTTGAGTTTATAACGGTTAAGTGTCGAGTTCTTCAAAATCAACATGGTGTCACCATTAATCAGTTTAGAAGTGTTAATGGATCCGAATTTAAGGAATTCGGTATGGATGCTTTTTGTGATGAAGTTGGAATTAAGCATAAGTTTTTTATCATTCGAACGCCTCAATAAAATGGTATAGTAAAAGAGGAAGAATCGAACGATTAAGAAATGGTGAGGTTAATTCTTTTAGGTAGGAAATTGGCCCATAGGTTTTGGGCGAAAGCGGTAAATACCGCATGTCATACGGTGAATATGGTATACTTTTGTTCCCACACTAATAAAACTCCTTATGAATTTTGGATGGGTAAGAAACCTAACCTAGCCAATTTTTGAGTCTTTAGGAGTCCTTGTTACATCCTTAGGGATAAAAATCTCTTAGGCAAATTCAACTCGAGGAGTGATGAAGGTATATTTCTAGGCTATTCACGAAATAGTAGAGCTTATAGGGTTTATAGCTTTGGTAGCTCTAAAATTATGGATTCAATAAATGTTACAATAAAAGATGATGCTCGAGCCACATTTATTGATATTGAGGATGATTCCTCACTTAAGAGTGATGCACCCCATGATGTTGATCATAGTGAGTATCAAAATTATTTGGTGGACCCTCACTTGAGAAAAGGGATCCAACCCCTTAGGTTCGTAAAAGTCATTAACCTTTAAAAATTATTGAAAATCCCAAATTAGATGTCAAGACTAGGGCGCAACTAGAAAATGAGGTTACTTATTTGTGTTATACCTCTAAAATTGAACCTAATTTTTTTAAAGAATTACTAAAAGATGAATGTTGGATAAATTCCATGCAATAAGACTTGCTTCAAATTTTAAAAGAATGATGTTTGGGAGTTAGTTCCCCGACCTAGCGATACGAACGTCATTGGTACCAAATAGATTTTCAAAAATAATTTGGATGAAAATGGTGTCATTGTTTGTAATAAAGATAGGTTAGTTGCCCAAGGATATACTCAAATAAAGGGTGTTGACTTTGATGAGATATTTGCTCATATTGCTAGGTTTGAGTTCGTTCGCCTTTTACTAGTCATAACATGTCATCTTAAGTTCAAACTTTATCAAATGGATGTCAAAAGTTCCTTCCTAAATGGCATTCTTCAGGAGAAAGTCTATGTGGAACAACCGAAAGGGTTTGAAGACCCTAAGTACCCGAATCACATCTTTTACTTAAAGAAAGCCTTATATGGTTTGAAACAAGCACCCCATGCTTGGTATGGGAGGCTTACTTTCTATCTCTTTACTCGTGGATTTTCAAGAGGGGGAGTAGATATGACGTTATTTATTCATCGAGATGAGCAGGATATCTTAGTTGCCCAAGTGTATGTCGATGACAAAGTTTTCGGATCCACATGTGATAAACATACTCAACTCTTCGCGAAAGAAATGCAAAATGAGTTTGAAATGAGTATGGTGGCGAGCTCACATACTTCCTAGGTCTTTAAGTGCATCAACTCGATAGCACGATATTTATGTCCCTATCTAAGTATGTGAAAAATCTTGTGAAGAAATTTAATCTAAACTTCGCAAAGCATGCACGTACTCCCATGAGTTCATCCGGTAAGCTTAGTAAGAACACGAAAGGAAATTATGTAGAGCACACTCTTTTTAGGAGTATGATAGGTAGTTTACTCTACTTAACCTCTATTCGTCCCGATATTTCCTTTAGTGTAGGGGTTTGTGCCCATTCTCAAGCCGCTCTAAAAGAGTCCCATTAACATTCCGTTAAACATATTATTAAATATGTTAGTGGGATCCTATCATTTGGAATTTGGTACTCTTTCGACACTAGTGATTGTCTATCGACGTATTTGGATACCGATTGGGCATGAGATGTTGATGGTTATAATAGAACCTCAGGCGGTTGTTTCTTTTTTAGTATTGCACTTGTTTCATGGATGAGCAAGAAATAAAATTCCATTTCTTTATCCACGATGGAGGCCAAATACATAGCTATCGGGAGTTGTTGCACTCAACTCATTTGGATGAAGAAAAAGTGGAGGATTACGGTGTTTCACAAGGAACGATGAATATTTATTGTGATAATACGAGTGCAATCCATATTTCTCAAAATCCCGTCCAACATTCTAGAATAAAACACATTAGGATTCGAGAGCACTTTATTCGAGATTTAGTTGAAGAGAAAGTCATTTCCTTGAGCTTTTTAGGCACCGATCATTAATTGGCCGACATATTTACTAAATCTTTAGATTCTCTTAGGTTCGAGAACCTTAGGAAATCCATTGGGGTTTGCTATATTGATTAAGTTCGGAGTCATATATCTAGTGTAGGTTGAGCCTCATGTCTATCTCATTACCTATGAACTAGATTATATTTTTGTACATATAATTTTCAAAAATTCCAAAAATATTTTCATTTTTTTGTATAAAGGCTTTTATAAAACTTTTATCCATATAGGTTATGTGTTTTAGAATCTCGGATCACTATTTCATTCCATGTTCACGCTATTTTCGATGAGTAGCTAGTCTGAACATCTCACTTGTGCACTTTTGATGCTTGTTTATGATATATTCTTCAATGATTGCCTCATATCATTGTCTTTCATGCACACACCTATCACTGAATCTTGAGGATGTCTATGTTTCTTTACATATTCTAGGTGAAGTAAGCTGTTGTCTTATCAATTTTGTCACCTAAACTTATAAGCAATAGTCATTACAATTGTGCATGTAAGAACCATTGCCTGAATTAAAAAAATAACAAAAAACATTTATCCGGTAAAATTTTGTTTAGCAATGGAATCGGGATGCGAAAGACAGGTTTTCTTTGCGTGAATAACCCTCATTTGCGAGAAGAAAAAGAGCCTAAAAGAATTCATGGCATAATAAATTGCAAATTTCCAAGGCTAATGTATATTATGCAAAATATTGTACATAATTCAAAAGAATATTTTATTTTATGGGAGACATAGGTTGAAGATCAATGGGTATGCACAATAAATCATTATATTTCTTTCTTAAGGTGACATTATTGTCTAGAGAATTATCAATCTTCTCGGCATTTTGTTTTTGTGGCTAGTGTCCAATTGTGTTCCTTTTATTTGTCAGAAGCTAGATGTGAGTGTAAATTGAGTAAATATATTTTGGCATTTTTCATTTGTGCATTGTCATAGACAATGCTCTCACTTGAATTGTTCACACCCATTCATTCTGTTCCCATGGCTCAAGTATTTCTACACTAGCTAGGATAATTGGAAATCAAATTTTATGTGTTTGTAACCTTGACAGTCCTTTTTGCTCTTTATTTATACAAAAGTTTTTGATTTATTTATGTTTTAATGTCTGAAATCTCATTCAAAATCTCGTTCAAACGAGATTCTAATGACCTTATGCCACAGAAATCCCTAAAATCTCATTTAATTTCTCGTTCGTTTGTCGTTCTAATGATGTTGTTCGAATGAGATTCCCATAATCATTCGAACGATCGAGGTTTTAACAGGTCGGTTGGGTTAAATTTTTTATAGCCGTTTAATATTTCATTTCCCTCTTTCTCTCTTCTCCAAAAATAATTTCTCTCCCTTATTTCTGTCAAACACTCAACTCCATTTCACCCACACACTCCATATTCTAAACCCTTCATATCCATATTCACCAATATAAAAACCTCCATCTCCTAAAGCCATTTTCCATATCTCCTAGAGTTGGTGTGGATTTCTAAATCTCTATTTTTGAGGTATTCTTTGTCATCCCTTCTCTAGTATATTTTGACATTTTGGTTGAATATATATGTTTTGAGTCATTTTTTTCACATGCAACACTTTAATGGTGTTTATTTCTCACCATTGACCCATTTCATGTAAACTCAACATTTCTTTCTTTGGGGTTATGTCTATATTATATATATATTTTCATTAAAAAAATTCATAAAAATATTTGTGTTTGCCCCAGTTAAAAGACATGTTACGAAGTTTTGACATTCATGAAATTTCATTTAATATGTTTTATTAGTTTTATTTTCTCTTATTTGTGATATTCTAATGGAGGATGGGATTTCTTGTTGTTGTTATTGGATTTTGGTGTTGTTTTGTGTTTTCCCCGGTTAAATGACATATCATGAAGTTTTGACATTCATGAAATTTCATTTAATATGTTTTATTAGTTTTATTTTCTCTTATTTGTGATATTCTAATGGAGGATGGGATTTCTTGTTGTTGTTGGATTTTGGTGTTATGGTGGTTTGGTTAGTTAATTTTGGGTAGGTTGTAGTCATATATTCCATTTCACACATAGCTAGAAGTCATTGACCTAGGTGTGTCGCCCCTTCGAATGATGAACGTTCTATCGATGATGATGTTGCCATCCGAAATCTTCGTTTCCATTGGGGTACGCATGCGAACCACACACTCTTTCATACCCTTGGTTTCCCTACTAGGTCTATTGTTAGGGAAAAAGTAATAAACCTAGTTTCTTTGTCAGGAACCATAGTTTTCACTTGGCTAGTCACCAGTGTTTGGGATCCCATGTTTAGTCTTCGGAACCCTATCTATCCTGACCTTATTATTGAGTTTTTCTTTTATATGCTCGTAGCGGAGAGAGGTATTGTCTCCAGGGTACGTGGAAGGGAGGTTGTTATCACTGTCGACTCCATAGCCCCTCTTTTAGGTTTATCCCGAGTCGCGAATCCTACTTTCCCTTAGCCCAAAGACACTAGACCTATTTATGATCTTATTTTAGAAATCGTGTTTCAAGTGATTCAGTCGAGTTTAGCCATCTTATATCATCGGAATCTCTGTCTGATTTTATGATCCTTAATTGGATCTTTTGTGTGTGCCTCTTACCACGTGCAAACCATACTCAGATTTCACCGGACCATGTGAATTTGATGTATGCAATCAGTGTTGGGAATTCTATTGATCTTCTCGATTTTATTTATGGAGTTCTTAGAGCCGTGCGTATGTAACCTTCTACACCTGTTCGACAGGCTTTGACTTTTGCGGTTCTAGTCACTCATCCACCCTCATATTCGGAGGATCTTAGGTTGATGCATTTGCAGGTTGAGCAAATGCAGGAGGAACGCCGTCAGGACTGGGCTATGATGCAGGACTTCTTTGTCTCCATGCAGACGGATATGCAGCTAGTCGAGGAGGCCCAGGCATGTACAGACTCTCTCTTGATTCAACACTTTCAGGAGCTCTGCCATGTTGAGATGCAGCGTAGTGCAGGTTCTTCGGGGACCGGGTCTGCTCTAGGTGATGAGACTACAAATGAGCCTTTAGATGATGCCCCTGATGATCCAGCACAATGATCCTTATTTTAGGAACCTATATTCTTTAGTATACTTATGAGATAAAGCTTTATTTGTAATTTATTTGTACTCTCATATGTACTGGATATTGGTTTCTATTTCCTTTTCCTATTTTTTAGATTTGGATATTGTTTCATCTTTTTGGAATATTATTATGGATTAATGTTAATTGTCTCTTGATTTATTTTATCATATATCATTGTTATGGATGATTTTCATTTCATTGTTATGGATATTATAATTGGTTATTGTTTTATCATGTAAGTGTTATCATGTTGTCTATATTGAATTATTTTATTGCACTAACATTGCAGGTTCGTTCTATCCCTTTGTCTATTTCAGGCCAAAAAAGGGAGAACATGTTTAGGGGGAGCTCATAATTTGATTTATTTTCATCTTTATTTCCCCATGCATTTTATGACTTTGTTGTTTTATGTGTGTAGACTATTTTTCATATTCCAGATTTTTGCCTACAAGAGCTTAACCTTACAACTTTATTATCAGTTGAGTCGAGTTTGTTCCTTTTTTTTGGTATTGGGGATGGAAATTAGGATCGGCTTGATGACCTGGCTTAGCAAATTTCTAGTTTTTTATTTTTTATGTTTTGTCCCGGAATAGCCAAAGAGGGAGATTTTTAAGGACAAATTTCCAATAGAGTCAATTTATAGTATTGGCTATTTCCGTTGGACAAAATATTTAGGGTCTTTTAGTGTCATCCTACTCTACTCGATGAAGAATTTAAGCATCCTGGAGTTCAACATTCAACAAGTTCACCCCATCATCCGATTGCTCGTTTTCTCGAAAGGTATATGACTCGAATTATTTTTACTTCATTAGAGACAAATTTTGAAGTGTTATGTGCTTCTTAGTAAAAAAATTTCAAACTCTTTTTGTTCTTTAAAGTTAAATTTAATTTTCTAAAATTAGAAAGGTCGTTCAAACGAGTTCGTTTGAATGTGTGTGTTTGAATGACTTCGATGAATTCGTTCTTGGAATTCCTTGCAATGTCGTTTGATATCTCGTTCAAACAACCCATCTCTCTTAGTCGTTCAAACGACTTCCTTTATTGATTTTTCTTGAAATGTCGTTTGAAGGAGTCATTCCAATGACATCCTATAATGTCATTCGAACGAGCCAGTTAAGTCGTTTGAACGGGCGATTATTTTTTTTAAATATAGTTTTTCCCTTTAACTTCCCATGCCCACTACTTCCATCTTTTAAACCACTTTGGAGCTCGGGAATTTCAGAACTTTTGGCCTTTACGCTTTAGTAAATAAATCCAATACAATCTGAACTGAACTAATCCAAAACCAAATAAATCTGACAGATAGTAAATAAATCCAATACAATCTGAACTGAAATAATCTGAATAATCACAGTGAGCAACATGCTCAAAATAAGGCTGAGATAGAATTCCTAAACTAGGAATAAATGAAAGAGGCGATTACTCCAACTCCTGCAACATCCACATATATTGCAGCTGCGTAACCCTGTAATAGAATCAAGTCTGGCATCCCTATGGCTGGACACCTAAAAGTTTTTGAAAATATTTTATAGTAAAGGTTAGAACCCAAAATATTTTTGAAAATATTTACCAAGTGATTAAATTGCAGTAATTTAAAATGCATGAATGCTCTTCATATTTAAGTTAGTGGCGCACTCCCTTGAGGACACGCTCACCCCTCAACTATTGTGCACACCTAGCGCTTTCTTTATGAACCCCTAGTCATTTACCCTGTAAATAGTTCTTGTTATAACTCCTTCCTGCCACACTACTCTAGCCCGAGTATGTTCAATATATGATTCGTAAGTTATTTGACACATTAACTTAACTAAACAATTTTCATTTAAGCCCATATAGCATTTTCACAAGTTATATATAATTAATACATTTCATTACATGTATTTTACCCGCATATAATTATTCACTCCATTATATATGTAGAACTATATTACAACATTCACACATATGTCGTAAATATATAAATCCATCCTCCTGAGTAATACCTTGCCAGATGCTTCTCTAAAGTGCTATCATCCCAAGTCTACTCAGTCCCACCTGGATTCCTGAGATAGTTCAATACCGTTGAATCGAAACATAAACATATAAGCGTAGTGGAGGCGGTCATATTTCTGTAATACCCTATAAATTTTAATGATTTTAATTATGGGATTAATTTAATTAAATAATAAGAAATAAATTTATGATTAATCCGGATTTAAATAGATATTTACTAGCATGACGGGAGTTAGTATTATTGATGTGAATTATGTTGAATATTACTTGGTGAGAAAAGTAATATGCGATCATGAATATATTAAATTATCACAAGAGAATAATATGACAGTTATCGAAATTAAGTCGGGATGAGTGTGTCAGTCGTGTCCGTACTAAATTTAATGGAATAAAATTATGTTATTTATAAGTCACCCATATGGTCATTTCGAGTGCGCCAAAGTGTCCGAAAGAGTCAAGATAGTTAGAAAAGTCTACCCAGGCCCCGGGGGTTTAGTTTGGGTCCCGGGGCAGTTTTATGCCAAATTGGCACACCAGGAGGGCATTTCTGTCCTTTTAATTTTTATAGTAAGTAAACCTATGAAAATTAAAGGGTTATATTAAATCAGAGAAGTCTTCTTCTAGGGTGAGAATTCACAAAAGCTCAGGAGGCCATTAGAGGAGGAAGGAGAAGAGGTTTTTAAGCCTAGAACCACCACCTCTACACCGTTTGCACCGCCGTCGCCACCAACACGTAGATAGGAAAGAGATGATTGTCCCCAATACCATCTTCTTCAAAGGATCAGAACTTTCATTAAAGGCAAGTGATTTATATTTCAAATATTCAGTGCATATATTATCCATGGTAGTCTAGAATTGAAGAAAAATCCTTGAATAATTGATAATTTATGAATTTGGAGAATTTAACCTTGAAATTGGGTTGGTTTTGCATGTAGACGAATATCTGAACTTATTAGAAAGACAAAATCATAATCTAAGAGTTGGAAATTTCGAATTTAAATATGAGATTTATGGTGTTCTTGAATAAAGATTGAGGAATTAGGGTTTTTAAGAAATATTCATGATTTAATCCAAAAAATTATGCCCCGTGATGAGTTAATGATTCTAACATCGTACAACTTATGTATTTATGTTGGTGTAACATTTAGTATAATTATTTAGGAGTTGGAACATTGTAATGGATGATTTTAGGTTTAAAATTAAAGAAACACGTAGGCAAAATTATGCAGAAATCGTAAGCCAATATGAAATGGATCGATCAATCGACCCAAGAACGTCGATCGATCAACTCATCGATCGATCGACCCATTTCTTTGATCGATCGACTCCCCTGCAATTTGTGACTTGTTTTCCTTTTTACTTTCGATCCAACCCTAACTTTTAAGAACCGTTAATGTTGATTAATTGAATATAATTGGACTTAGGGAAGGCCAGTAGGGTTATAGTTAAGGGCCGAAAAGTATCATTATGAATGGGATTGAATGGGGAAATTTACGAGTGTTCTTAGAGTGCCTTACGATTTGAAATTTGATAGATTGAGTTTTAATTCGGATAAATGATGACTTAGTGTTAATACCACTAGTAAGGGGACACTATAGTACAGAATTAACCTAAAGAATAATTGGTTGACTTCGTAAACCTTTGGGATACGGAAAGGTACTTGAATTTATACGGCGAGAGTTATGGCGTTAATTAAATTTACGTATAATATACGGGTTATAAATACAACGTGTAAGACTTGTAATATGGGATGTGTTTATACCAATATTGAACGTATAAATACTTAGGTTGTGTGAATACCTATTGTATGGATTTTTATGTGTATGATATACCTACCATACATGCTATCGTCGGGAGGTCTTGAAGGGGACAGTCTTGTCTTGAGGATCCCTTCGAGGGGGATTATAGATTGGTACCTCAGAGCATGGGATCAAAGGAGGACTTATCTATGAGAGGAAAAGTTTAGGTTATATGGGTGAGTAGGTATGTGCATGATCCATTACACCGTGGTCCATGTTCGCCTCCAGTTTATGTATGATTTGTTTTATTTACGATTCTTAAGAGATTCGAAATCGATAGTCCTTAATATGTGCGTGAGGTACCAGGACTTGATAGCAGAGTATGTACGCACCGTTAGTTTCGCCTATGTGGGGTGCGGTATTTGTATACATTATAATGGTGAAATATATATATATATATACTTGTGTTTATTCTACTGTGTTGCTTAGTGAAACATGATGATAATGATATCAAAAATATATTAAGTGTGTGAAAGCTCAAGGGATTAATGAGATACTTGAATTCAATTAATTAATATTGAAAATGCAAGAATGTATTATTCGGGTGGGCACAATGACTTGAGCATCATAGTAAGAGACTTGATTCAACTAATTAAGTTGGATAGTGTAACTAAGATGGGTTAGGAGAATGCGTCAGGCATGCACAGTAGTTGAGAGGTGAGAATCTCAAGTGAGAGCAGCGTGACTAACATTTATATAATATTCATTGTTTAATGCAATTTAAACACTTGTTGTTTTAAAACTATTTTCAACTCGGGATCTGACCCCGTTTCTTACAAATCTCTTCCTTCTCTCTCTCTCTCTCTCTATATATATATATATATATATATATATATATATATATATATTACATCAGGTGCCCAGCCATAGGAACACCTAGCTTAGAGTTCCAATCAGTTGACGTGCTGTAGCTGTTGTGAAAGTTACAGAACCTTGGTATTAGATGCCTCCACTTATCCTTGACTCGTTTAGAGCATTTTATATCAATCAGGTTCTTATTAAAGATTGTTACTTCAGACTTTTGTTTTTATTTCAATTATTAAGCTTTATTTCATATCAGATTATTGTAGTGGGATTTTATTCTGGAAGTGTTTTCTCTAGACTCAGTTAATTCATTTTGCTAATTCATTTCCTATGAGATTGTATTGGATGATGAATGTTTAATAACTCATTTATTTGGTTGGTTATTAATTCAAGATAAAATTTGACATCAGCCTTTTAAATAGTAGGTGGTTAGTATTTAATAAAAAGTTTTTCGACAGCGATGCAAATGCTGATACAATTGGGCATTAAATTGAATAAAAGACTGATCAGCCGGTATTTAATTAAGATGGGTAGAGATCCTTCTTCTCCACATAAGATGCTCCACGAATGGGTATGATAGGGTTTAGGGTGATTTACACAAATGATAATGAGTTTTTGGTGAATCTCAAGGTGTTTGAGCTTCAACTATATGAAGACTTGATGTATTAGGTCTATAAATTGTTCCCTCAAAGTCTTAAACAATACCACCTTCGAAGATGGAATTTATAGATACTCAAAAAATTTGATGCGCCGAATTTTTCTGAGATCATCGAACCGGTTCAAAAAGGATCCATCGGTTTGATTCACCAACTGGATCGGTTCATTTTTTCTTTATCGGTTTGGTTTCACCTTTACAAAAGTTTAGCCAGTACCAGATCAGTTCGTTTTTCTCTTCATCGGATCGATTCAGCTAGAAAGCTTTTCCTGTATATGAAGACTTATGAATCGGAAAATCAGTACCATGAACACACAATGTAGGTACTGAGCACGACACACAATGTTAGTGATGATGGGCACGTGAAACACAAAATTTGGATTAAGTCCCTCAAGATATGATCGTGCTGAGATGAGCCGACAGTAGCGGTATACGACATATATGCTGAGATCTAGGATAAAACTGAAAAGCCTAGATACTAACCCGAACATTTATAAAATATGTCCTTACAAATCTCCCCCTATGTCTACGCCACTACATACATAAAAAATCTTAATTATGTTACCTCAAATTAAAAACCAAATAACATACAATTTAATACCCCCATTAAAACCAAAAACTGAAAATACTAAATGGATGACATGCCTTCAAACAAACTTCAACATCTTCAAATATTTTTTTTTGTCCTCAGTAGGGAATGCAAAATTAATCCTTAATTTGATACCAACACACATGAGGCAAGAGACAGATACCCGTGAGACGCAACAGTTTGACATATAATGATAAGTAAAAATAACTATTAATTAAGCTAAAGCAAATCATTATGAAATTAAGTTTAAAAATCTCCCCCATAATTCGTTCTCCCCCTTTTTAAGATGTCCACAAATAGACAAATAAGAAAAACACAAATAAATGCAAATGGAGAATGTCACAAGGAGTTATCTTTTTGAATTTTTAAAATTTTTCTCACAAAATATACAACAAAGAATCACACCATGAAAGAACACCAAAAAACAAAGTCGGTGATAGTGGAAATGAAGGGATGTGAATAAATTCGACAGGAAAATCAATACATACAACCATAAAATGTGTGCACGGTGAATGTTATATATTCCTAACGAATGAACTCAACATCTTCCTTAGTGGAAAAAATTACGGAATTAAAAGAAATTAACTCAATCAAATCAACAAATCAAACCTCAAAGTAATTTCCACACCAATAACGTCCAAAATGATGTAATATTTTCTCATGACTTTCAAGGACGTGCAAACCAACTTTTCATTTCTTTCCATCCAAACTCTCTCATAAATAATTATGCATTATATTTTTCTTTTGAGGTGATGAAACTAAAACCCATTTGATTTGGCACATATTTCTTTTTATTGCCATTTGATTTTTTGGGGGCTCTTTTCAAACGGTGGTTTTCACGACGAGTTAATTTTGAATTTTCGCAGGCCTTGTCCGTAATTAACTCATCATATTTTGTTGTAATTAAATCCTCACGGTAAATGGTTTTTACATGCACTACTATCTTGTCAAGTTTTTATCGTATTTTGGTCGTTGTATAGACATAATTGAGATGAAAACACTCAAGCCAATATGTGATTGACTAGTTCAATACTCAAATAATACTGTGCACGTGTGCAATAAAGGAGATAAGGAGCCAAACATGTAGATGATATCACTAATCGCATCTCAATGACTCCAAACAATGTAAAGCACATGGGTGAAATTATGTAGCATCTCAAGTCACTATCAAACAGTCACATGGAATATGAAAATGAAGAGGTGACTATATTTATCTCAAATGTTCATCCATATAAAGTGTGTAAGGACATAAATTTCCAATTGAGTCCCTGTATTTTTTTACTTAATTCCGTGAACAAAACTGTACTTGTAATATGTCATAGGGAGATTTTATTTTGTCACGATCCCACTTGGTCTATGATGTATTGAAGAAATTGAAGACGTTGTGACAAAGCTTCAAAGAATTAATCATGCCGAAGTTTAATTGGTGCATGTTTATTCGTCTACAAGTCTATTGCATTCTGAGATCACACAGGTATGAATGAGTATAATTAATGGGGAGCTCAGAATAATTTTTATAAAAGGATAAGGATGAATTTTTTATAAGGATAATGTTTTTAAAGTGTTTTAAATGTTTTACACTACATTTTATTCTAATAAGCTCGAAAATGAGTTTGACTTAATTGGATCACTTTTGGAAGAAATGTTTTAAAGAAAAAGTCAAACTAACACGCGCGTCATTCAAACGACAGCTCAGATCGTTCGAGCGAGATGGCTATGTCGCGTGAACGACTGGTCAATCTCGTTCGAGCAACACATTTTTTGAGGTGGTTAATTTTTCCTATTTAAAGCATGATTTCGTCAGAATTAAAGAGAGGTACAATCTGGAAAACAGTTCTCAATCCAGTACAAGTTTTGCACATGTTTTTCTAAGGTTTCAAAGCTTAAAGACATCCTTAGAGTTTGCAAAGATTCGAGTTATCACTACTATATGTTTATGTGATCTTGTTGCACCAAGAAGGTTTGTTCTATACTTGAACATCTGGGTTTTGGGGTGAAGAAAAGAGAAGGACTTCTTGTTCGTCATCGTAGACGTATCAAAGCCATTGGGTGGACACCGAGACATACGTGGACGCATGTGTTGTGGACAGGTATCGTGGAAGAAGGACTTTCTGCGTGGGCACTGTGAGAGGAGTGGTTGAAGATCCGAAGAGGTTCAAGAGCCATGGGGATCGAGTCGTTGAGTGAGTCTTTTGTCTGTTCGTTGTAATTTCATATTCATAGTGATTTTCTGGCTTGGGTCGTCCGAGGTTTTTTTCCCGTCTTGGGTTTTTACTCATACATCCTGCGCTATGAATAACGAACTTTTTTGAAATCCTGTTTTTTATGGCACTAATTACACCTACTGGAAGATGAGAATGAAAAGTGCATTAAAATCTATTGATGAGCGTGTGTGGCTAGCAGTTGAGAAAGCTTGGGCATGCCCTGTCACTATTTTAGGTGAGGTCCCTGATTTAAAGCCTGTCGAGTCATGGACCGAAACTGAACATAGACTTTCACAATATAATTCTAAGGGTTTGCACGTTATCTCTTCACATGTCACACCGAAAGAATATAATAGAATTATGACTTGTGAAACATAAAAAGAGGCTTGGGATATTTTGGCACTCACTCACGAGGGCACTAGCACAGTTAGGGCGTCGAAACTTTAAAATCTTACTACACAGTTTGAGACCATTAGGATATTAGAGAGTGAGACTTTTGATGAGTTTTATGCTAGGTTGTCCAATATTGCCAACTTGTCGTTTAACCTAGGTGAGAAAATTCCTGACAACCGTGTCATTAAGAAAATCCTTAGGTCATTGCCTAGTAAGTTTGATGCGAAAGTGACTATTATAAACTCCTTGGTTAAGTTAGAGTCGACGAAACTAGAAGAGATTGTAGGTGACTTACAAACATATGAAATCGACATGATTACCTCCAAGCAAGTGCCTAAGAAAGAAAAGGGTATTGCTTTGAAAAAAAAGGGAGGAAATTAAAGTTTCGGATTCCGATTCCGATTCCGATTTTGAGGATGTTTCTTTGTTGGCAAAGAAATTAAAAAAATTTATTAAGTTTCAAAAGCAATCGAAAAATGCCAAGAAGTTTGAAAAACTCAAGAACAACAAAGTTGATCCCACCTCTAAGGATAAATTTGAGAAGCCTAATAGAGATGAGTCGGATAAGTGTTTTGGGTGTGAGGGGTACAGTCACAAAGTTAAGGAGTGTCCCACTAGACTTAAGAAAGAGGGAAAGAAACCCATTATATATAGTGCCACCTTAAATGATAGTGATCCGGAAGAGGGAGAGAGTTCCCCCATTGAGCGTAACTTTGTTGCGTTTATGGCATATCATATGAGCAATGACGATTCTCATGTGAATGAAACTTCCGAGGAGGTTTTTAGTGAATCCAATGTTAGTGAGGGTAAATAGAGTGACGAAGAGGAGGTAGATGTGAAAGAATTGCAAGTTGCATTTAATGAGTTGTATGCCTAGACGGTTAAGGTGAAAAAGGTAAATGCAAAATTGCAAGCTATGTTGAATGAGCGTGTCATGAAAAATAATGATAGTTTGATTGAAGATCTTCGGGCACGAGAGAAGACTCTTAGGGAGAAATTAGGTTATGTCGAGGGTGAGAGGGAAAATCCTCGTGGTTTGATGGAGTCTTTGAAAAAGGAAATTCTTGAGTTTGAGGAGTCTAGGCATTTGTTCAAGTCTAGGATTCATGAGTTGGAGGAGAGATTGAGAGACTCGTCTAGAGTTAAGTTTGATTTGGAGGCTAGGTCGGAGAAGTTAGATAAGATCTTAGGCACCGTCCAAATTAAGAGAGATAGGGGAGGTATAGGTTTTGATGAAAGAATTGTTCCTGTTCCCCTCGCACGTGTGAGAAATAATAAGGAGGTTAGAAAAGGTCCACATATAGGTAATCATTCCCACCGTCACTACACTTGCACGTTTTGTGGTAGGAAAGGTCACCTTAGGCGTTATTGTTACTACATTAGACAAGCTCCTAAGAAGTTTAGGAATAAAGTTGCCACAGTTCCCCAAACCCCCATGCATTTTTTACACCTACTTGGGTTAGGAAGTCGAATTTAGTGGCTTTAGGAATAAAACTTCATAATTCTCGTTTGGGTGCACTTGATTCTTCCCATACTAAATCTAAAGGATGATAGTGTTACCATGTTTATCATATGTTAGTTTGCTTCATGATATATTCATTGCTAGTATAATGACTCGTGTATCATTTTGTATTATAGCTTTCATTTGTTTGAGTCCTATTGAAAAAATACAAAAAGATTTTGTTTTTGAGAAAACTTTTGAAAAAACAAAAAGATTTTGCTTTTATTTGAGTCAAAATATGTTTTAAAAGCCAAAAAGATTTTTTGTTTTTTATTTTTGAGTTTACATGTTTGATGTGGCATATTGGTATGCTTGGACCCCCATCGTTTCATATCCACGTGGCTAGGACATTTGGTCATTATTATCGATGCTTAGAATGATCTTAACCATTGTTTATATGGGGTTGTTTCGAAGTTGATATGCATTTTGATTCGACTTTGTATATATGTCATCATTTCACACATGCACGAGTTTATGTACATGTTTGACTTCTCTTGCATATTTGAATTTGGTGAGGCCTTCTTATCTCAATCTTGTCATTTATGCATAAATAGACTTAAGGAGAATTGTGCATGTAAGAATCGTTTACCGTGAGGATTTGTATTGATATCAAAATTAAAAAATTGATGAGTGATTCACGGGAAAGGGCTGCGAGATTTCAATTGACTCGTCACGAAAGCCACCGTTTAAAAGAGCCCAAAAGCAAAAGCAAAATGCTAAGAAAAAGGGCTAATAAGATTTTCTCTAAGTTGAGAATGCTAGAAACCTCAAAAGAACTTGAAAAAATATATATTTATGAGGGAGTTTGGTTGGAGAAAATTTAAACAGGTTTGCACAACTAATCCTAATGTTGAAACATTGCAATTTGATGTTATTGTTTGTAGAATCGTCAAAATTCTGCATTTGTGTGCATGTAGTATGTTTAGTTCATTAATCTCACACTTTAATTGTCATATGGCTATGATAAAGTTTTATGATTTATCACTATCAATTAGAGATTCTTGATCTTTTTGATGTGTTAGAATTTTGACTCATTTGTTGTAGTTTCATGTCCTACATTCCATGTCCATGGTTAAGCACATAAGTACTATGTTTGCATGTAACTCGCATTGTTAGTTTTTATGCGTTTTTGCGTTTTGGGTAAAAAGCTTACTGTTTTGCTGCTGTCAACTCCTTCCTGGCATTTTTTTCTGGAATTTTTTTCACTGGGCAAAAATATATGATATTTATGGGAATCTGGGAAAGTTTGGCTGTCACGAGAAGTCGTTCAAACGACACCTCATGTCGCGATAAGATCTCGGTTGAGCGACATTACCATGTCGCGAGAAGCCTCGTTCGAGCGACGTCCTCATCTCGTTTGAGCGACGTCCCTGGATTTTCGAACGACAGTCTGGGAATTTTTGCTTCTTTTAGTTTGCAGCACCCTGGTTATTATGGTATATTTTTTTGGTACTGCCAGAAGCTTTTATGGACTGACTGGTTTATATGCAGGTTATATTGTTTCAAAATTGATATTTTGCATATGATTCTGTTTATCATACCTGATTAGATTGCTATATTCTTTGTGTGATTCATTTGTTTACTAGCTACTGATTTGTCATTACTTGATCATATTTAGCGGGTTGTTTCATGATTATCTAGCAATTTTTATTTAGTATATCTTCATGCTACATACTTGTTGATTGGTTTATCTTTTCACCGGATTGTCTATTCGAGACAAAAAGGGGGAGAGATGTGTGCGATGTAGGGGGAGATTTGTTGAGCATGTTTATTGAGATTTGATTTAAATGCTGTTTGATTACATATTTTACAAATTGGTATCATATTGTTACTTAATTGTTTAACAAATGATTTTTCAGAGTTTATTCATATTGGTATCTATTGTAAAATTGGTATCATTTTGATATATATATATATATATATATATATATATATCATTTGGATATATATTGGTTTCATTTGTTCCTCCATACTTCACTGGGTATTTATTTGTCTGTTTTATGTGTGTAGGTATGCTTCGGTGATTCGAGATTTCAAGTCTACATCACATTTAGACAGTTCATGCTTGCCGGTGCTACATATACTAGTCTGTGTCCTGTAATTTTTAACTTTGGGTTTATGGGATGGGTTTTAGGCATTATACGGCATGACGGCCCGGCTTAGGCATTTTGCTAGTTTAGTTTTGTCCCGTAATAGTCAAAGGGGGAGATTTGTAAGGACATAAATTTCCAATTGAGACCCTGTATTGTTTTGACTTCATTCCGTGAACAAAACTGTGTTTGTAATATGTCATAGGGAAATTTTATTTTATTACGATCCCACTTGGTCTATGACGTATTGAAGAAATTGAAGACGTTGTGACAAATCTTCAAAGAATTAATTATGCCGAAGTTTAATTGGTGCATGTTTATTCGTCTTCAAGTCTATTGCATTCTGTGATCACATAGGTATGAATGAGTATAATTAATGGAGCTCGAAATAATTTTTATAAAAAGATAAGGATGAATTTTTTATAAGAAAAATATTTTAAAAGTGCTCGAAAATGAGTTTGACTTAATTGGATCTCGTTTGGAAGAAATGTTTTAAAGAAAACGTCAAACTGACACGCGCGTCGTTCAAACGACAGCTCGGATCGTTCGAGCGAAATGGCTATATCGCGTGAACGATTGGTCAATCTCGTTCGAGCGACACATCTTTTGAGGGGATTAATTTTCCTATTTAAAGCGTTGTTTCTTCATAATTAAAGAGAGGTGCAATCTGGAAAACAGTTTTCAATCCAGTACGAGTTTTGCATATGTTTTTCTAAGGTTTTAAAGCTTAAACACATCCTTAGAGTTTGCAAAGATCCGAGTTATCATTACTATATGTTTATGTGATCTTGTTGCACCAAAAAGGTTTATTCTATACTTGAACATCTGGGTTTTACGGTGAAGAAAAGAGAAAGACTTCTTATTCGACATCGTAGATGTATTAAAGCCATTCGGTGGACATCGAGACATACATAGACGCGTGTGTTGTGGACAGATATCGTGAAAGAAGGACTTTCTTCATGGGCACTATGAGAGGAGTGGTTGAAGATCAGAAGAGGGTCAAGACCCGTGGGGATCGAGTCGTTGAGTGAGTCTTTTGTCTGTTCATTGTAATTCCATATTCATAGTGATTGTCTGGCTTGGGCCGTCCGAGGTTTTTTTCCTATCTTGAGTTTTTCCTCGTACTTCCTGCATTGTGAGTATTCTTTACTTTACTTTACTTGCTTTAATCACTAGATACATGTTTAGGATTAATCAAGATAAAATTTGTTTAAAGTAAAAATTGTTTTTTCACAACTTGGTTTGGTGCACATTAAAAGTTGGATAATTTTTGGTGAAAATTGGTTTGATTTGAAACACACTCATAAGGGCAACTCTTTTAAAGTGCAAACAGAAATACAGAATTCTTTTTGTGTTTTTCAAAAATTTTATTAAACGAAAATCTTTTTGACTTTTTCTAAAAAATTTCAAAAAATGAAATGTTTTTGGATTTTTCAAAACAATAAAACAAACAAATAAATAATGATACAAATGATACAATCTAGAGATAGTAATTAGATGATATGAACATGAAAAATGTATCCTACTCTAGACATGATGACCACCCCTTAGTTAATTATGCAAATTCCTAAAGACTTCCTAAGACTCTCGAATCTAAGGGCATCTAGAGGCTTCGTGAAATATCGGCTAACTGGAGGTCAGTAGATACAAAACTCAAGGATACGGCCTTTTCCTCAACAAGCTCATGGATAAAGTGCTCGCATATCCTAATGTGTTTTGTGCGCAAGTGTTGGACAGGATTGGGGGATATGTGTATCGCGCTCGTGTTATCACAGGAAATGGTCATGGTGTCATATGATATATCATAATCCTCCAGCATCTGCTTCATCCACAGTAGTTTTGTGCAACAACTCCCGACGGATATATACTCCGCCTCTGCAGTGGACAAAGAGATGGAGTTTTTCTTCTTGCTCAACCAAGAGACAAGAGTATAACCAAAATAGAAACACCCACCAGAGGTTCTCCTACAACCATCTGCATCCTCGGCCCAATCGACATTCGAATAGGCGGACAGTCGGTCATTGGTATCAAAGGAATACCAAATTCCGCAGGAATGAGTCCCAATCAAATATTTGATAATACATTTTAGAGCGAGTAAGTATGACTCTTTGGGGGATGCCTGATATCGTACACAGACTCCAACACTAAAGGAGATGCCAGGACGACTGCCAGTCAGGTAGAGAAAACTACCTATTATACTCCGATACAAGATTTTCCCAACGTCCTTGCCTGAAGTGTCCTTACTAAGCTTTGTAAATGTACTCATAGGTGTACGTGGGTGCTTAGCGGAATTCAAACCAAATTTCTTCATGAGGTCTCTAACATACTTGGATTGGGAGACGAACATCCCATCCTCTAGATGACAAACTTGGAGACCAAGGAAGAATATAATCTCACCAATCATGCTCATCTCAAACTCACTCTTAATCTCATATTCAAAGCTGTGAGCATACTGGGAGCATGTGGATCCAAAGACTATGTCGTCCACATAGACCTGGGCAACCAAAATAGCACCGTTATCTCTCTTGACAAACAATGTCTGATCAACTCCCCCTCTCTTGAAGCCACGGGCTAAGAGATAGTAAATAAGCCTCTCGTACCAAGCACGAGTTGCTTGCTCCAAACCATATAGGGCTTTTCTTAGATAATAGACGTCTCCTGGATGCTTAGGGTCTTCAAACCCTTTTGGTTGTTCCACGTATACTTCCTCCTGTAGAATGCCATTCAGAAAGGCACTCTTAACATCCATTTGATATAACTTGAATCTTAGATGACATGCGATGGCGAGTAATAAGAGGACAGACTCAAGCCTCGCAATATGAGCAAATATCTCCTCAAAGTCTACACCTTTAATCTCTGTGTAGCCCTGAGCGATCAACCTAGCCTTGTTACAGATAATAGTACCATTTTTATCCATTTTATTCTTGAAAATCTACTTGGTACCAATCATGTTAGTCTCACTAGGTCGGGGGAAAAGTTCCCAGACATCGTTCTTTCTAAACTAAAGCAACTCATCCTGTATAGTGGATATCCAGTGTTCTTCCTTGAGTGATTCTTTATAGTTTTGGGCTCGACTTTGGACGTGTAGCAGACATGGCTAACAACGTTCTCAAGATGAGCAAGAGTCTTGACCCCTAAGGTGAGATCTCCTAAAATGGTAGTAAGGTCATGACTCTTGAGAACCTTCTAACATCCTTCTAACATCCCACGTTTGTCGTTCTATAATGTTCGATCTGCCACGCTCAATTGAAATCGTATATGAATCACATCAACTATACATAATAGTAGGAGAACATAACTCACATATGTAAAGTAATATAACAATCCTATAATAAGGCTCTATATCAAAGAATGCTAAGCTGAAACGTGAAAATCCACACATATCCTAAGGACACTAGAATCTGATGCTCTGATACGATCTGTGATACCCCGCCTAAAATACCGAGTGATCAGTTCTATACCAAATTAAACAAGAATCTGATTTGGTTCATTCTTAGCATCACTGTCGAAAACTTTTTAAAACTTACTAACTGCCTAGCATTAAAAAAGAAACGGTGCCAAATTTTATCTTTTTATCAAACAACAATAACAACATGCGAATGAATATAATATAACCATTCACGGAGTCAAATCAATACTGAAAATGAATAAAAAAAATTCTTGCTGAATAAACCATCGGCTAACAATCCAAAAGCAAATAAATCTAACAGATAGTAAATAAATCCAATACAATCTGAACTGAAATAATCTGAATAATTACAGTGAGCAACATGCTCGAAATAAAGCTGAGATAGAATTCCTAAAAAAATGAATAAATGAAATAGGCAACTATTCCAACTCCTACAACATCCACATATGGCGCAGCTGCGTAACCCTGGAATAGAATCAAGTCTGACGTCCTTGTGGCCGGACACCTAAAAGGTTTTGAAAATATTTTATAGCAAGGATTAGAACCCAAAACATTTTTGAAATTATTTAGCAAGTGATTAAATTGCAGTAGTTTAAAATTCATGAATGCTCTTCATATTTAAGTTTGTGCCGCACTCTCTTGAGGGTCCGCTCACCCCTCAACTATTGTGCACACCTAACACTTTCTTTATAACCCGCCTAGTTATTTACCCCGTAGGTAGTTCTTGTTATGACTCCTTCATGCCACACTACTCTAGCCCGAGTATGTTCAATATATGATTCATAAGTTATTTAACACATTAACTTAACCATTCAATTTTTATTTAAGGCTATATAACATTTTCACGAGTTATATATAATTAATACATTTCACTACATGTATTTTACGCACATATAATTATTCACTCCATTATATACGTAGAACTACATTACAACATTCACATCCATCCTCCCGAGTAATACCTCGTCGGATGCTTCTCTAAAGTGCTATTATCCCAGGTCTACTCAGTCCCACCTGGATTCCCCAGATAACTCAATACCGCCAAATGGAACATAAAAATATAAGCGTAGTGGAGGCGGTCATATTTTTCGAGTGTGAAGACAATCATCTCACATACCTCACCTCTATTGAACGCTATGACATGAGGATAATACTCTCTCTGCTCCTTAAGCCAGGGGGATTCACCCACATCGCGCAACCTCCTATGATAACACTAGGGGTATGTATTCCTATAAATATTATTCACACCAATATATATATATATATACACACACACACACAATCACCACATATATATATTTAATTAATCCCGACTACTCCGTGTACAACTAGCCTAACATACCCAAGCCTATACATCAACTTGTAATTTAAATAAATCCCACATTCATTTAGTTATCATTCAAGTTGTGTCACCCAACTAAAATACCCAGACTCATTCATTCGGTCCGAAATTTCATCTTATAGAACTTATTCCTCAAATTCCACTTATTAAGGTTAACACCCTTTTTATTTTTAATCTTCCATAATTTATTATATAACCCTATAATAAATTAACCAAGCCAAATCTATGCCTAAGAACTCGTAGCACTAGCCCAAAATATCCGAGTCAATTCCCCAACTCTAGACTTTAATTAACGTTCCTATTGACGCAAAAATTCTCCATCTACGAGGACCAATCAGAAAAGGACACATGTCATCCTACGTGGCAATATTCGGCACCCGAGGAGAGTTGACCGACACCCGAGGAGAGTTGATCGGTACCCGAGGAGAGTTAGTCGACACCCGAGGAGAGTTGGTCGGCACCCGAGGAGAGATAGTCGGCACCCGATGAGAGTTGGTCGGCATACCAACCAGGAAGATCAAAGGATAACTATGCATTTAATGTGCATTAATGAAGATGACAACGCATTTAATGAGCCTTAATTTACATTTATACTGTATTAATAGATGACAACACATAGCATACCAAGCAATTCATCATAGAAGGCCAACAATTAGATTCATTGTATGTAGACATAATGTCTGAATGTATATAGACATTGTATCTCTTTATCTCCCATCACTATAAATACATGTATTCCCTTAGCCAAAAGGGGAGAAAAAAACAATTGAGAGAACTAAGAAACACCATACACAAGATACACATCCTTTCTCTCTCTACACCATATTGTGCTATTGTAAACCCCTGGGAATAAAATAACAGTGGACGTAGGCTTTATTCATAGCCGAACCACTTTAAAAACCTTTGTCTCTTATATGTTTTATGTGAATGTTTATCTTCATCTTCAATCTCATCCTCGTTATTTATCTGTTGTTGACGCCACTAAAATGGAAGTGGCCATTTTCTGTCTTCAACAGATTGACCGTCTGTGGGAATTCGACACAAGAATTCTCTTTATTATCAAAAATAAAGATCATCATCATACGCTAAGTTTTCTCTATCCCTATTCATAATCAATTATATATATACATCTTTTGATTCAATTACGATTTTATATTCATAAATCGTTGGATCAATTCTGCATAACCATGAATTTCATAATCACAAGTTTTTGAGAAATTTTAATGCAGACACATTTATATACATGATTCATCATATTTTTATGAGAATTTTTTTTTATGCAGACACGTTTATTTCAAAAAATATTTTATGAAAATATGATTCATCATATTTGGACTCCCATCCATCATAGGGATTAACACGAAATAGACATCATTGATTTTCTTTCTCATCGTAAAATTTTCCAGCAGAAATCTATATTTGATTATTATATACCTTTATTTTAATCCTTCGTCAATTTGATTCATTATAAGCAAAAGTTTTTACAGGAAGTTGAGATCACTTTCTCTCTCTTAAAAATCAACGACCCATTTCCATAAAGAGGATGAAAAATGAACAGTTTTATTCAATAATTTACAACGAAGGAACTTTCATTTTACTACTTCCATGGGAGATGAATGAGTTTTGGATTTATTCAATGTTAGTCATTTCGACATCAATGTTCTACAACAATAAAAATAATGAAACCGCCTCAATTTAAGGCTCTGGGTACAAATCTGAAGATCGAAATTTCTCCGGGTACGAAAATAATGATATATCAGTCATCAGATACTGATTTGAAGAAGTCATCAATTTAATTCAAATAGAAGAACCTATTTTCTTCAGAATACAAAATTCGTATTTCTTCGATAGTCATCAATATCAAACTATGAATGCTAAATCCAATCTTCCCAAGCAAATAAAACCAATAGGAGATCTTAGCATGGAGGTACCCATCATGATCGACAACCACTATACTACAATATGTTCAGATGGATATCGCCTATGGGCCCTATCACTGGCCGACGAAAAGTTAGAACAACGTTGTGTTTAAAAAATACATGATTTTATATCTAGTCAGTAGTTGTTGTTTTCCCCAATTTCATCCCCGACCAATGTGGTCATAGCACCGGAATTTCCTGCACAGGTCGGCAGCTCCTATATGTTGGTCGGCGATTTTTACCAGGTCGTCACATTTATCTTACTTTTTTGTTGGTCGATGACATCATCGTATTGGTCGACAGAATCTCTTTTTGGACGGATCGATGGAAATCATCATTTACGGTCGCCGAATTATTATTTCTTGATCGACACCAACTATGGTGGCACCACTGGATCACCTTCATGATTGGCAACTTTTATATTACAGCAGCAACCACCTATTGTTAATCGACGACCTGAAATTCATGAACAGAAAATAATTTTCTGCAACTACAAGGTTCTCATAGTTGGTTGGCAACATGGATTTCGATACCAGGTATTATTGTTGTTTGTCGGAGACATGGGTTATGGTATCAAAGATGGTTTCATTGCTGGTCGTCGCCCTCTAATATTGGTCGGCACCATTTAATGTTGGTCGGCATCCCAAATTCCTCCTGGAGTATAAACTCCTAGTCTTATATGTTGGTCGGCAATCTCACCGGATCATTTTTGATGATCGGCGAAGATCAATCAACAATGTTTGCATAGGTCGGTGGGACCTAATGTTGGTCGACGGCAAAAACATCTGAAGTTTCTTTAGACACAAGTCCGGTTGGGGCAGAGCGGGTTTTAGACCCTTTTTTTGTCAAAATAAATTTTTTTGTTGTTAACAACTCGCTAAAAATGTTTGGTTTGAGTGGCATTGGTCTCAGATCTGACCATTTGGGACTCAACATTATAAAGCATTTGTTATTTAAAAGGGCTTTTGGTTTCTTACACCAAACTCCCTATATTTCATATTTTATGCTGAAATAATTTTTAAAATCAACTTATATCTAATTATTTGTTGGAGTTTAAATAATTTTACAAAAAATTCCACGCCTTACTTATGGCATCTATTCGATAAAAATCTGCTCATATGACACACATTTGGGACAAGGTATATTATTTCATATTTTGAAATTGATATTTAGTTGTCCAAATTATTAATTTTGACAAAGTCAAAATCATCACCATAGCTCCCTACTATTTCTTAATTCACACTTCCCTAATAAAATAATTTTTTTTAAAGCTAAATAAAATATAACCCAAAGCTTTACCTTAGAATAAATTTTCTGAACCAATTTATATTTGGTCTTTTACTTAAAATTAAAATGCCTAGCATTTTTATCAAAATTTGCTCACGAAATATACGTGTGGCACAAAAATATTATTTCATATTTTGAAATTTTTATTTATTGCTGATACACATCACATATTGTTTGGCTGAATAATTAGTCTCACGATAATAATTATTTGATCTAGTCTCGACAGGTGCTCGGGCAGCTTATTAAAATTTCATAGGGACGAGATTCAATCCCGATGAAAGCTCTCGTAAACCTCTGGAAACTATTATTGCTCGACATCAGACAATTTTGCCTCGACAAATCAGCCAACATATATTATTTCATTTTTTGAAATTAATATTTTTATTTCTCAAGCATATACATATCATATATTGATTGGATTGCTTTTATCTATTTATCTGTGATCATAAAAATGGGATTCGGTCCTGTTTTTTGCATCAACCATTTTAGTGGCGTCAACAGTTCCCATTAATTTATTTCTCATGGCATCACTCCACTAAAATTTTCGGACACACTCCCTTGACCCATAACTAAATTTCTTAGAATTTAGTACTCTGAATTCTCTAATGTAGATTTAGTCCCTTTTTCCTCTACACAAATAAATATACTAAACCCCCTTTTTAATTCCTAATTACAAAAAGGGTAAAATTCCTTATTGGGTTAGCTAAAACCACAAAAATTTATTTCTTCCGGCCCGAAACAGAACCTAGCCCGAATTGGGCCTGACCCATTGTGTCACTCGAACAGCCCACACTATCGTTCGAACGACAGGTGGTGTCACTCGAACCAAAGCCATGTCGCTCGAACAACCCCCTGATTTTCTCTCTCCTCCTTCTTATTCTTCCTTCGCTTTGTCCGCCATTTACAACAACTGTAACTCTCTTACCTAAGATTTCTTCAGATGTAAACCCTTAAGAACATTATATCACACCTAAAATCTTAAGTCCCCCAATCTTAATATAAACATCTACATGGATTCGAAATGTAATCATCATGTTCCCAAATCCTTAACAGTTCATAAATCGTTCCTGATTTATCAATTAGTTTCTCAACAGTACATATGAAAAAATAGTCATTCTCAATCCAAACCTTATTCGTATTATTCCACAAATTAAAAACCCAATTTGTGTGTCAACCCAATCCAAAATTATTTGTTCATCATACCCACTATGATGTGAATTGAAGACTGCAATTAATTTAAAAGAAAGTTAAACCACTTGCCTTAAAGGGTTTGTAGGGTCTGAATTCCTTTGGTGTAGATGAGTATTTATTGAAGAACATCCACACTTGTTCTTACTTTTGGCTTGCAAGAGTTCTCCAAATTCCGCCTCTTTTCTCCTCTACTCATTTAGTCAGTTCCATTTTTAGGCGTGTGGACTTTATTAAAATGGCCTAAACACTCCCTTGTGGGCTTGGTTATGCCTAAAAATATCCTGAGACCCATTTACCACCCCGGATGCTCTCTTTCGACTATCTCGGTCCTTCCGGAATCAACTATGCACTTAGAATTTTCATCCGAATTATTTTACAAAAAATCCTTATCTCGACCCTAAATATAGTCAATACCCGACTCCTGGTTAAGATAAATTAATGCTACTTCACTATCACTCAATATGACGTAAATAAATTATTACTATTCACTTAGTAATATAAATTCAATAAATATTAACCATTTACTCTCCAGATTAATATTTTAATAAATACTAATACTAATTAATTAAATTAAATTACAACACACGAGTAATTTAAAATTAGCCGAATTAATTAAATATTAAATGCACAGAAATATCAGATGTTACATTTTCCTGAACCAAAAACAACAAACTCAACCTCTCATACATTCATCCCGGTTTGGGAGCAATGGTCCTTCACACAAAGTTGTTTTTTAAGACGGTGCTTGGCTTCCGATGGATACCGAGACACAAGAGTGTTGTGCAGCGTGTTAGATTTACACGTGCTACGAATAGAGGTATTGAAGATGGCATCAGCGGGTCTTGTGGAGTTAAGTTATAAGTCTTGTGTGTCTTCTTGTAAAAACTGTATTCGTAGTGGATTTTGACTAGGCCTAGCCATTCGAGGTTTTTTCCATTTGGGTTTTCCTCGTACATTGGCGCATTGTGTGGCCGTGCTTTCTTATTATGTTATATTTGATATGTCGCATGCTCATGTAGGAATTTTTGTAATCAAGACTAAAATTTGAAAAGTATCAATCTGCTGGCCTAATTGATATTTGTATCCAGTGTTGTTAATTAATTTGTTAAAATGAATGTATTTAACGAATTAAACCAAATCCATTTAACCCTGCAACTTCAATATAACCATTTAACATTAAATTAAAAAATAGAGAGAGATATGTCATATACTATTGTTACAGGCATCAAGGTCGGCGGGAGACAATGAGGAAGAGGGAAAATAAATTAGAAGAGGGAGTTGTTCTATTTCTCTTTGTGCAGTTGTTAACAGAAGAAAGGAATGAATATGCTTGGGTTCAGTTGGGTTAAGTTGTAATAAGTTAAGCTTATTTCAAAATATTTCCTAAACAAAATTTTAATTTACTTTTTTACACCTAAAGTTTTGTATATGCATATATATCTTTTTTTTTTTAAGTTGTGGGCGCTACAGCCCCAACTTGTCCCTTAATGTCTCTATGCTTGTACACACACACACACACACACATATATATATATATATATATATATATATATATATATATATATATATTGAGTTAGTTAGCTAGGGTTGAGTATCAAACTTTCAAAAACTGAAGTTGCTATCTAATTTGATTTGGAGGTGTTCATATTGTTTCCAGAAACAAAGCCTATAAAAATCTCATTTGTTAGTTAATAATTTCAGAGTTACCACCAGTTCAGTGACGAAGTCCTCCACAATATTATCTCTTAATTAGTCTTTATGATTTGCGCAATCTTTTGGAACATACGTGGAGTTGGGATTGCTCCACGAAGAGAAACACGTTGTTGTAGTCTTGAAGAAGATGGAGGAAAGAGAGAAATATTAGTTTTTATTTATTTTGACGAGAAGAGAATGAGGTTGTTACAAACCATTAAAGTCCACTATCAAAATGGATGGAAAAAGTCATGTTAAATCCGTTTTGATAATTTGAGAGTTTAATTGACACTTTTAATAGTTTAAGGGCCATTTTGAAACAATCGTGATAGTTTAGAGGTTAAATGAGTATTTTACTCTTTTGAAAAAATTTAAAAAGGTAATATTCTAGAATATTAAAACAATAAATATTCTGAAAAAATTAGAAAAAGCGTAATAATCGGGGAAATTAAAAAAGCGTAATATCATGGGAAATTAAACATTTTTTTAGATTTTTGAAATATCCTTTTTTTAATTATTTGTTTTTTTCTATAATTTTTTAGAATATTACATTTTTTAAATTTCCATAATATTACTTTTCTGTAAAAAATTAAACTTTTTTTTTAATTTCCAAAACATCACTTTTTTTAATTTCCCATAATTTTAAGTTTTTAAAATTTTTCAGAATATTACATTCTTTCATTTTCAAGAATATATTTTTTTAAATTTTCTAGAATATTACTTTTTTTACATTTCCATAATATTAAACATTTTTTTATTTTCCAAAATTCGGAGTATCATGGTTTCTAATTTTCCAAAATATTACAATTTTTGAGAATATTAAAATTTTAATTTTCTAGGATATTACTTCTTTTGATTTTTCAGAATATTAAACTTTTGAGAATATTAAACATTTTATATTTTAAAATTTCCAGAATAACATATATTTTTTAATTTTCCAACATATTACTTTTTTTAATTTTTTGCAATATTTCTTTATTTTAATTTCCAAAATATTTATGGACTAGACATGTGTCACCTAGCGATGAGCCCAGAAAAGGGAGAGAGTGCGCCTATAATTTAGGCGATAATTTCTAGGGGTATGGTTAGGTGACACATGTCCGGTCCGCATTCTTAAAATGCGGACTAGTCAGTACAAAGCATTATATATATAGAGAGAGGAAGACTCACTTACATTATGCACTATACATCACTCCGCACATCACACCTAATTCTAGGCACTATAAAACATTTTTTCAAATTTTATATTTTTCTCTTGAAATTAACCTTCCAATCAACTCATATGCAAAAAATTAGGTCAAAATACATTTTGTAGCTATTTTTTAAAAATCCATAAAAAACTGTTGGCGCGGACCATTAAAAATAAGGTATTTTTAGCATTTTTTTCTGGATTTTTTTAAAAATAGCTACAAAATGTATTATGACCTAATTTTTTGCATATGGGTTGATTGGAAGGTTAATTTCATGAAAAAAATATAAAATTTGAAAAAAAAAGTTTTTAGGGCTTAGAATTAGGCGTGATGCGTGGGTGATGTATAGAGCATGATGTAGGTAATATATATATATATATATATATATATATATATATATATATATATATATATAGAGAGAGAGAGAGAGAGAGAGAGAGAGAGAGAGAGAAATTAAATAGAAATGACATCCAAATATTGATAGTAAAAAATAAAATTACAAATAACCAACTATTGTGCTCGACAAAATGAAGTTATATTGGCAAAACTATCCATAACTTCTCCAAAATATTTTAATGGGGCCTACTACATTCGTTTGTGGGTTTAGACGGTTTAAGCAAACCAAATAGTCGGATAACTCATGTGTCTATTAGCAAGTCAATGCAACCAATCTCTCAAAAACCTGAACCCCATAACTCTCTCTCTCTGTAACAAAAATAAAACGGTTACCTTTCTCTCTCACAACCAGCTACAAATCCTTCTCTTCATCCACTAATGCTACAACCAAAATGGATCAAATCCGGTCAAAACAATCTGTTATTTACTGCCAAAACTGATCAAAACTGTTCTCTTGTCGAAACCATCTATTATTTATTTATTTTAGTTTTGGTTAGTTAAAATCTCTTTGGAATGTTGATTTGCAAACAATTACAAAACAGTTTTTTAGTTTTGGATCTGTTGGTTGACCACACACAAGGGAAAAAAAAATAGGTCAACCCGACCCGACCCGATTATTCTTCCCGACTCGATTATTCTTCCCAACCCGCCCCCAAATTTATCCAAATCCATATTTGACCCGCATTTGTCAGGGCTACCAACTATATAAATTGTTCGCATGTGATTATAGCCCCCCTCCCCTTAAATCCACTTCAAAACACCCCCTCCCCAAACACACGCGCACGCACACGTACACGTACACGTACAACCTTTTCCTTTTTTCTTTGGGACATATACCAAATAGTCTCTCAAACATTTTTTAATACTCATTTAGTCCAAGCCTTTTTATTTTGCCTCAAAAAGTCCCTTGCCACATATTTTGGAAAGGGAGTGCCGTTGGCGCGGACCTCTAAAAATAAGAGAATATTGAGTGCTTGAGGGACTAAATGGGTTAAACTAAAAATATGTGTCATTTTTAAAAAATATATATTTATAGTAGGGACTATTAAATAATTGACCATTTTTCTTGGGACATATACCAAATAGTCCCTCAAACATTTTTTAATATTCATTTAGTACAAGTCTTTTTATTTTGCCTCAAAAAATTCTTTGCCATATATTTTGAAAAGGGAGTGCCGCTGGACCTCTAAAAATAAGAGAATATTGAGTGCTTTTATTACAAAAATGCTCCAATAACACCAAATTGGTCAACGGCATAAAACATCCGTTTCACGTTTGCCTACCGGTCGTCGACTCTTCTTGTCTGCCTCCGCTGCAACCAAGGTAACTCTCTCTCTCTCTCTCTCTCTATATATATATATATATATATATATATATATACAAATTTCGAACCCTAACCCTAACCCTAACCCTAACCCTATTTTTCAATCATATCTCTATGTTGGTCTTGGTTTGTAATTTAGATCTGGGTTGGGGTATCCCATTTGATTAATTATTGTTATATGATTTTCATTATATATACATATTAAGTTCTCTCTAAACAAGGTTTTTGGGTGTTGTCAATAAGGGAAATTTACCTTTCAATTTCCCTTTTAGTACAAATACAGGCATGCGGGTTGACGTAATACAGTAATTATTGAAAATACGACAATTATCTAAACTATTTAACTAAAGAACTATCAATTTTATCACTAACAGGGTCAACTCAGTATATACACTTGACCAAACATAAAAAATGAAGTTTATGTTAAACTTTAAAAAATGAAAAGGGTACCAATCCCAAGGGAGCGGGATCCAAAAAGAGGGATCCCGTGAAGGTTCTTTTTTAGAAAAAAAATGTTTTTTTTTTGTGGGTTATAAACATTTCGGGGCAGCTCAAAATAATTTTTTTTGGTATTTAAAAAAAATGAGATATTGTCAAATATTGACTCATATCTTTAAAATACCAAAAAATGAAAACAAAATAGAGAGGCTTGGGTCAGAGTCTAAAAAGTCCCTCACCACATAAACAAAATAGACACTTTTTAGAACAAAAAATGTACCAAATTACTTATCCCATTTTTTTTTGAGTCAGAGTCAAGGGATAAGTCAAATTAGGCATTAATACTTGGGGTTTAAGTCAAAATGATTCTAAAATAAATTATTTTGGCTAATTTTTTTCGATGGATAACTTGTAAAAAATCAACCCATCGATTTTTTTAACGTTTTTTTTACTTATGCCCTGTTGTAATCAGACACTTAAGCCCCCCGCTTTTCAAAATATTAGACTTAACCTGTTACCCCCCCACATGTGCATTAATTGAATAAGTCTAATTTTCGATAAACTAAGGGGTATCTCTGAATAGAGAATTGTGTAAAGTCAAAAGGCTTTTTTTTCTAAGTAGTAAAAAAAATTATTGTGGGTTGATTTTTTTTTAATAGGGTATCTAAAGATTCTATGTGAAAAAAATCAACGCAAAATATTTTTTTTACTATTTTAAAAAATAGGATCTGGTAGAAAGGGAAGAATATTATGAATATATGAGATTATGCTTGCTGGCCGACTCGTGAATTTACTCATTTTATGTGACGTACTAACATTTGAAAATTGTTTTGGTTGGTTTTTTTGGGTCCACTCGTATTCATTTAACACCGACTAATGCAAAATTTGACATGTTAGCTAGTAATTAAAAAATAAAATTAAATAAAGAGTTAGAATCACGAGTATTTACGAAGATTACCTGTTTTCTTTCTAAGACAATATCTCTTGGCACTTGTTTGGTTTGAGTTTTAGCGGTTTCTGGAGCTAACTTCAAATAATTCTTGCCGTTTTGTTTTTCCTCTTTCAATTGCTCAAATTATACATGTGAATTTACCAATTTAAAATTCCTAGAAATCACAAAAACTTTAACCAAGCGAGCACTTGAAGTATGCTTTCATATCCTCTGAAGTTGAATTAATAGTTTGTATTTCACACTCTAGAGTTCCGTCACAAGTGATTTTCCTTGGTATCTTTCGAGAAGAGTATCTTTCGAGAAGAATTAAACTCAGATGGAAACTCTGGCTCATAGCTTGTGGTGATGTAATAGCTTACTTGTGAGATATAGGATGATTTACTTCTTTACTAATGAGTAAATTTAGAGAGACCCTCAAAATGCTACCAAAAAATCAGATCCGACAATTTGTATTTAGGAACTTGTAATGTTTTAGCTCTAGAATACTCTGTACTAATGTGTATTCAGGAACTTGTAATGTTTTACCTCTATAAGAGAGACCAACTCCAACCCTTTGGCCAAAATGGTTTCGAGCCATTTTTTAAGCTAAAATTTCAACTATTTTGGCTGAGATTTAGCCTTCGTAAATTTTGTGTTCGTGGAGCCCTTTGTCTGCCCACCCCAATTTTTCCTCTTTTTTTAGCGGGGGCAGTAAACAATGCTCGGGTTTGAATATAGCATAACACAAGGAGTTGGTCTCTAATAAATGGTCAAAGCGTCTAGAGTTGGTCTGATAAATGGCCAAAATGTTTGGAGTTGGTCTGATAAATGGCCAAATATTTGGGACCAGGGTTAGCTGCAAAATAATTAGGACTGCATATTTGGTTGAAAGGGGATGTCAAAAGCAACTAGGAACTTTATAGAGTTATTTGATGGTTTAGAGCTGATGTTAAGCCTTTTAATGTTAATATGCAAACTTAAAAAATTGATTAAACTGCTAAAGTAGATCTTTTCCAACCAAGCAATTGCTAATGTATGAGCTTGTTATCAATAACTTGAATGGTTTGTCCATTGATGCTAATAATATTTTCCACAATATCTTTTTGTCCATTATTTTCTATGTTGTGTTGATTTTAATCTTGCTCAACTGCTTGGAGACTTGGTAGATTACGCGCTTGTTGCCTTGATTGTTTACTTAATGTGTGGCTGTATGTCCAAATAATAGGTAGTGTGATGTTAGTCCGAACAGTCGGCGCATGGATTTGGATAAATTTTTTTCTTGAGTTTTCCAATTAGTGCTGTTTACTAAATATTCAATAGGTTCTACAATCTTTTTTTTTGCTCCAACAGGTCCAATGAAAAAAGATTTTTGCTCCAATAGGTCATATTTATAAATATGTAGTGAATATTCACTACATGTATAAATAGGACCTATTGAGAAAAAAATGTTTTGATAGGACATATTAGGAAGTGTCTTATGTCAATGGGACTTATTTGGTAATTAGTTTCTGCATAAATATTATGTGTTAAAAGATTATTTATTAAAAGAAGTACCAGCGATCTGGTTTAATGTATCTGTTATTACGTTATGGTTTGAAAGAATTGAATACACACAATAGTTAGCTAATGCTTTAGTGGATATGTTTGACACTTACTAGGTTGCCAATTATCTCTCGTAAAAGTAGCTTTTATTCATCTTTATCACCTGGTCTTACCTTTTTCCAATAGCTTGGTTATTTGGGTTCCATTTGAATTTGGATTGCTTGTTTCCAATGGTTGTAATATTGTATGATAAATGTAATAAAATTTATAAAAAATCTGAAAAGGCACGTTTGGGTTGTGCTAGCCCCTATTTATAATTTTTGTTGAAAATATTCTTTTCAATAGGGTGTACTTTTTTTAACTTTCATCTTGATGGTTTACTAAGGTCAACAGGGGGTGGGGTGAGGGGCCCATCGCTACATCAACTGTGTTATTATGTGCTAATGTGAGGCAAGAGTAAAACTTAGAACTTATATTTGTATAGAGGAAAACAGGTATCTTTCTTGTTTGGTAGAGTGGAAAATGAAAGGGTGTTTTATGGATAATTGGCAAAAAAGGGGGACAAAAAAACCAGTGCTATATTTGTGTGTTCATGGATTTACTACACATCTCTAAAATTTCATTGTTCATAGTTGGCTCTGGTTTTATGATAGTAGACCTGATACCAATACGATTTTAAGATGCAGTATAATTCAACAATTGCCAGTATGTATTTTGTCAAAACTAAAATGGTAGCTAGTTGGAGGTGAAGACCTTTCTTTGGGTTGGAGGCGAACTCTTAAGTAGTTGGGACTCTTTTTTTTGCCTCCTTCATTTCTGTGGCTTGACACAAACTTCTTCTACTCAAGGAAATATGTTGCTTACTTAACTGAGTTGCTTTTGGTAGTTTTCAATAAATCTGGATTTCAGGTTTCCTTTTTCTTTGTGTTCTTTAATTTTTCCCCAGAGAGAGGTCTGTGTGTTTTCAAAATTGTGAAAAAATGTTATTGTGATTTTAACTCTCTCCGTAAATACATTCTCAATTTCGGATCCGAAAACTGAAGCAGAAAAGTGATGTCGATATTGTTTGTAAGAAAGGGAAAACGTGTTGCATTCATATAATTGACCTGGGTCTTCTTGTTGATTATCTTATGTGTCACTCTCAGATTGTTACATAGAGGGAAATTAAAGGAACTATGTAATGGAGAGGATCTCTATGTCCTGTACAATCAGTGAGGTGCTGCTGTCGAGTTATGTTAGTTGCAAAAATCTGTTAGGGTTTTCTCTCTGACTAATCAAAACCATTGCCTTGTAAAAAACATGCTAAACGTGTGAAGGGTAGTTTATGAGAAAATTGGAAAATGTAAAAAACACAGTACAAGTGAGGAACAAAGATGTGTTTGGGGATCTTAGAATTGAAAAAGGGGTGATTAGCAGAAGAATTAAAGTCATTGATGACGGAAGGAATTGTTAATGAATTAAGGAGAGAGAAATGATATTGAAAATAAAATGGTTGATTTAATTCTCAGGGAAGAAATATCATGGATCTTAAGAAGTGGAAATTGTCAAAGAAGTGGTTGCTTATTTTGGAAGGGCTTTATAGTGCGAAGGAAGGGAGGAGTTTTGGGTTAGAATGCCTCAATTGGCCGGCCCAATTGGTAGGGAAAAAATGAATGGTTAGAGAGATCTCTTGGTGAAGAAGGGGCAAGGATAACTTTGTTTGATTGCGAGGGTGATAAGGCCAAGGGATAGATGAGTTTGCCATGGCAGCATTGCAAAAATGTTGAGAAATCATCAAAATGGATGTCATGAATGTTTTAAAGAAGTTCCATGCAAATGGGGTTGTTAATGCACATACCAACGTCACTTTTGTGTGCTTGATACCAAAGAAGATCTCTTTAAAACTAAAGGCTTTTAGACCTATTATTAGTTTGGTATCGAGTATGTATAAATTGTTGGCAAAAAGTGTTTTCGATTGAGGCAGATTCTTGATATAACAATTTCCCGTCTGGAAGGGGCATTTATGGGGTGAAAGCGAATTTTTGATTTGGTATTAATAGGCTAATGAAGCGGTGGAGGCATTTGGGGGGGAAGGCAAATTGTTGATTTGGTATTAATAGCTAATGAAGCAGCAGAGGAGTGGAGAAGTAAAAAAAAGAATCTTTGGTGTTCAAATTTGATTTTGAAAAGGCATATATGATCACATAAGTTGGGATTTCATGCATTTTATTTTGGGACAAAAGAGTTTTGGATCAAAGTGGAAAAAATGGATTGTGGGGTGCTTGATCTTTTCTAATATCTCGATTATGGTAAATGTAAGGCCATGGGAATTTTTTGTCACTAGAGGCATTAGGCAAGGATATCCTCTTTCCCCTTCCTTTTTCATTATTGTGGCGGATGTATTAAGTTGATTAATGGGAATAGCAAATGATTATGGCTTAATCAATGGTGTTCAAGTTAGTAGAGAAAAGTGAGAGTTTCTTACTTGCAATTTGCAGATGATACCTCTTCGTGGAAGGTAATGAGAGGAATTTTGCAAATTTAATATTACTAGTTGAATTGTTTGGAGAACTGTCGGGGTTGAAAAATTACATATCAAAAAGTGTTTTGGTAGGGGTAAACCTTCAAGAAGGGAAATTAACGAAACTGGCCCATGATGTAGAATGTGCAATTGGTTCTTGGCCCATGGAATAATGGGACATGGCCCTAGGAGGAATTCGAGATCAATCTCATTTGGGGAACCAATTTAAAAATAATAATCTAAAAGATTGGATGGATGGAAGCAAAGTTTCTATCTAGGGGTAGGTACTACGCTCACTTTAGTTCACTCGGTCAGTCTTCCTATCTGTTTCTTATCTCTTTTAGTTAGAATCCCTTGTAACATTGCTAGGAAAATGGATTAATGAAAACTTTTTGTGGGATTGGAGCGAGGATGGGGAAAAAATCACCTTGGCAAGTGGGATGTTGTGGATAGGTCTAAGGAAAATGGAGGGTTGGGAGTGAGAAACTCTAGGAGGAGAAATCTAGTTCTATTGGGAAAGTTGATATGAAGATTCCCCTTAGAATGAACTTATCTTTGGGCTTCCTTTATAGGTGGCAAGTATTGGCTCCATAGTATGGTTGCTATTCTAAAGTGGTAGAATAGGGTTCCTTGAAAATTGATCTCTCAAGTTTCAAGCTTGTTTCTCAAAAACATTTGGCTTCACACCGGGGATGGGAAAAGAGTTAAATTTTGGGAGGATGAATGGTTAGTTGGTTCAAAATTTTGTATTATTTTTCCGACATTATATTGTTTGGTACTTTCACCTCATGCATATATTTGCTTATTTGGCGTCATGGACTTCATCTTCCCATTATTTTTGGAATCTTATCATTAAAAGAAACCTCCATGATAAGGAAGTCTCCGAATTCACTCATCTGTCGGGAATGATTGACGAGATACCTATTTCGAGAAATTTCCCGATAGAAGGGTTAGGGTGGAGAACACTGTTTTTTCCCCCATGCAAATCCTTTTTTGAAATTTTGGTTGACTCCCACACTTACCCGCTTTTGAACTTTATGAAAGAATTTGGAAAGGGGAGGTTCCCTTAAAAGTCTAAGTATTCGCATGGTTGGTGACACTCAATAGGGTGAATACTTGTGCTTTAATGCAATACAAGAATCAAACTCATACTTGTCTCCGCCTTGTTGCGTACTTTGTAAAAAAGTGGACGAAGATATTGATCAAATCCTCTTGCATGGTGAATTTTTGAGCTTTTGTGGAGAAAAATATCTTTTGAACTTGATTTTGTGGGATCAATGCCAGGGTCTTGCTATGATTTCCTATCTATGGATCTCTTGATCTGCGGGGACAATAAGAAGATGAAAAACATGTTGATGAGAATCTCTTTATGTGTCTCATGGAATATTTAGAAACAACGAAATTTTTAGAATTTTTGAACGGAAAGAGACATAAAAGGAAGAGTTATGGCGGAGAATCAATTACGCAGCTTCTATTTGGATGTTGATGTCAAAATATTTCAAGAATGCGGGGCTTTCATCCATGGTTCATAGTCGGGCCAAAATTCTAGTTTGAGAAGATAAAGTAATTAAGAATGTGCAAAATCTATTGTTGTAGCAAATTGGGGGGGCAGCAACTATGCTAAAGCAATAATCTTCATCTTGTCTGAGTTTTGTTTTCTTTTTCTTTGTCTGATAAATGTACTTTTTTTTATGATTTTTGTTTTTCAGTGGACTCTAGGTTCACTTGTTTGTTCTTTGTTTTTCAGTGGACTCCGGGTTCACTTGTTTGTTCTTTGTATATATTTTCATTTTCCGAATAACAATTTTTTGTTTTTAATGAAAAAAGCCACATAGCCATAGCTCCCCTGTTATCATCTTCATGAGCTAAATGAATCCCACCTGTTAGACGGGTAGCAGTAAAACCAAGTCTGTCTCTGTGGATGACATGATAGTTACCCCCCCTCTCTCTGTTCTGATATGTGTAGTCTGGGTTTGTCATTATAGAAACCTCCCCCTTTTGACACATTAGGCTGGGTTTATTATTTTAGAACCAATACTTCTTTAATTGTTTCCCCACTTTTGTGATCTACAGATGATTTGTAGTCATTCTAGCTCAATTTTTCTCCTGTTATGAGCTATGTAGCACGGATACTTCAAAATTAGCGGATACGGATACGGCCCCGATACATACGAATATGTACGTATTCAATAAATCATATCCCTATCCGTTGACCAAATTGACAATTTTGACTTTAGATGTGGTCCGATACGCCTGGGATACGCTTGGGATACAGTGGGGTTGAAATTGTAATTTTTTTTCGAAATGAGGGTCAGTTTTAATTTCTATTTTTTAATAAGGGGTCAGTTTGTACTTAATGAAAAGTTAAACTATTAAGATATATAGATGTAAATATGTACACAATGAGTCAAAAGATGAGTCTAGAAAACCCTTTTTATACAAGAAACTCTCATCTCTAGAGAAAATTCACGAACTCGTATTTTCAAGAGACAAACAAGGTATTTTATCTTTCTCTATATCTCGACTCCCTTTTTGTATCCCTCGTTGATCCCTTTTAACTAATACACTTTGGCCTCATCTTTTTTTTAATCATAATATTGCAACTAATGTATTCTATACTCTCTCTCTCTCTCTCTCTCTCTCTCTCTGTATATTCACTTCATTTTTAACTATTGTATTGCAATCAAATGTTAAAGTTGTATTATTTCTGAGAAGAATATATATATATATATATATATATATATTTGTATCCTCTCCATATAAGAGCTCTCTCTATATTTTCAGATTTTCAGTATTGTATCATATCGAAACTTTTACTGCCTATCCGTGCAACATAGGTTATGAATATATAGTAGGTGATCAAGATTGAACATTTTGGTTAAGATTTGGTCAAAGCATTATGTGATCAATGGAAAAGTTATTTCGGCTTTTCAATACCTTAAGGGTTTGGTATGTTAGTGATTCTGGACAGCTCGTTCTTGTCAAATTTGTAATCTTGCTATACACCAAAGTTTACATGAGTGAGGTGCAATGTTACCTGGTACGTGGGTCGCTCTAGTACGCGGTACAAGAACGGGTATGGGGTACATTGCTTTAGCCGGTACGCGGTACGTTGGCGGTAGGCTTAATTGTTTCTCGAGACATGGTTATAGTGCTAAAATATATTAGTAAGATATATGTATGTATGTAGTGTATCACTAAGAATGTGTGTATGTAGTGTATCAAAACTGCAGTCTACAATATATTAGTAAGATATACAAACCATTCTTGTCTTATATAAGTTGAGAAGTCATTTTTCTTCTTATATATTATGTTATTGGAGTCGAAAGTTCCATTTATTTCAATAATAGCTAAAATCATCAATGTTAAAATTGGGAATGCCACATTTAGAGATCCGGATCGAGAACCCGCCATGTTTCAGATCGTACGACCCCGGATTGCAGTACGTAAGGGGGTATAGTGATCCCAGAACTATGGTGAGGAGGGCAAGGGGAATTAGCCTGTCATAAAGAGTAATATGTTAGCAAATGTGATTGTTGGTGTTCATGAAAATAAATTGAATAATTTAGTCAATGGGGTGGGATGTGAAGTAGTGGTGGCCTCTGGAGTACTTGAGTAAACCTCTAGGGAAAATATGATCAGTTTGTACTTTTGGGATCCACTAGTGGGGAAAAAAAATATCAAAACGGCTTTATGGGTGGACGAAAGGACATTTATCAAGGGTAAGTAGATTAACACTTGTTCAATCAGTTTTTATATTTTATCCCTACAAAATTTCCATAAAAGTAGCTCATAAAATTGAGAAAATTACAAGGGATTTCTAGTTGAAGGTAGCAATGAGGTAAAACAACCATCTTGTTAATTTGGAAGTTATGCGTAGACCTGAAAAAAGGATGGGTTGGCTTTTGGTAATTTAGTTATATAAGTAATTTGGCCCTTTTGGGTAAGTGGATTTGGAGGTTCCTCTTCTGTAAGATTTTTTTTTTTTTGGGTGGGGTGGTGGGGGGGGGGGGGGGGGGGGTTGTTTATTAGAAGCAAGTATGAAACTAATACCAAAGATTGGACTGCATAGTGGTAGAATTAGGGACTCTTCACTGTCCTTGAAAGCATTTCACAAGATTTGTCTTATATCCTTTAGTTCTTTCGGTTGATCATCGATATTGGGGAAGAGGAAAAAAAGGAGGGGGGGGGGGGGGGGGGGGTAGTAAAATATTGTGGGCTCGGGACTGCAAATGGTGCTTCTTGTTTTCAAGGCCTTAAACTCATGTCTTCAATTCCTTAAGTGTCTATCGAGTCTTTTGTGTCTTGGACATCTCAATTACAAAAAGAGAGTATCAAGAGTTTGTATCCTTCTAATATCTCTAGTAAATCCTTCTTCGATGTCTTAGTACATTCTCATTCCTTTCCTATGTTTTCCTCTCAATGATATGGAACTTGGCATTCCTCCGGAAGCTCAAGTTTTTGCAAGGTTGGCCTCTCACAAGAGGATGAGCACTTGTGACTTGATGCAACGTATAAGGCCCAAGGCTTGATTGCTAGGATACTGGCCATATTTTGTTAGAACATTTGAGAATTCTTCAAGAGTTTATGAAATAATCCTGTATATTAACTTCTTTTTTATTGCTGTTTTTTCTGTGGGGTGAAACCTTTTGGAGGATTTGAGAAACTGCAAGAAAAATCTATAAATGCAGTTTTTTAAATGGTGATTACCATGAAAAACAATGTACCAAACAGTTGATGATTCCAAATTTACGAATTTGGTGTACAATTGACTTCAAGATACTACTGAAAATTATAAGTTGGGAGGGGGACAATCCTCATTTTTCAGTTAATCTGATGCTTCTTAAATGCTGATAGGACTGTATTTTCTTTCCACATCATGAATGGTGCTTTAACTTTTGTTAAATTAATCATTCTTATAGGGAAATGTCTGCATACGAGAATATAGTTGGTGGTAAACTGAAACTAAAGGGAAAGGCCCTGGATGTGAAGGCTGGTGGAATGAAGAAGAAAAAGAAACAGAAAAAGCTGTTGAATCAAATCTCTCTCGTCACAGAACACGAGCTATCAGCTGGTTAGTTGGTCTTTTCCAGAAAAGTGTGAAACTTATCTATCTAGTATATAGAGTTAGTATCTCTAACATGAAAAGCATACCTCCACGTCCATTTTTTTTGGTTGGTTGTGTGGGTAAATGGATGATTGTTTTTTGGAGATGATTTATTTGCCATCATCTTCATCCTTACCATGTTTTATGCATAAACCTAAGCATTTAGTGTGTGAGTTGGAGATCACACAAGTTTCAATAGCAGCTTCACCCACTAAATGGTTGAATTTTTTGATGAAATTCGGAGGAAATGATCTCTATAGTGAGGATATCTTCTCTGCAAATTTTCATAAAAAACCCATTCATTTACCCTAAAAAAGTGAAGTTATGACCGTATGTTGAAGATGCTGACTCCTAACATATATGCTTGCGTGAATGCATACTTTTCATGACTTGTTTATGGGCGAAGAATATTTCAATAGCTCATCCTCTTTTTATTTTATTTATTAATTTTATTTTTGTTATTTGTTTATATGTGTGTGTATTATTTTTCCCTCTTGATTTACACATTCCGCGTAGTTTTCTATTCATTTCGGCATAATAGAAGCGACTCTTCTTATTAGCTGGGGAAAATAATTCTTTGCAGTTGAAATTTTTTAATTGGTCCAAGGGATAGCAATTACTTGTTTGAGGAATTTAGCCCTAGTGAAGGGGCTAGAGAGAAATTTTTAGAGCATCTACAAATAGTAGTTTATAACTTTAGTGTAATTCCTATGTATAACGTACGTTTCACACCAAAATTATACATTGCATTTTTTACTTAAATGGTTTCTTTTTAGGGTAAATTACAGTAAAACACCCTGTACTGTTTCAGGGTTCGGGTCACTACTCTGAATTATTTTACGAAACAACCTGTCCCCTGTAGTTTGAACCCATTTCATTTTGGCCCAAACAGTTGGGATTTCGTCGACCTTTTGACAGAATTAGGTAATGTGATGTACACACGACTAGTCAAATCTTGGTTAACTATAATGCTCTCTCTTAATTTGTTTATAAATTATAAAAAAATCTAAGAACAATAATTATAGTACTACTAATTAAACATTCAATATAAGTCCTAAATTATCAAAATTACCACCTCTGGCCCTCACAAATTACTGTCGCCGTCGATCACAAAGCACCACCATCGGCTACCCTCGAAAACCACCACCACCAGCCCTAATCATTGTAAAATTTTGGATGAGATGTGGTAGTGTATAATTATGGTGCATTTTGCACCTCCATTTTACACTTTGTTGACGTGTAATCATTGGATAAAAAGTTCGTAAATTTTTACACTAAATCAACTTATATGGGAGATGCTCTTTAGCTTACTAATGGAGCTTTATAATGATTTGAGTTCTCTTAGGTATTTTTCTCTTCAAAGATGACTTGCCTATACCAATTACAGTTTAGTGTTTTTTTTTTTGGTTGTTGTTGCTGTTGATGTGAGACTCTTTGTTAAAACTATGATTTATTAAAGAGTTTGTTTAAATTGATATTATTTATTCTGAAGGTTAGATATGGACAGAGGGTTACTCAACTTGGCCCTTTTCGAAACAATCTCTTTTGACAATAATGATTGTATGAAATATTTGGAATGGAACTTGGTGTGGCCATTAGAGGTAGACCTGTCATTAGGCTTATTGGATTTGGGTCAATATCGGGTCAACGCAATGGATTTGTTAAGATAAAGGTTCGGGTTTGGTAATTTTGATACAACCGATTAGACCCGTTTGCGCATATTAAAGCCCGTTAACACTACCCTAACTCTTTGCTATATTCTGTTTTGATGGAGAATTTGAGTTACTTAACGGATGTTGGTCCTGTGAATAGTTAACACTAATGGTTCGGGTTTGAGTTTGTTTTTGTAACCGATTTTTTACCGGGTCTTGTATGGGTTTAGGGGTTTTTGACATGAATCCGGTATCATACGACAAGAAAACGATCCAACATGGCCCGTTGACAGGTTTAGAGGTGGACTTTAATTTTAACTCGTCAGGTTCAAATTTTGTCAAGACAGTTTTACACTCCTTTGGGGTTGAACTAAAATATGTAGGGTTACCCATGTTTTGTAGGTCATCTTCTGTCTTTATTAATATGTTATCTTTACTTAGGATTATTTACTAACTAGAGTTCTTATTTTAAAGAAAAAAAATCAGAACCCTAAGTTCTTGTACTTCGTGTGAGAATTGGTCTATAGAAGTCCAGCGTCTAAAGCTGGCAGGAAATGTTACTCGTTGCGTAACATGAACAGATGATTGACAATGGGAGTTTGATCAGTCGTAGATTATGTGAGGTGGGGTTTGTGTTCTTTAATGGATTTCTCTCAAACATGTGTTCAAGGGAAAAGTGCAAGTAACCCCTTGAGCTTTTATGTTTTTGAAATAACCCGTATATGCTCAAATCCCCTTGAACTATGTATTTTGTTGCAAAACCACCTTCTAAAATTTTTAGCAACAAGGGGGCTTCTTGCATTAAAATTACTTGTTTTTTTTTAAATAAATCTGCATGCCCAAGTATTTTTTATTTTGTTTTTGGTAATTCACCTTATTTTCTAAAATATAGATTTTTTACCTTTCCAATAGGATTCATACGATTATGCACTTGCGGTACCATTTTCACTTTCGCGACATTTTATATATGTTTTCCCACAAGGGAAGCAAAAAGTGAATAGTACCCAAAGTTGTAATATGCTGAACTTTGACATCCAAAATAATATATTATGACATAATAAGGGGCGGCAAAGCCACTTTTTGAGTCATTTTTGTAAATACAAACCATGTGAAACTTCGGCTATAATGAAACGGAAGCGGGTGAAAGGTTCAAATGATACCAATCATTTTTGTAAGTACGAGTTATTTTTGTGTAGGTGGTGGAAGTACGGGAACAGAAAGTGACGCAAACCAGGAAGACATAATAAACGATGGGAAGCAAACGGGTGGAGAAGAAAATGGAAACGAAGGTGGAGGTGGTGGTTCCTACATTGATAACATGACGCCAGCTGAGAGACGATACATGGAGCAAAGGCAGCAAATAGACATAAAGAAGATGGCGAAAACTGCCAACAAATCACACCGTGACCGAATCGAGGATTTCAACCAGTATCTTGCTAACATGAGTGAGCATTACGACATTCCTAAAGTTGGCCCTGGCTAAAAACTCTCATGTACGTTGCGTATTATGTTTGTTTTTCACTTGAATCTAGTTTATTATATATATTTACATGCTTCTGTTGTGGTCTTCTGGGATCTTGCAGTGAAATGTGCATGACTTGGCTTCTTTCCCTCTCTCTTTCTGTGTGTGTGTGTATATATATATATATATATATATATATAATTCTGTTGTGATGCATTGGGGTTTGCAGGGATGAATGAATAACTTGGTTACGTTTTTTTTTTTTTTTTAATGATATGGTTAATTACATCCGCTGTAGGTTAGGTTGGGCATAACAAAAAGTCACTCCCCCATGGTATAGAAAATTACATGGACCGAGAGACCTGGTAATGACTCGTGTTTAATGGTGGTGTACGGGTCGTATATAACGGATTTGTGTCTTGTATATTCAAGGTTGTGTCACTCATTTTTATAATGTATTTAGCTGTGTAACTAAAAGGTATCCTCGAACCCGTTTAGAAGTTTACGAGTCGTGTTAAGAGTTACCAACTCAGTCTCCATATTTTTGTTAATGACTGTGCTAACCGTTTTACCTTGACTTTTTCAATCAGAAAAATCTAAATAGAAGAGTATATATGCCGTAAGACCATTTCCCTAGTTCCACTTTATTAAAAAATCGAACTCTAGATATTGTAGATGAAACATTGAAAATTAAAATTAAAAGAATAATATAGAAAACTGTGGGTTAGTCCATTTGCATTAAAAAATTTCTGTCTCCTATTCCACCACATTTATTGTTATCAATTCGACGCATATTTTTTCTCAAGGAATAAGGTAAGGAGGAACGTCTTGATATTCAACTATGACAATCCTTTTTTTTTAATGACATGTTTATATTCAACTATGACATTCATTTTTGCGTTTCCAATTATTTCTTTGGGGTTTTGTGTGAAGTAGCAAATATGGTTGTCTTGTTTTTAGGGGCTTGCGCACTCTAGTCCCTCATAAATAGATAGAGTGCTTACATCCCCAATTCAATACGCATAAATACCTCGCGCATGAAAACATACGCCCCCAACAAGTTTTCAGTTTCAGAACAAGTAATAAACAATTTGTAGCTATCACAATTCGTCTCGTACGCATTCAAATTGCAAAAATCATTGAAGAACTCTATATTATTTTTTGTCCCAGCAACATACATCCTTTCACTATGATTTTCTTATCAAAACAACATAATCAGATCCAAACTACATTTTCCAACTATTCCATATAAAAACCAACCCAATCCACGCCCATTTCAAAAAAATCCGTAAAATCATTCGTTTCAAAACAAATTAAGAAAATTCAAATTTAATCTAAACACCATTAACTTATGCACAGTGATTTGGAATTACAATCCATAACTCTCTTCCATGTCGTTTAATGACAATCCTTGATATTACACAAAAAATTCCATCCTAGTACACGTGCTTAATCCTTGTCATTACAATTTACACACATTTTTATCAATTAAGCCTCATTCCGATGTAAAAATACATAAAATAATTAAAGTTAACCCAATTTTAACAAAATCGTGTACCATCACGTTTTGCTCAAGTTACACATGCAAAACAAGAAAAAAAAATTGTTGTGCCTTTTTTTATTTGTATTTGTGAAGCATAAGATTGCTGGAAAAAAAAAAAAAAAATACGGGTGATATTAAAGATAAAAAAATAAGAAAATACTAGTCTCACACTAGTAAAAGGAAATCGCTCAAAGAGGCCTTAGGCTTCGGACCTAGGTTAGAGTTGCATCACACAATCCTAAAGGTATGGCTTTACTTCTGGACTCTCCAGACATTCAATGGACCAATATTATTTACTAAAGACCTTTTCATACATTTGCATTAAAGACGTTATAATAACTTTGTAGATAATTAGTATATATATATATATAAGAAAAATGTTAACATGTACCCTAAGGGTACATGTTTTGAGTCTCAAAATAGTAAGTATGATAACTCCATATGAGTATCTGTGTCCTATTAATTGTATGTTAGAATTTTGTCCCTACTATTTTTAATTTCTAAGTGTCTGTCCTTAGGGCACATGTTATCAAAACCAAGGTTCTAAAAAACACAGGGCGTGATCGAGGCGCGGAAGTCAAGTCTTAAGCCTTAGAAGACTGGGAGGGCCTTAGGCGTAAAAAGGCGTTTATGCCTTTTTTAATATATTTTAACATTTGTTAAATATAACAAGGCTCTTAAAAATACTAAAATGGTACATACCTTAAAATATGTCAGAATATATGCAAACTAAAATACTATTTTTTTAAATACTAAGAAAAAAAATGTCCGTTTTTTTGGACGAGAGGTAGAGAAGTTTGGGATACCACTTGTCTTTTGATTGTTTTGAATGAGATAATTGTCCGATTTTTTTAAAAAATAAAGTCTTTAAAAGACGATATTATTTCACTAAAACATATTTGTTTTAAAAAAAGTGTCCTTAAAGCCTTTTACCAAGAACAAGGTGTAAAAGGCTCAGGGCGGGTTTTTTTTCCTAAGCCTCAAGTTTAGGTGCGCATTTTAGAACACCGATCAAGACCCTATATATAAAACTGAAGCTTCTCATCCCATTGAGACACGTGCAACTATTAAATGTCATAATTGTCTCCTTTTTGGTAATCTTTCTCCTCTTCAATATAGTTGCACGCAATTACTAACCAAGAAAATATGGCAACGTTTGTTGGTAAATCTCTTTTTTATTATTTATCTTCTTCGTTCATTGAGTTCCATTTGTATGAACTAATTTCTCGATTTCTTATTTTTTATTCTTAAATATCTCAGCAATAAAAAAGGTACTCTAAAAAACTCTTAAAACTTCCTCATCATGCTTTAACTTTATTTTCACCAATCTCTCATCTTCATCACAACCAAGACTCATTTCACCATCATATGAGCTACATACCAAGCACTATTTCCTTCGATTTTTAACCATCATTATATATTTTTTTAATTATTATTTAATTTTTGTGTTACTCATTTATTAATTTGTATTATCTAGATAATATAGATACACAAGTATCTGGTCAATACATGCATTTAGTTAGTTCATATATGTAAACACATGTATTTGGTCAATACATGCATTTAGTTGGTTCATGTATTAGGAGGTTCATTTATCGAATTCTAAATGGGGTATGTTCAAACTATCATTTCAATCTTTTTCTGTATATATATAATCCTTTCAATCTTTACTTTAATTTGTTTGATGTTTTTAATTTAACATCATATGAAAGGCATCGATATGAATTTTCAAGTGCCACAAATGGGGAATGATGAGGAAGATAATATCACTTTATCCGGTGTGTGCATGGGGAAAAACTTAGGTCATCTAAGGAACACTTGGGGGTGTTTCAAGACATGTTCAAGGTTAACAACAGTCTCACTCCGATAAGTGGCATTTTTTAATATATAAATATCGCCTTAAATAAGGGTGTTTATTCTACTATGTTAAATATGTTTTCAACATACGTCACACAACACGTGGCCTATAAGCTAGTTTATTATAAAGTACGAGTGGGTGCTATGGGGAAAATACTACAATAGAAGAAAGAATACACCAAATTAAAATTTAAGTTTCAATTTTAATTGATGTCAAAACGAGTACAACCTAAAGTTATATTTGACGAAAATTATGAATGATTTATTCTATGCAACAAATATAAGTCTTGAGATATAAATCATGCGGAAAAGTAAATCAAGACACAACACCGGATGTATGAGGAAAAAAATTAACTAATAGAAAAAACCTTAAGATAAAGCAACAATCTCACTAAAATCTGATGGTATAAATGTCTTATGATCAAACACCGCACTAACTCACACCACACCCTTTTCCCACCAAATCCTAATGAGTCAAAGACAACTATAACGTCGAAGAAAATCTCAACAGGTCGATGTCATGATTGAACGATCAACAAGATTGCCTTAAGTTGTCTTGTACATAACCACATGATCACTAGAATCTCACAAGGATATAAATCCCATGTTTAAAAATGTTTTGATGAACAAAAGTGTTTTGAAGGTTCACAAAGTTTACTTCTTATTTTTTGATATTGATCAATCATAAGACAACGATGATCAAGTACAAAGAAGAGAAAGAAGAAGAAGAAAGAATAAGTCTTCTTTTCGAAAAAAGTTTTAGGTTCTTAAAATGAAGAACACAAAAACTCAAGACTTTTTTCTTTAGAATTTTCTCTTTGAAAATATTTTAGCTTTATGAAAGAGAAAGACAAATGAGGTATATAAGCTAAGAAATATGCTACCACTTGACCTGATAGAGAAGGAACGAGCAACAATAAGGTCCCATGAGCTTAAAAAGTGCCTTTTGAAAATATATAGGAAAAAATCTTTTAAAATGTAGAAAAAACAAAAATTTGTTGACGGATGTCGTTGGTGCTTTGCTGCAGCAAAGGATAGGTCACGAGTCATGCCATATTTTTCTACGAGATAAAAGAGACCTAATCGCGACTAGCGAAAATTACGTCTCTGCAGCGAACCATTTGCGAAAGAGGTCGCGGGTATAACTAACAAAATTTGTCTAATATTCATAGAAGCTCATGACCAGTGAAGGTGCAACAAACTGCTCTTGTATTTCAAAAAAGCATTTTAAAACATAAATTTTCATAATTAAAAATACTATGACATTTTAGAGACGACAAAAAGCACGCAAATAGGTTTTGAAAAAGATATGAATAATTTAAATTTCAAAAACTTTAATAGCTAAGTCTGCTTGGTCACACATACCTTCACCCTAAAGTGATGAATGTGATATCATGAAGAAATAAGTTGGCTTCAATGTATGGAACGTTGATGAAGCTTTTGTAGCCCTCTTGGACACAAAGTGTTTTCCAAAGCGGAATAAGACAATCTATCTAAGTGAGGGCAGAGCGAGTATACTACACTTTTACAAAGTCAATTGCAAACTTTTTAATAATAATTGTTGTCCTCTATCCCCGTTGTCCTCCATCATACACGCATATTTATGATAGTTTTTTTAATCCACCTTAACCAATGTTTCTTAAGTACAAACACTAAATACTAAATCTTAAACCATGAAAAACCATAAAAATTAAATAATAAAAAACCCTAAATCCCGAAAAACCCTAAATTCAAAGCATCCTAAAAAATAATCCTAAAATAAGATGTGAACGCTAAACAATAAACCTAAAAATAATACACCATAAGGTAAAGCTTAAGAAATAATATACCGAAAACCTTAAAAATAACAAAACACCAATAAAATATTATAGATTCATAAAAAAACTAAAATACTAAATACTCCAAACCGTAAAAATCGTAAACTTGAAAAAATCCTAAAAGACCCTAGAAATTTTAATTAAAAAACTACAAATCCTAAAACACTCAAAATGCTAACAAACCTAATTATCCTAAGACGTGAAAAAGATTTTTAACCTTAAAAACAGAGATACTAAAAGACACCCTGAAAAAACCTAAAAATAAATAAATAAAACTAAACCTTAAAAAACAAAAACATGAACCCCAAATAACAAAAAAAAAACATAAAAAACATAACAAAATTATAAAATAAACCTTAATAACTAAATCAAATGAGATACACACATTATACCCCTTGTTGATGTTAAAAAATCGACTAGATCTAGATTTCTAATCACAGATAAAGTATGATATGCGATATGAACAAACACACAAGAGAGAATTTTTTTTAAAGTGGCTCGACTATGAAGAAAGCGTACGTCCACTGTTGATATTGTTTTTAGTGGTTACAATAGCACAGTTGGGTGTGCTTGAGAATAATTTAACCGTCCCTTTGAGCTATGGGAGAGCATGCATTTATAGTGGTTAGGAGTCCAAGAGACGAAATGCTTTTATATATTCAGGCATTTACATCTGTATACAATAAATATAACTGTTAATATTCATGGGTACAATGACTGTTGGTGACTCCACACAAATGGCTTTTGATACTCTTGATGATTCATATTCTTTAGGTTGGTCGACCGGTTGGCCGACCAACTATCTCGGGAGCCGACCACGTAAGTAACTAGATCACCACGTAGGAGAACGGGTGTCCATTTCTCATTGATCCACGTAGGTGAGTAAATTTCACATACGACAAAAGCTCTCAATGTTCCATGCTTGATGATTTAGTGAAAGGATGTAGTATTTATTCTGAAAAGTTGTTCAAAGCCTAAAATGGTGGAGGTCGGCTACTGTCCTTCAAGTGTATCAGTACAGTGGCATTTTTATAGATTGTTTGAAAAATCGTGAACCGCCAAAAGGTACTCTGGTACTCTGGTTTCTCTACTCTTGATGTTGCTCTTGCTGGGATGGATAAGGCCGAGGGAAAACGTCCCCTAAAATGACTTCTAAAAGCTTTGTGATTTCCTTGTAATGACTTTTTCTATTTTTATATTGTCCTGCTGAAGCCATTGGTGTTGGAATAATTGGTTGTTCGTTATTTGATCTTGTGATTAGTTTTTAATTAGCTTGCCGACTAGGTAAGTTGTGTAGACTAGTTAGTCAGGTTAGTGATGATTATAATGCCTTACATTCTACTAATGCCGTTCTTAGATAAAATTGTAAATAATTTTGTTGATCTAAGTTGTAGCATTAGTTATTAGTGGTGACCAAGTGTATTAGAAATGTATAATTATTCCTATATTTTAACTCGATCAGGTAAAACTTCTTATGTTTATACATGAAGTTTGATGCTAGGATCTTGTCCGCGCGTTAGCCAAGTATGGTCGGATCTTATCGTCCATAAGACTGCAACTGATTTCCTAGATTTTGGTGAACTTCTTGTTCATGATTTGTTCGGAGACGAGGTCATATAGGAAGTTTGATTTTGGTCGTGCAGCTGAGGTGCTTTGCTGAGACATTTTCAAATCTAGACTAATTTTTACTAGGATGTGCTTCTTCTGCATTTTCTTTTGTCTTACTGATAATTTGTGCAAGCCAGTGTTATCAGTTGACTAGATAAATGAATATGTTGATCGGGTAAATGACCCAACTGGAGAGGCCGACTAAAGGTTTGTGAAGCATTAATGCGTCGAGGCTTGCTTGACTAATGTTGCAGTGAATGATTCAACATAACTACGGAGCCCCCAGTTGGGGTTATGAAAAGACGACTGGATATTAATATTATCATGCCAATAATAAAAATGGCCGACCATCCATTTGGACTTTGTTGCAATATAATGAATGAACATGCAGTCATTAGCTGAGGTTGAGTTATATGAGAATGGTAATGGCCAACAGTCCGCTGGGCTAAATTTTGATAATCTCATAATATAAATTGCATCGACTATCCATCGAAACTAGTGAGAAATCCAGAGAAATAATGAAAGTACCGACCATTTGTCGGGGCCTTTAAATAATGTATGAGGGGACCGAGTAAATATTACGAATGATCCTGCATTGTTAGAGAAAAATAAATTTCCAAACCATTCATTAGGGTGGAATATCAATAATAAATGCAATGTCGATTAACAGTAGACTATACCAACCATTTATCGGGGCTGAATATAGATAAGGATTATCCCGAACAACCATTTGTTGGGGATAAAAATATATGACAATAAATATTTGGCCGATCCTCTGTTGAGATGAATCCAAAATATGCATAACCATCCATTTGTTGGGTCTTGAAGTGTTGTAGCGCGCTCGACAATCTGTCGGAGTATTAATAAAATAAATAATGTCTGGCTAATTCATCGATGCAAAATTGGACAGTATCGAGCATTAATAATATTTCCTAGAAATTAAGATAGCGGCTGAGCATTCGTCAGGATTGAATCTTGTATCTGTGGAAGTTAATAAGTTGCTTGACCATATATTGAGACTAAATGAAATAGAAATTATCATGAGATTGATTTATTCTGCCAAACAATATATGATGTGTATCTGCCCGAACATCGGACAATAAAAATTTCAAAACATGAAATAATAAGTTATATGCCGAATATGTGTCACATGAGAAGATTTTTGTCAGATATATATAAAATGTAAGGCATAATTGTTCAGTCTAGAATTACAAAATTATTTGAACTCAAACAAATATTCAAATATAAGCTGGTTTCGAAAAATTATTTCCTCATAAAATTGTGAAGTATAGAGAGTTAATGTAGGAAATCAAAAGCTTTTTACAACAAAGATGTTATTTTAATAAAGTGAAATAGTTAGATCTATGTATCAGATCTGAGACCCAAGTGTCCCAAAGAAGTTTGTTCGTGTTTGGTTTCAAAACTTTGTTTATACAAATCCCTTTTCTCCCTCTTCAAGAGATTCCATCTTCAAATGTAAGGCATATAACAATCCAAGGTTTCAAAACTTTGTTTATATGCTATAATGGGTTTCAAATAATCTAAACCCAAATGGGTTCTGTTGGCGAACTGGTCGGAAGACCTTCTGGGTTCCTCGCCTTCCCACAGCGGTCGGCAAAGTTGTCGCAATTTGATATCTAAGCATACCAAAATTTTTCCCATGAGTAGTAGGTTGGCATTTGTAGGAAATATTTTAGTTGTTCAATCTCTGGCAATCAAGGTTGATTGTGAGCTTGTTGCATTTGTGAGATCCTATTTGTGAAGATTGTCTTCTTCTCCGATTATATCTCTGTATGCGTTGTTGTAACCTTTCTTTCATACAAATCGCCATTTTTTAACTATTATTCCTCTCTCAAGATGGAATCTCTTGAAGTGATATAAAGGGGATCTGTATCTCTAATTTTCAAATTGCATATAGAATAATATGGCGAATTATAAAATTTATTCAAAATAACATTATTGTGTGAATTCTAAAAAATATACAGTTTGTGACACACGCGAGATTCATGATTGAATGAAACGACATGTATATAAAATGTAATCGTTCATATGCAAAAGACATAAGGACTTAGCTTTTAATGACGCTTTATATAAATCATTGCCTTGTGAGTATAAATCTTTGTCTCTTTTAAAGGAAAAACTTTTCATGTCAATTCCCACAGACGACACCAATCTGTTGATGTCAAAAAATGGACTAGATCCAGATTTCTAATCACAGATAAAGTATGATATGCGATATATACAAACACACAAGAGATAAAGATTTTTAAAGTGTTTTGGCTATGAAGAAAGCCTGCGTTCACTTTTGGTATTATTTTGGGTAGTTACAATAACACAGTTGGGTGTGCTTGGGAATGATTCAACTGTTCCTTTGAGTTATGAGAGAGCATGTATTTATGGTGGTTAGGAGTCCAAGAGATGGAATGACTTTATATATTCAGACATTTACATCTGTATACAATAAATATAACTATTGATATTCACGGGTACAATGATTGCTGGTGACTCCACACAAATGGCTTTTGATATTCTTAATGGTTCATATGCTTTAGGTTGGTCGACGGGTTGGCCGACCAGCTGTTTCGAGAGCCGACCACGTAAGTAACTACTATGAATATGGTCACGTAGGAGAACGGGTGTCCATTTCTCATTGGTCCACGTAGGGGAGTAAATTTTACATACATCACCCCCAAACCAACCATTTTACACGAGACTTAACACAAGTACACGCGTAAATAACCAAAGTGCATGCATGAAAATACACCCCATCTTACACATATACTCACTAATTTATAAGAGTACATGCAAAGTCATAATATATAGTACACATAAATCCTTTTAGTATGTGTAGTACACATAAATCCTTATAGTATGTGTTAAATAATAAAAGTACGCACATAAAATGAACAAAGCACGTGCATAAAAAATAGAAGTAATTGCACAAAATAAACAAAAGTAAGAACACGGACCAATAGATTCAATACATACACGTTAACCACACAGGCAACCAAAATCAATGCACGTATAATCAACATGATTTCCCACAACCATCACCAATTGGACAAATCCATGTTACAATAAGAGCATAACTTAACAAAATCACACACATTATTGATTGGGTCTCTATGTTCATGTTAGAGTAATATCATTACACATATAAAGAAACAAATAATATGTGTAAATAAACAACATACATGTATGGATCAACAAATTACATGCATAAATATTTAAAGTACACACACATATTATATACCTCCATATGCACTATACAATGTTTTTCACTAAGTATACACACACATATCTCCCTTATTATACCCATCCAATCAAAACTATACACAAAATATATGAAACAAAAAAATATTTGAGATGTTTTTTCAACATAAAACTACCAGATATATGCATTTCAACACACAAAAACTTTACATTATGTATGTATAATACAATTTGTTAACATTTTAGCAAACTTTATCCTAACAATCAAATCCAAAAAAGATACAACAAGATAAAGAGATACAAAAAGACTAAAAAAGATCAATAATATCCGCATAAGGAATTGATCGTCTGGATAATCGTTAAAAATATGCTCTACATCATCAATTTGTAGCACGAAGTTGATGACATGTATGACACGTTCTAATTTTTTATCGTTCATAAAACTAGAAAAAATGTTCCTTGTTGCACAAAGATCTTTACACTTAGATATTACATGGTTGATGTTAAAATCTTGCACTCAGAAAAGTTATGCTCCATCCCACCAAAAATCTCCATCATCAGTTTCTCAGGGAGAGGTGGTAATCCATGGGCAATGTAGATTATGAAATCTATGTATGCAACCCTATATAATTCCAATTGTGTCTCATCTTGAGACATTTGTGACCTATAATGCTCGTGAAGTTTCAAATACAACTGCAAATGAGAGAGTTTACACATCATTTGAAAAAATGCTATGTTTCTATTTGAGCTATAAAATTTTTATACAGAAAAGTGTTGCAAAAAGAATGCGTTTGAGTAGACACGTCACTTTGTAGTGATATCATAAGGACTTCAAATTAATTGATCTGATTTCAAGGACAACTCATTATTACCCCTTATGAAATAATTACTATTAGAAACATCGTCATCCCTAAATGAATACGTGTGTTAATCATATCACATCATTTTTTTTTCAAATAACATAATTACATGCTCATATTGTGGCACCCCGTAATTTCCATATTTTGGGTGATCATTCATAAATACAAAATTTACGAGAATCAAACAATTTAATTATCATTTTGAACTCATGGGGTAATATAAAGATCTAACAGGTACAAGACAACAACCACATGCACATAAGTACATCACACAAAGTACCGCTAACCACAACTATCCATCTAACTAGAGGTCAAACCTGAATCCGTTCATTGTTCCCTAGGAATTCAAACCTTGGCCTCATGATAAAGAATTACTAAGTGTGTCACGCTCCCATTAACATCATAATCCACTAAGAACATAATATATATACACCTATACGTAGGGTTCACCCATCCTCAACGTGATACCTCATATAAATGGATGAACATATAATTTAAGAGCATAAAAATAAATCTCATAACCAATAACCAATAACGCATAGCACCACTCATCCCAAATCATAAAATGTAATCTAAATAGACCATCACCATATATCGTATAACATCAACACATCCACCGAGGCATCCATATCAGCCATCAAATCTAACCATCTCATTTACACTCGAACACGTAATCCAATAGGATAAGGGAAAGTATATTACTAGTTACCCAACATCACATAACTATGAGTCCACCCAACACATGTTCACATATGATATGGCACATGCACGACCCTTACTTAAATATATTAGGAAGGTCTATCCATATAGGGATATCTTATGCCTCTACTAGTCCTAACTAAAGGATATACCAACTCTTAACCCTAAAGACATAAAGGGGAAATCAATATTCCATCACACTAACTGTGTAACCACATAACAATGTATACACGGAAGGATCCATATCCCACATTTTCTCATGAGGAACATCATTGGATCAGAATAATATAGACATATTCATAGTCTGCTTCATCAACCAGGGTCTAGTATGGGACCCCATCGAACGAGTCCTATTAAATCCCACACCAATAGATTCACCATGAGCCTACAAATGCAATTGTGGTATGACCATACACATAAAATTATATAATACATGTATATACGACCTCAGATTAACCCTACATGGTTTGACAATAGTAATAGGATTTGGACCGATAAACTAACAAATAAAAGGTACCCCAAGTAACCAAAGGTTTCTTGTTACTCATGAACTCGATTAATGTATCCTTACAGGGTCCGAAATATATTAATATAAGTCTCCACAAGGTTCAAATATGAATGGATACAATTGAATCAACACTTAAATAAACAAAATTGGCTTCCCAACGTCGGTAAATCAATTCACCCCTATAGTAGACCTTGTAGTCCATCTTTGTACTTGATGAAAACCCAACTCATAAATAACTAATTCTCAACCAAGTTTTCACACATCAGTAATAATATTTGTATCACTCCAATGTAACAAGTCTATAATAAAAAAAAATTAAACAAAATTGCATAAACCCTCCCTAAGAATCCTACATCCAATCATTCATGGTAATTATGCCTGTAAGAGTATGCATTTTACTCATGTGCCCTAATGGGAATAGATTTCCTTATTCCGTTTAACTAAATATACTTTGAGTCTTTTCTTGAGGTCGTTTTGGAAAATATTCATGCAAATCATTCAATGTACATCATCTTCTTCATGCATATCCTTTTACACTACCATTAAGAAGGTAAACGAACATGTGGACTCATGCACACTTTTTTCACACGTGTTCTCTTAATAGAAAAATACTTTTGTGTGTGATTATGTGTTGATATAGATTCTTGCACTTGTTTATAGAATGCAAATAAAACTATTTTTGAAAATCTTAAAATTGCATTTTATAAAGGCCGCTGAGGTCTGTCGAAGGAATTTTACTGCATCAAGGCTTTTTCTCGATGCAACGACAGTGTCTCATTGGATGCACCACTTTACATATATTTTATTTTTTGGCTTGCATTTTACCATCTCTACAGGTTCATCACAATGACAAAAATGCTTCCTGCATCGAAACTCCAATGATATGCATTTGTCTAGCGCACATATCACTTTTTGAAGTAAATTGCCACATCTTTCGTGGTACTCGTGCAAATAAAGATATGATAACGTATTTTATACTTCCACACCATATCACTTCATGTAAGACTACTCCTTACCTATTTGTCTTCCTAAGTTTCTCTTGCAAGCTAGTGTATAAGTAAGTATTTTGGGCTTCATTTTTGTGAGAGAGCGCAAGTGTGATTTTGTGATTTTATTGTGGGTAAAATATTTTTTCAAAATATTGATTTCCATAGGTATCATTTTAGAAAATAAAACCTTTAAAATTTCAAAACTTTTTTTTGAATCTTGTATTTCTCCAAGTTTTAAATCTTATTTTTTTCTTCAATATATTCTTGAAATATTTTAAGTTAGATACTTGTGAAATCTAAAAATATTTTGAAGTAAACTTGTTTTCATTAAAATCAATTTAAACCTTGAGCAAATCTCTTTTTAATTTATTTTGTGTTAGTTTTAGATTTTATATCTCTCAAAGATATATTTTGTGAGTTATGCCATTATCTTGAAATACATTTTCACCTTAGGTCAACGTACACCTGGAATGTGCTGCTACAGTGATTTGAGGCTTTTAATCGTTGTTCCAAGTCTTGGAACATAAAAGTTTGCTTTAAACTCTAAGCGAAGATTTGTTGGCATGAGGACTTTACAAAATTAGTTGCCAACCAAAACCTATCGCGATTGTGTAGCGTACTCCAGTTGTTGATGGGTGGAAAAGAGTTATAGTCTATAATTGTATCATAAGGGTTGTATGCTTATTTCTTCTTGTTGTAAAATTCAACTATAGTACATTTTTATGTCTGTTGGACCGAGGTTTTTATCTATTATGGGTTTTTTCTCGTACACATTAGTGTTGTGATATACTGTTTATCTTTCCGCATTTGGAATAAGTCACCTACAAATTGAAGATAAATTTGGTGTACTCTAATTGGTGAACAATTTATCAAATAGACCTCGGGGCTTATATTTACTATCCTAACTTGAACTTGAAAACAAAAACTTCTCACAACTTCATAAGAGATTTTAATTGAGTACCTTTCATCCATCTTGGTTTCGAGCACAAACACTCTCAGCTGGTATCAGAGCTAGACGTTTCTTTGTTAAATTTTATCACCTAAAGGTAAATCAAGTGTGTGTGATTGTGGACGTTTATGTAAATGTCCAAATGCGTAAAATTATGGAAATCGGGAAAGGTCATTGGCAGATAAATGATGAGGATGAGATTGAAGATGAAGATAAACATTCACATCAAACATATAAGAGACAAAGATTTTTAAAGTGGTTCGGCTATAAGGAAAAGCCTACGTCCACTGTTATTTTATTCCCAGGGGTTTACAATAGCACAATGTGGTAGAGAGAGAAATGATGTGTATCTTGTGTATCGTGTTTCTTGGTTCTCTTGGATCTCCTGGATCTATCCCTTTTGGCTAAGGGAATACATGTATTTATAGTGATGGGAGATAAAGAGATTCATTGTATGTAGACATTTATACATTATGTCTACATTCAACGAATCTAATTGTTGAATTTCTTGGTATGCTATGTGTTGTCATCTACAATATAAATGTACATTAATGCTCATTAAATGCGTAGTTATCCTTTGATCTTCCCGGTTGGTATGCCGACCAACTCTCCTCGGGTGCCGACCAACCATCCTCGGGTGTCAAATATTGCCACGTAGGATGACATGTGTCCTTTTCTGATTGGTCCTCGTAGATGGAGAATTTTTGCGTTAACAGAAGCCCCCAATGCTCCATGCTTGATGGTTTACTTGAAAGGATGGAGTATTTATTTTGCAGTGTTGCTCGTTACTCGTTGCTCATGAAATTCTTGATATACCTTCTTTATTTGTTTAACATAAAGTGCATTATCTCCTGGACGACATATGATGCAGGCTGATCGATGGTTACTAATCTTTCTTTTGAGGAACTCCGTGTGCTATGTATCACCCCTGGGAATTTGGATGCAGCCATGCCATAGTATGCAGCTTGTAGCTTGTCATAATCTTCAAGTATGTTGATTGGTTTGTTAGCCGACCAACTGCCTCCTGTGCCGAGCCACTGAGTGCTAACTTCACGTGCTTGATTCTTCGGATTTATGATCCTCTAAATACTTTATCGAGTAACATACTAGCTTTTGAACCCAACTCTTCAATCTGATTAGTACCAAGCTAGTGGTGGACTTCGAAACATTTTCACAAAACTTCTTCTTCATTATTGGTCGAGATAGTAGTAGCAAAAGATCTCAGTGCCGTAGATGCTGATTTTGACTTCTTCCTCTGCTCGGGAACGAGCAAGAGGTTCTCGGGGACGAGCAAGAGCTTCTCGGGGATGAGCAAGAGCTGCGCGGACAGACCATCTGTGATGAACATCAGAATGCTGAAAGATCTTAACTTCATAAACTCCCCTTATTCTTTGGATGATCCTCCTGCTGGCGAGGAACCTGTTTCAAAAGAAGAGGGAAAGAAACCAATAGAGTAGGAATCTCAATGTAATAGTTAGTATACATTTTCATTCTCAATGTATTTTGTTTTTGATTTTAATGAAAGACTTTCATTTTTGTTTGTAAATCTGTATTGGTATTATCTCGTGTTTTATCAAACACTTTACACTTATGCATATGTATCTATTAAAAAGATAACAATAATATTGTTCATTGAGCAACTTAATAAAAAGTTACAAGTATCAAGGTTGTTCAATCACTTAATAATAAAGTAATGAGTATAAATTGTTCTAACTTTTTCCAACCAACCATGATGGATGAATAATGTTTGTCGACCAACTACAGTTGATGGGTCTTTATCCCCGACCAGCCATACTTGGTGTATTTTGGAATATTTTGTTTTTCCTAACCAAAGGAGTATTTTTTTTTTTTGGCTCCTTAGAGAGCCTCCTAACCAAAGGAGTATTTTTTGGCTCCTTAGAGCACTTTTTGGCTCCTTAGAGCACTTTTTGGCTCCTCAGAGCATTTGGCTCCTTAGAGCTTTTTGTGTGCATAGTGTATTACACTAGTATTCCACGAAAAACTTTCAACCAGAAAGAAGATGGCGAAACATCCTCGCTTTATTCATAATGAAGGGAATGCTTTACATTTTACATTACTGATAATACTTGAGTAGGTGTTCAGCATTCCACGCATTCTTAAATTCTTCTCCTTCTAGAGTTGCTATTCTGTAAGTTCCTGGACGAACAACCTCTGTAACTCGGTAAGGTCCATGCCAGTTTGCTTCCAACTTATTTTGCTTCTGAGTGACTTTCTTTAGCACATAATCTCCCTCTTTTAATTCACATTTCTTCACCCTTTTGTTGTAAAACAGAGCTGTACGTTGTTGGTAAGCAGCATTCCTAATGGCTGCCTCTTCTCTAACCTCCTCGAGCATATCCAAATCCAATCTTCTCATCAAATCGCTGACCGGGGAATTAAAATTCAGTACTCTATGCGTTGGGAGACCCAACTCGGCAGGTATCACAGCCTCACTTCCAAATGCTAGCATATATGGTGATTCTCCAGTTGCTACTCGGGGAGTTGTTCGGTAAGCCCATAGTACTGATTGGAGCTCATTGATCCAATTTGCTTTAGCTTCACTTAACCTCTTCTTCAGACCATTTAGTAATGTTCTGTTTGTCACCTCAGTCTGTCCATTGCTTTGGGGATGGCCTGGTGCTGAATGATACTTCAAAATGTTCGATTGATGACAATAGGCAGCAAATTCTTCATTATCGAATTGTGTTCCATGGTCTGTGATGAATGCATGAGGGAGACCATATCGACAAATGATGTTCTTCCAAATGAACTGATATACCTTCTCGTACGTCATATCAATTAATGCTTCAGCTTCCACCCACTTAGTAAAATAATCCACTGCCACGACGAGATACTTGAACCTTCCTCGGGTCGTCGGCAATGGTCCAACCAGATCAACCCCCCACATGGCAAATGGCCAAGGTGAAGTTATGGGTGTCAACAATGCTTGTGGAGTTCTTCGGATGGAGGAAAAACGTTGGCACTTGTCACACTTCTTGGCATAGGCTATACAATCAGCCCTCATTGTCGGCCAGTAATATCCCTGTGTCATTACCCTTTGCAAAAGTGTCCGACCTGCTACATGAGCTCCACAAGATCCTTCATGGATTTCTTCAACCAATTCTTTGACTTCTGATGGATGCACACATCTTTGCAAACCTGCCATAATTCCTCGTCTATACAAAACACCATTAGTTAACACATACCGAGCAACTTTATACTTCAATTTCTTTGCAGTTAGCTTGTCCTCTGGTAATTCTCCTTCTTCAATGTATGCCCTGATAGGATCCATCCAAGATGGTCCTAAATCAAGGGTTATTATATTCACCATCAGGTCTTCTTCTATGCTCCGACTTTCTAATACTTCAATTGGTATCGTTCTTCGTAGCTCGGTGCGCGTAGCTGACGCTAATCGGGCTAATGCGTCTGCTCTAGCATTCTCCATCCTCGGTATTCTCACCAATTGGATAGCATCAAATTCTTCCAATAACTCCATCACCTTCGCATGGTACTTCACCATTAATTCTCCTTTAACTACATATATTCCCATCATTTGATTCACAATTAATTGAGAATCGCTGAAAACAATTATTTGTCGTGCCTCCATAACTTTCGCCAAATGAAAACCTGCTATCATAGCCTCATACTCAGCCTCGTTATTGGAAGCTTTGAATTGGAATCTCAGGGCATACTCCATGTCAACATCATCTGGGGTGTTCAAAACAATTCCTGCTCCACAACCAGATGTGCACGATAATCCATCTACATATAATTTCCATGTAGGTACCTTGTCTTCAAATTTCTTGTCCGTCAGAGTTCCTCGGTAAAATATCTTCTGTTTTGTTTCATCATTCCCTGGTATCTTTCGTTCCTCATCGGTCATCTGTTCGCGCCCTTTTACCAACCTTAGTTGGTCTGGGTTTGAATATGATGATTTTTCTATATCCACAAGTCTTTTTACCAACCTTAGTTGGTCTGGATTTGTGTCTGTTGATACTGTATCGTCCACAGGTAGGTCAGCAAGTACCTTTTGTTCCTCGGGGGTATCAGGGTATGTGAACTCTGCTATAAAATCTGCCACAGCTTGCCCCTTCAATGATGATCTGGGTTCATACACAATGTCATATTCACCGAGTTCTATTGCCCAATACATCAATCTTCCTGACTTTTCTGGCTTGTGAAGGGCTTGTCTTAATGGCATGTCGGTATACACAATGATTGTATGGGCCTGGAAGTATGGCCTCATTCTTCTACTTGCTTCAATTAATGCCAATGCCAATTTTTCTAGCTTTGGGTATCTGATTTCTGCACCTCGAAAAGCTTTACTTGTGTAATAGATAGGTTTCTGGACTCCATTCTCCAATCTGATCAATGCTGAACTAACTGCATTCTCTGATACTGCCAAATACAAGTACAGCTTCTCTCCAGTTATTGGCCTAGACAACAATGGTGGGGCCCACAAATACTTCTTCAAATCTTGAAAGGCCTTCTCACATTCATCAGTCCACTCAAAACTTTTTCGCAGTGTTTTGAAGAATGGGAGGCATTTATCAGTTGCTCGGGATACAAATCTGTTGAGCGCTGCAACTCGTCCGGTAAGACTCTGTACTTCTTTCCTCGTCGTTGGGGATCACAGCCCTAAAAGAGCTTTGATCTTTTCTGGATTTGCCTCAATACCTCGTTGATTGACGATGTATCCGAGGAACATTCCTTCTCGTACTCCAAAGGTACACTTCGTCGGGTTGAGCTTCATTTGGTATTTGTCCAGTTGATCAAAGGTCTGGCCTAAGTCAACCAGATGATTAGTAGCTCTCTTGCTTTTGGTGAGCATGTCGTCGACATAGACTTCCATATTGCAACTGATTTGTTCGGCAAAAACCTTGTTCATCAGCCACTGATATGTTGCACCTGCATTTTTTAAACCAAAAGGCATAACATTATAACAATAAGTTCCCCTTGGGGTGATAAAAGAAGTACTTTCCCTGTCTTCCGGCTTCATTTTGATCTGATTGTAGCCAGAATAAGCATCCATAAAACTGAGTAGCTCATGTCCCGAGGTAGCATCCACTAGTTGATCAATTCTGGGCAATGGAAAATGATCTTTTGGGCATGCCTTGTTGAGATCAGTGAAATCAACACACATTCTCCATTTGTTGTTCTTCTTCTTTACCATCACCACATTTGCCAACCAATCTGGATATTTCACTTCTTCAATGAATTGGGCTTTCTGAAGTTTCTCGACCTCCTCTTGTATGGCCTGGTTCTTCTCGGGACTAAACACTCTTCATCTTTGCTTCACAGGCTTGATCTCCTTATTCACATTGAGTTCGTGACATAAGAAGTTTGGATCTATACCTGGCATGTCTTCATGACTCCAAGCAAAAGTATTCTTCCTGTTTCTCAAAAAAGTTATCAACTCCTGTTTTATTGAAACATCCAACGACGATCCTATCTGGGTTACTCGTTCAGGATGATCGTCGTCCAGAATAACAGTTTCTGTAGACTCCACCACCTGTCCTTTTACAAGTTGAGATTCATCCCTAGGGTCAAGAGTTTCAATTTCTGTACCCTCCTCCACTTGATAAGTAGTAGTCTTTTTCCTTGATTCTTCAAGTTCTTCTTGTTCGGCAGACGAATAATAGCATTCCCGAGCTACTTTTTGATCACCTTTCATAATTCCGACTCCAAAATTCGTTGGGAATTTCAAACACTGATGTACTGTAGATGGAACTGCTTCGAACTTCTTCAATCCAACTCTTCCCATGATAATGTTGTAGGCTGACTGCACATTCTTATCCATCACAAAGAAGCGTATTCTTTCTGTTCGACAAGCAGGCCAAGTTCCAATGAGTATATCCAACTTGATCGTCCCAAGTGGAAAAACTTTCTCGTCAGCAAAACCCAGAAGGGGTCTGTGATAAGGTTCCAATTGAGATAATTTTAAATTCAAGCTATCAAAGCATGAATAGTACATGATGTCTGCCGAACTACCATTGTCTACTAACACCCTTGAAATGACCACATCCTTCATCCTCATTTTGATCACCAAAGGATCATCATGAGGGTAAAGAACACCTGCCAGGTCGTTTTTTGAAAAACCAATCACTAGCTTCTCTTTGTTTACCTTCCTCGGATGATCATCCTCGGCCAGATTTATTCGTTGAATATATGAACAAGCTTGAGCCTCTCCGAGGTAAGCTTTTCTTTCTGCAGTAAGGTCTCCTCCTCCTGCATCTCCTCCTGTAATAACATTACAATCAAATGACCCAAAACGAATGAAAAATACCTCTCGTTCAGGCTGCCTTGGCTTCTTGGGAAGATCAGGGTCATCATCTGGATCATCTTCATGATCCCTCTTCTTTTTCTCCTCTGCACGACGAGGAGATCTAGATCTCTCTCTAGTTCTGTCATCATTCTTCCTTTCACCTCTACGATCTACATACTTTGACAACTTTCCTCTTCGGATGAGTGTTTCAATCTCGTTCTGAAGGGCTATGCAATTTTTGGTCATATGTCCATGATCTTTGTGAAACTCGCAATATTTGGCCTTATTCCTCAGATCGGGATTTGTCTTCAGTTTCTCTGGCCACTTGATTTCCTCGCTATTCTTGATTTCTTCCAAAACATGATTAATACCCATTTTCAATGGGGTATAATTATCGTACTTCTTTAGGACTTCCAACGTTGTCATATTATTCCTGTAATGCTTGTCACCATCATTACCTTTCTGATCTTTCTTCTTAGACTTGTCGACCTCCACTTTTACTTCTTTATCCATATTCTTCTTCGCATCCATAGCCTCCTCGGCATTCATAATTTTGGCTGCTTTTGCCATCAACTCGGACATAGTTTTAGGTGGATCTTTGGCCAAGGTGTAGTACAGCTTATTAGGCAGCAAACCACTCATCAAAGCAGTGATTGCTGTCTTTTCTTCGTAATCTACGACTTCCAACTTCTCGTTATTAAAACGAGTTATGTAGTCTCTAGTACTTTCACCTGATTTTTGTCTAACACTTAACAAATGTGCTACTCGCTTTATTGGCTTCGCCCCAAAACAAAAATTCCCAATGAACAACTCGGGTAATTGAATAAAAGTTGAAATCTTACCCCGAGGAAGATTGTTATACCATATCTGTGCAGATCCGGTGAGAGTTCCCGAGAATGCTCTACACCTCATCTCGTCGGGGACGGCATATTGTCGGCGGCAGCTTGGTATTGTTCTATATGAAGTACAGGATCTGTCTTTCCATCATACTTGGGGGTCACCACAGGTGCTTTGAATTTCGATGGTGTAGGAAAATCCACAATGGCTTGCACAAAAGGTGTCCCTTGAACAAAAGTTCTCTGTAAGGGGTTTCTTGCCTTAGCCATTTCGCCCAGTCTATCCTCCAACCGCTGAATGGAACCTTTCCATGCTTCATTTCCTTCCTCAGGCCGCTTAGTCCGAGCAACTGATTGTTCTGACGTAGCTTCCTGAGATTTATCTCGACGAGTAGCTGGTCGTGATTGTGCTGATCCTTCTCTCAAACCTGATGGTGGCCGAAAACTTCTCGATGGAGCTCTAGGTGGACTCATATTCCTCCTTGGTCCTAATCGACTGAAAGGAGACGCCCTGCTTAATCTCTCCAAAGCACTGGTTCTCTCTGGAGAGAGAGATATAGGTTGATTTGTATCCGTAGCCCGTATCGATGAAGTTCGCCCAGGTTGATAAGAAGAATCATTAGACTCCTCATTGCGATATGACGCAGTACGTCTGGATCGTGATTGCCCACGATCACTCCGTTGTCCTGAATAGGTATGTGCACCGCCTTGAAGAGTTTGAATGAGTTGCCTCATAGATTCTTGCATGGCGGTTTGTCCTTGAGCCAGATTTGTCATAATTCCAGTCAGATCTGGGGGTGCAGATGGATTTGGAAGATTTCCAGTATTTCCAGCATTTCGATTATTGGATTCTGGATTATCTGCCATTGATAATAACTGATTTTTGCGAAAAACGATAGTAACAGTCGATTCCCACAGACGGCGCCAATCTGTTGAAGACAGAAAATGGCCACTGCCATTTTAGTGGCGTCAACAGCAGATAAATGATGAGGATGAGCTTGAAGATGAAGATAAACATTCACATCAAACATATAAGAGACAAAGATTTTTAAAGTGATTCGGCTATAAGGAAAAGCCTACATCCACTGTTATTTTATTCCCAGGGGTTTACAATAGCACAATGTGGTAGAGAGAGAAAGGATGTGTATCTTGTGTATCGTGTTTCTTGGTTCTCTTGGATCTCCTTGATCTATCCCTTTTGGCTAAGGGAATACATGTATTTATAGTGATGGGAGATAAAGAGATTCATTGTATGTAGACATTTATACATTATGTCTACATTCAACGAATCTAATTGTTGAATTTCTTGGTATGCTATGTGCTGTCATCTACAATATAAATGTACATTAATGCTCATTAAATGCGTAGTTATCCTTTGATCTTCCCGGTTGGTATGCCGACCAACTCTCCTCGGGTGCCGACCAACCATCCTCGGGTGTCAAATATTGCCACGTAGGATGACATGTGTCCTTTTCTGATTGGTCCTCGTAGATGGAGAATTTTTGCGTTAACAGTCATTATTTACCTTGACTTATAATTTCGTTCGATAATTTCATTCACGTTAATACAAACATTTCAAAAACTAGTGTTAGTGGGTGTGAAGATAATGATATACATTCTTCTCTTAATGCTCTTGTTTCTCAAAACCGGAATTTATCAAAAACCAATGTTAAACTTTCTGTGAAAGTGAAACATTTGGAAAAAAAAAATCTTCAAAGAAATCAACGACCATGAATCTTCTCGATTATCTTTTGACAGGGATATTTTTCTTGATAAAATTAATGCCCATAAAAAAGAAAAAATTGGACTTTTTAATGAGCTCTTGATTTAGACTTTAACGACTTCTTAGAATTTCTATATGAATTATTTGATAAAATAAAGTTACCTTTAGTTGAGTAAGAGTGCGTATCCACATTGAAAAAGGAGATAGATGAATTAATCATCCTTATAAATACTTTGAAAGTGGAATATCAAAATAGTCTAGATCTTAGTACCAAACGTTTAAATAAAGTTGAAGACTTATCTTTGGAACAAGATTCAAGCTATTGTGAACTTTTAGGAGGAAAGGCTTTGAATGACAAACATCTGAAATCAAATCATTCATCCACTTTTGCTTATGGTTGTCAAAACTTTCACAAATCAAGGTATGGACAATTTGAAAAAGAAGTGTATGATGCCTCCTCCCGCTTGCAAAAAGCATAAGTTTAATGATGAAAGACCAACTAAAGAATGTATTTGATATTATTGTCATAAAAGGGATCATCATAAGGATTTTGTTTTATGTTAAAAAAGGTTCAACATTTTGATGAGGTTGCCCCAAGACTTCTTCTCATATTTCTCATCCTCGTGTTTATAAATGTGATTATTGTAATATAAAGGAACATTTGAGAGAATTTTTTTATTTTCTTAAATCGATCTCGAACTTTCATAATGATTGGAATAATTATATCTTTGGCAGCAATAACACTTTGGGAAATCCGCATAAACATCCTCAGCATGTCCATAGAAAAAGGGTCAAAAGAATTGTTAATATGCCTAAGATTTAGCTCGCTACCGATTCGTCTCATGTTAGACAAACATGGATTACAAAGGATCGTTTACACTTCATAGATTTAAAAACAAGATTGGATCATATGTTGATCCCCTAAACTTCTACTTGTCATGAGGTTTCACTATGATCTTAGGACTTATTAGAACACTATTCTTATTCATTGGCTCATTCCACCTTTTGATTTATTTGCATACTTTGTTTGTAGATACTTTTTGTGATTACGTGCTTATAGGTCACCTTGCTAAAATGCAAAGACTAATATATTTAACTTATTTCCACATGACATTTGTATGTTGGTTGTGTTTATGATTATGAACTCTACATTTAAAATTCAAAAGCTATGAAATTTTATGTTTTTTTCAAGCTTATCTTGAGTAAATGTCATAACACGTCTCACTTATAACTTGCTATATTTTGAGCATTATTTTATGCACTAAAAAATAAAACACTTTCAAGTAATGCATTATGGAGTTTTCAAAATTTGAGTGGATTGAAAAAGTGTGTCATTTTTGCCTTGGTATCGGTGACAATTGTGTCTTCATGGTTGGAGTTGAAACTAGTATATGTTAAAAATCATGAGAGATGATGTGGTGAGGGATACAACTTTGATTGGATGATGCTACCTTTAGAAATTGAAAATACTATCCCATCATTATAATGAATGCGTGAAAGTCACCACATGCAAAAAAATAAAATTAAAAGTGATGCTTCGAAGATTTATATCCATCCAAAAAATTGAGCAACATTAAGGATGTAAAACTAAAGGTTTTAACCAAATCTCTTGATGAGGCAAAGATAACTGTCAGTTGAAGATTTTACTTTTTCTAGGAAAAAGAAATTTTTCAATAAAAACCATTTAAAGTTTGAAATTTTAAAGTAAAACTTCTTTTTTGATCTTTGTTTTGATTTCATCGAACAAATTCTCACGCATGTGCACTTATTTATCTCACACGAGTTATCTCCTACATGATCTTTTAGGTTATCTAAAAACATGTTATGATTTGTTTACTAGGTAGTTTATTCTTCATATAGAGTATATGGAATAACCAATGGCCTTCTCTCGGTTTGAGAATTTCCAATTCCACATTGTTCACTACGAGCGCACCATCGACTGGAATTCTATTCAAACTATTCGTGTTGTCGGGTTCAGTGTCTTTGCTTCATCAACGTTCCATACATTGAAGCCGACTTATTTCTTCATGATATCACATTCATCACTTTAGGGTGAAGGTATGTGTGACCAAGCAGACTTAGCTATTAAGGTTTTTGAAATTTAAATTATTCATATATTTTTCAAAACCTAGTTGCGTGCTTTTTGTCGTCTCTAAAATGTCATAGTATTTTTAATTATGAAAATTTATGTTTTAAAATGTTTTTTTGAAATCCAAGAGCAGTTTGTTGCACCTTCACTGGTCATGAGCTTCTATGAATATTAGACAAATTTTGTTAGTTATACCCGCGACCTCTTTCGCAAATGGTTCGCTGCAGAGACGTAATTTTCGCTAGTCGCGATTAGGTCTCTTTTATCTCGTAGAAAAATATGGCATGACTCGTGACCTATCCTTTGCTGCAGCAAAGCACCAACGACATCCGTCAACAAATTTTTGTTTTTTCTACATTTTAAAAGATTTTTTCCTATATATTTTCAAAAGGCACTTTTTAAGCTCATGGGACCTTATTGTTGCTCGTTCCTTCTCTATCAGGTCAAGTGGTAGCATATTTCTTAGCTTATATACCTCATTTGTCTTTCTCTTTCATAAGGCTAAAATATTTTCAAAGAGAAAATTCTAAAGAAAAAAGTCTTGAGTTTTTGTGTTCTTCATTTTAAGAACCTAAAACTTTTTTCGAAAAGAAGACTTATTCTTTCTTCTTCTTTCTCTTCTTTGTACTTGATCATCGTTGTCTTATGATTGATCAATATCAAAAAATAAGATGTAAACTTTGTGAACCTTCAAAACACTTTTGTTCATCAAAACATTTTTAAACATGGGATTTATATCCTTGTGAGATTCTAGTGATCATGTGGTTATGTACAAGACAACTTAAGGCAATCTTGTTGATCGTTCAATCATGACATCGACCTGTTGAGATTTTCGTCGGCGTTATAGTTGTCTTTGACTCATTAGGATTTGGTGGGAAAAGGGTGTGGTGTGAGTTAGTGCGGTGTTTGATCATAAGACATTTATACCATCAGATTTTAGTGAGATTGTTGCTTTATCTTAAGGTTTTTTCTATTAGTTAATTTTTTTCCTCGTACATCCGGTGTTGTGTCTTGATTTACTTTTCCGCATGATTTATATCTCAAGAATATGTGTTGGAAACTAACGTGTTGCCAAAGAATATGTGTATCCAGATAGTGACCAAGAATATGTGTATCCTCGTACATCCGGTGTTGTGTCCAAGAGAATATGTGTATCCAGATATGTGTATCTAAGTGTTGGAAAACACTTAGATAGATTGTTGCTTTGGAAAACACGTTAGTTAATTGGAAACTAACGTGTTGCCAAAGAATATGTGTATCCAGATAGTGACCAAGAATTTTACAGTACTTCTGCTATTTATGACTCCAGCTTTAAATTAGTTATTTGTAGTATTTCCCTTACCATCACTCCTACTTTTGTTAGGGAAATTTATGGGTTACCAATTGTTCCAAACCCTATATACCCATATTCTCATGGTGTTTTTCCCAGTATGGCTAAAGTGGTCATCATGATCACTACAAGGTAGTGTTATTGATTTCAATTATCTTCTATTCATCCTCTCTTCTGCAAATGTTACCCAGAGCTTACATCATCATACCATTCCTCCCTTTACCTGACAATTCCTCCATGCGGTGGGAACTATTGTCACTATGGATTTAGGGTAGTTCATGTTTGAATTGATGATTCAGAGCATTAAAGGCACTAGTAAAGGTTACTACACCGCTCTTAATTATGAATGCCTCATTCAGTGCTTGCTCCTTGCAAGAAATGTCCATATTTTTTTTAGCGATAAGATAAAAAAAAGTCTGGCAAGATGATCATCCATTCCATAATTCTTGATGGGATAAAGAAATAACATAAGGCAACCACACCTCCTATTATCGACGAACACGAAGAAGTTCTCACCGAGGACTTGGTGGGAGAACCCCTTAACCTCAACCATGGAATAGGACCGAACAAGCCTCATATTCAATGAGCACCCTCCTACCTAATGATTAGATCACACATATATCTTTTAAGGTTACGGATTACGTCCTATGATCATCACTCAGTTCACCTCATTCATATTCTCCGACGGCATCATGAGAAATTGGATGAGGATGATAATGATGGGGATAAATCATAGGTGTCGGTGGCCTCTTATTGGTAATGGTGATATCTATTGGTATTTTACTTCTGGTGGCTATTATTTTGTGGTTACTATTTTAGACATCCTTTTTTTTTGTTTTCTTAAACTTTGTTGAGCCATTTTGTTAGTTTGGATATTGTGTTGTTATTTAGTGACTTTTGTATATCACTATTTGATTTTATGATTGTGTACTCAGCAGGTGGGAGTACAATTTTGGTGAAGCTACTATTGGCTGCTTTAAACATCTCATGATATTTATGTCTCATTTTATATATGGGTTATAGTTAGTCACATCTTTATCATGCTTATCTATTTTCTGTAATTATTTAGCTCATAATATTATGTGCTTTGAATTGACACACCATGGATTATTTAGGCTTGTTATTCACTCACTTGTTTTATTTCCTACTAACCCATGCTATATACTTCTTGAATTGCACACCTGCCTCATTATATCGAACTTTTGGTGTACTTCTCGTATTGGTGTTTACATGCTCTAAATTGGTTATGTTATTTTTCTATCTCTTTAGTGAAGTTAGGACTAGATTCCTTGAATTACATATTCTATATTTTTTAATTTTGATTGAAATAACTCGTTATATGATCCTTGTTAGCACACTTGTTTAATTTTATGTTTCTTTACCTTTGTCAATCCTATGACAAAAAGGGGAGAAAGATTAGATTAAGGGGGAGTTTTAATGATAGACATATCTTTATTTATTTCATGATAAACTAAATTAACATGGATTATATATCCAAGAAATGTAGTACATATATCAATATGTCTTCTAGAACCAAGATATTGTCAATTCTAGACCTTGTATAAACAACTTAGAATTCTGAATCACTTTTATATCTTACTCTACTTAACATGTTCATTACATCAGTATTGTATATCTTTTGTTTAGAATTCATGACAACTTTACAGGTGTAAGATATCTTCGATACTCTTGTGTTTGAGTATTTTTAGTATAGGTTTGTCATATTCCTTTGGATGGTCTTGTGTCAATATGCTATAGGTTGCTTGAATTTCTTATAATAATTGTAATCTTTAATTTTTTATATTTTGTCATATAATATACAAAGAAGAAGACTATACGAGTATGCAGTTTACTCGTATACCCCAATAGGATTAAATTATATCATTTCCTTGATCAAAATAGACTTTGAGTCTTGTTCTTGAGGTCATTCTGACAAATCTTTACGAAACTCATTCAACGAACATCCTCACCTTCATGCATATCCTTAGGAAGCTAAACAAACACATAGAATCGTGAACATTTTAGTCATGCATGTTCTCTTTACAGAAAAGTAATTTTTTTTTGTGTTTGTCTATTGATATGAATCTTAGGACTTGTTTATAGAATGCAAATAAAAATATTTTTGGAAATCTTAAAATTGCATTTTATAAAGGCTATTGCGGTTTGTAGCAGGACCTTCTCCGCAATGAGACTTTTTATTACTGCAACGACAGTGTCTTGATAGCCCCTCCACTTTAGAAAGATTTTTTCTTTGGTTTTCCTAGTGTCATCGTTGCAGGTTCACCACAATGACGAAAATGCTCGCTGCAGGGAAACTTCGACGATATATGTCAGTCTAGAGCAACTTTTTGAACTAAATTATGCATATCTTTCTTGGTAGTCATGCAAACTAAATATCTGACCATACATTTTCTACTTTTACACCATATAACTTCATGTAAGCCTACTATTTGCTTGCTTGTCCCCCCAAGATTCTCTTGCAATATTGTGTGTATAAGTAAGTATTTTGGGCTTTATTTAGATTAAGTCACAAAAATCACACTTGTGTGTATAAGTATTTTGAAGATAAAATTTGGTATATTGTATAATTGGTAAATAATTTTTCGTGTAGACCTTGGGTCTTGTATTTGTTATCCTAACTTGAACTTGAAAACAAAACCTTATCATAACTTGACAAGGGGTTTTAATTGGGTACTTTTCATCCATCTCGGTTTCGTGCACTCACACTCTTAATGCCCATTATTTAACAATTCGATTTATTAATATGAAGTAACATCAGATTTGAACATTCTAATATGGTTACATACTTAACCTACATTTTTATCGGTTAAATCCCAATTAATTTAATCCAATCGCAAAAAACATATAAGAACCTCATGTCTATCATTATGGATCCAAGTTTTGGTAATTCAAATAATTTAAAAGATGAATTCACAACATGAACATCATAACCTATCAAATAAATATTAATTTGATCCATATATTACCCAGTTATATAAATGTCAATATAGTCTATTCAAATCAAAAGGAAAAGGTAGGCAATAATATTGCCTTGATGGGTTATGGAGTAGTTTTTTCCTTTATCCATTCCCAAGGCTCCCAGAGCTCTAATTTTCTTCTTCTCTAAGCTCTCACATGGATAGATATCCTAAATTGTGTTGTTAGGGTTTGAAAATGAGGGTTGCAGTTATCTAGTGAGGTTTATATCACTAAATCCACATGTTTCCTTAGGCCTATTTTAAAACCCGCTTAGAAGCCTCAAAACATAGTATGTTAATATCGAACATAGACTAATGTTTCACTTGACCCCCCGAGTTCAATTGCCATGTTTTCTACAGTAATTGGGCATTCTTAACCTCATCCAAAATTTGACCTAACACCAACCATAAAATTTAACTATGGTCCAATGTCATCCAATTAGCTCAAATACCTAACAAGTATAGAACATTCCATTAATTTAGTGTCTCACTCCAATTTCAATCTGAAAAAGTATGTTTAAGGGTTGAAGTTCAATTACTTAATTAATTATTGCATCAAGAAAAATAAATCTTTTTTTATTTTAACAAATAAAATTATCTAATAGCAATTGCATGTAAGTGATTATGAACACCTAAAATAATAAATAAAGCAATCACTAATAACACACACAAATTTAGTGTAAAAACCCTCGTGGGTAAAAACCAATATCGCCCTAACCCACAATCAAGTTCACTACTACCGATAAATGTTTGCAAGACTTAACAAGGACACAAACATGACTTACACAAATGATTACACTTCCTCCCACATGGTCATTACCTTGTTATGTGCTCTTTCGACTCATCTCGTTCTATCCAGTGTTGCTCTAGTCCAGAGATAAGTTGAATAATTTCTAAGGCCTTTGTACCTACTAATCTCGATTGTAAGCAGTCTTCACACATGTATTCCTATGTTCTAATCACCAACACAATTTCTCATGAAATTATTTTACTTATGTAAAAGAGTGGAGGGGATTGTCAATTTAAAGTCTACCGTGAAACCATGGAATATCACAAGATTTGACACTCTCAAATGACTCTCTCAAACCAATAAAGGGTTTTGTACTTTTAAAGACGCGTTTACAAAGTTACTTATACTTTTATAGTACAAAAACTTGAGTAAATCACTTTTTCCAAGGTTCAAATACCTTATTCCAGCAAGGTCTCTCATTGGAACAATGTCTTTTTCGCTCGAGGTACTCTCATACAAAGTTTCCATTTTACAAGGGCTCCTAGAAGTAACTTAGGCTCCTCGTACGAAACCCACTTCTCTCAATGGAAACGTTTTTTGAAGAAATTTATCCTGCGAGGTGCACTATTTGTAAATAGCAATCTTGAATAAAATTTATTTTAATTAAGGGAATATCATTCGAATGAGACCCTATTTTTTCCAGGTCCTCATAAAATTAAAAACATTTAAAAAAATATTTTCCTTAAATGGAAAATCAGTTTTTTCTTGTCAATTCCTTACTTAATATATAAATAAAAGGAAATACAAAATTTGAAAAACCTTACCAAACCTCAAGTTGTCTTTCGTCTAAAAAGTCCGATCTGTTACGGTAATCTTTGTCACTGTGTTTGTCTCTTTATATTCACTTAATGTGCACTTTACAACTCCTCAATAAACTCGATACAAATACACTACGACATATGTGTTTGTTCTGAAATATGCCACACACGAATAAGACTTTGGGAGTGTAAAATATATCCTTAAAAATCTTCCCATTTGGCTATTCTAGAACATAACTAAAAATAGAAAAGATGTAAAAAAATACTGGATCTAATACCTTTACAATCTACCCGTCCCCAGTCCACATGATATTAGATACTAACGAACGACTTTTCGATCCACAACAACATTATAAGCCCTGTAAATCATACACACTTGAACATATACCTTGTGATATAGTAAGTGAACAAAATATGAATAAATAAACATGAATTGAAATGCAATCCATACACTAAACTACTCCCCTTAAAATATATTCCCCGTTAATCCAAAAATTCTCCCCCTTTTTTATCGCGAATAGACAATGTAAAGAAACCGATAATATTTCACAAATCAATCCAATTAAGTAAATAATCATCAACAATTATAGTATTTTCTCAATTAGATAAGTGGCATATAAAAATATGGAAATACGAATATCAACAAAGAATATCATATTCACATATCAACGTGACCTAAAGCAATAAAAAAAACTAAACAAAACAAAACACATATGGATGACAAGTGAAAGATAATGTCAAATCTATAAAATCTCATACAATTACCTAATGGGATAGGATTGAAATCAAAATCTGGAAAAGTGAGATAAATATCACTTATTGTATGCACGAACCCTTCGATGCAACCTATAAGTTAAAGCAATTACAAGTAAATCACACTGAAAAATATTAAATGTCCATAGGTTCATGCTTATGACCTAAAAAACCGTTTATGTTAATAGTTTTATAAGTTCAAAACAAAATCACAGACTGGACAAAAATTTGAAAACCTATTTATCTTCAACTTATAACTCCCTTAAACATGTACTTTTTTTAAAAAAAAATTATAAATTTTTGAGAGTACGCGTTGCATAGATATTTTCTTTTCTTTTCGCTTATTAGCACATAACATTAAGTTCCTTGAAAATGGTTGCTTATACCCTTCCGGTAGAACTTATCAAAGACTCGCTCATAATTTTTAATTAATCTCACAAGAAACGGGTTTTTACATGAACGTACCGAAAATATAGCGAATAAAATATAACCCGATTGAGTGAAAATAATTTGCCCCAAATTTTTTTCAATCGAAATTAAAAATACACTTTAGTTAACTCGTGTACTTGTGTGTGGTCGAAAAATGACCAAAGCATAGTGGACATGAGTCGTTCTTGGAGAAATTCATAGGACCGATTGAGCAAATATGCATAGGTTCACACTACCTTCCTATTTCTCTAATATAAACATATCTAGATGTGTTTCACAAAAAAATCGACAATCGCTTATTTGGGTAGAATTTTCAAAAACAAAATCTTTTTCGTTTTTCTTAACTGACTCAAAATAAAATACATTTATTTTGTACTTTTCATTCATAAAACCAAAACAAAATGTCTATAGAATTAAGATGTAATGGTCGGAATGCTCTGACACCGCTTTAAGAGTGCACATGATCTAATGGAATGACTTATAAATGCCTCCAAACACAAACCTAATTTTATCTTATTATCCTAAGACGGTAATCTAAGTGATAAGATAGATTAATAAAATATGCAATCACACAGCAACTAAGGAAAAATCCATTTTCAGGGAAAAACGTTTTATATCAGCAGTTTAGAAATTTTACAAGACAGTCGCCATACAATTATACTTAATACAACCACAAGTATAATGTGCAGTCTTCACAGAATATCTAAAGAATACCACTTGTTCCTGAGCAGTCCACAGGTGGCAGTCCACCCTCGGTATCCACCGATCAGCCTTCAGCCATGATCCTTCTGAGTTCACAAGTCAGCTGTAGAGATGGTCTCTCCACAATGAGTATAACTCAACTAAGGTTCAATATCAATCCACACAATATATTTGGGTATGTGTTTGTGAATCAAAAGTTTTTTATCAAACAAAAATGTTAAAAAACTTATGCAATAGACTTGCAGAAATCGTTTTGGCAAAAGTTCCATGGAATTTGGAAACAAAACAAATATTTATAATTCATGCACAAAATTCAAGGCGGCGGCTTGTAAGAATAAAATTGAAGCTCGTTCGAACGAGAAAGTCATCTTGTTAGAATCAAAACACTGTTCATTCAAACAAGTCTCTAATCTCGTTTGAACCAACTTCTAACGAGCCTCAAACGAATTCAAACAGAAAGCCCTCGTATGATGTTCGTTCGATGTAAGATCAGACGACCCTTCTAATGACAAGCCAAATTCATTTGGCAAGATGCTGATCCATATGAGCAAGGATGACAAATAATAATTTTTATATTAAAAATTCAGCTTAGGTTTTCATAAAAAAAATAAACATCCCATATATAGTTCATGAATAATTTAAACACCAATTATTTTATAGCTTTGTGGGATGTAAGGAAGTCTTCAATCTTGGAGCCAGTTTGTCGTGACGGTACGTGACGATTTGTAGTGGGATATGTCAAACTAGCCTAAACTATAAAAGAGCTATACTATTATCAATATCAAAAACTTGCTCTTACATAAGAAACAAAACATTTTGTACTTTTTCTTCTTTTTCAAAAACATAGGAAAACAATTATACAAATCTAATCAAGGATATTAATAATCACGTATTAAAAAAATTTAATACCCGAATACAACTCGTACTAAGACTAGGAAATTAATCAACAAAAGTCACATCTAGTCTATAGAGTGAAATAGGCAACTAACTAATGAAAATTAAAATTCCATACCTATTAGAGGTTTCAGAACTATGAGTATCTAAAGGAATAAAGTGAGGAACATCATGCTAACCAACAGATTAATAAAATAAGTAAGATTTCCTAACCCAAATAGATCTAGCAATGGGAACATGAGATTTGGTGCTTGATTTGGTTATAGGCCTAGGAGATGCCTTATTGTAGAATTCAGACCTAAAACTTCATAGGTTTAGTCACATCATTGAATTGTCTAATAAAACTCTTAATTCTTCAACCTATGTGCTTCAAGTCCACACTTCGACTAATGAATCGATTGGTGGTTCTCATCATCCTACTCAATTCCTAAGATCGAAACAAAAGTCTCTAAGGTGACCCCTGATATGGAAATTTCAAACATATTTTTATCGAGTGTTCACCATCTTAGGCTTAGGAGTGTTCCTAGGTGGGGTACAAGTAGGAGCCTTGTTTTACCTTTTTATAAAGATGGCCTCGACATTAGGAGTATACTCTTTTAAAAAGTCAAAACCAATTCTGGTTTTGTTCTTCGAGGGTTAACATGGTAATATAATCATCTTTCCTAAATTTTCATTTCCCTTTTACACATTATTTTTTGAACTCAATGTCCCTCTTTAGAAATCATATTTAAATAAGGGAACCTTATTTGAAGATTTATTTTTATCGAGCTCCACTTCTATGAAAATCAGTCCCTCGTTCGATGTTATCTTTGATCGAGGGTGACCTCTTTCAAATGAGGTCACTAATTTTTTTAACTTTGTTAGAGTTTTGTTAAAAAAAACAGTTTAAAAAGTCTTTTCCTTACTTGATTTGAAAGTTCTGCTATACAAAAGGGTAACTATATGATCAAGAAAACACACACAAATTTTTAAAATTTTAATTAAACTTAAACAAATAAGCCGATTAAATTTAGCACTAATTAAATAAAAGTGGCGTTAAACAATTAACCAATTTTATATTATCTTAAACCAAGTGACAATATCAAAGATAAAGTAAATCAACCAACCACAACACCCGATGCACGAAAAAAACTTAAATGGAAAAAACCTCAGACGACCAAACCACTAATTTTCATTATTCAAGGAATTATACAAGGACACGATAAAAAACTTACACAGATACTTCTTCGTTCCTTCGACCTTCTTCACAGTGACACGTAGGATTGCACCTATGTACTTCTATAAAGTATTCTCCTCACATGCCTCAGTATCAACTAGTACTTAACAAATCGTCACACACACGAACTTCATCATATGTAAACACAACACAAATGAAATCCACCGCACGAAATAAATACTCAACTAGATGAAGAGTAAACTAGCTTGTGGTGCCAAAACAGAGATCTCAAACAAGTATAAAAAGTTTAATCTTGAATCTCAAACTAGTTAGGTGAAACTAAGGTTTTGGAGGCTCTTCATATGTATTTGGGAAACAATTTAGCAAAAATGTAACTATTAAAAACTTATGCCAACACTCTAATTTTTAGAAGATATGATTCTTGAGGCGACACAAATTGACATCTCGTTTAAACAAAACCATAGGATAGTTCGAGCGAATTTAGGATTGTCGTTTAAACGAAGTTAATCTAGTTCGAATGAAACTACAAAACTCGTTCGAACGACCTTCGAAAGAATTTTTTTTATCAAGAAGATAATTTTTCTTTGATCCTCATTCAATTTTCATTTGAATGAAAATAAATATTTGATTTGAATTCTCTTTTGAAACGTCCTCTAGAAACTAGTTCGAACGATTGATCGCAAAAGTTAAATTTTCTTTAAATAATCTTTATGATAAATGGCCTCAAAGAATCTTATTAAAAACAACATCCAAATGAAATTCCAAGGATCAAAACAATACACATTCATACCTCTTGAGATCCTTATAGTTGAAAATGAAACATGGCAAGAAATACGGCACAATGACGTAGACACTATTACTTGGCTGCTACGGTACTCAATTAAAAACATCGTAGGCTTGAGGAATAAACCAACACAGGCCATAACCTATTACTAAAAAAATTTGCCCAAACAAAATTAGTCCAAAACATAGAAATCTTCTCGATTCGGAAATTTTTCCTTACATGATTTTATCAATATCATATCCTGTCACTTACTAAAAATAAAATACATTATAAGGAAATAAAAGACTTTAAAAACTCATGTTAAATTTATTATGTGAAACATGTTACAATACATTTTAAATAATAAATTTAGAATCGTATGTACGGACGACATCAAATACCCCTTCATTTAATATTAAGGTCTTCTAATTGGAACACACAAAATTTTTTAAAATGAAAAAATTATGTACTTGTAACATTAGAAAATTTATCTAAATAGAGTACCAAAAAGTATTACAAAACTTTTCAAATACTTTAATATCTTAATTTCTTACAAAGGAAAAATAAAAGATAAAATATAATACATCAAGACCAATGACTTTAATATATAAAAATTTAGAAATCAAGTAATAATCTTACTACCACTATGAGACATCAGACACATGATTCTAGCCATGAGAGCCCCAAGTGATTGAGAATTCATCAAATGAGAGGAAGAACCCTAAATTTTATTTAGTTTTCAATATTTTTCCAATTTAAATCATTGTTTTCTATATTCCAAATAAAACCCCTACGTTAGTTATGAATCCAAGTGTTCCCCTATGCTTTTATGACCTTAACAAATTCACCATTCTCCATAAATTAAGATGCATGCAATTACAAATATGACCTCATCACAGAAAATTATTAAAGGAAAATTAGATTATGTATATAATTAAAAAAATAAACATACATCATACGTATATGCAAGATCATGACACGTGTCTTGACATTTAATACAAAATAGGCAATGGAAGGACACTCTAAAAGAAGAATAAAGGAGCCATAATCCAAGCCAAGACTTGTTTACCTCAAGCAGTTCAAAAGAGCTGAAATGGTCAAATCTGATCGTTGCAATGTTAATATTACGTTCAGAATATATAAAAATATAAAAATATAAGATCAGTACATGGAGGTTTTATTGCATTTTAAATTCATGAACCAAGAGACAGTAGACCAAGGGTTTCTCTCTCCTTTTATATCCAATGGATCCTACCATCTCTCTCCAACCATTAAGGGTTTTCAACCGACCTTTTTTTTAAGTTGAAGAGTTGAGTTTTAAAGAATTCTTGAGAAAAATATAAAAATATAAGATCAGTACAACTGGGCTTTCATTTCTTGATCATATGTTGGAAGTCAATATTTTCTTTTACCTAATCAACATTTCTTTGTTTTCCGCCATTAAAAATACACCCATTTGAAACATTTTATGAGCTTCTATTTTCTAAAATTATTTATGATTTTTCAGTCAACATAAGAATTCATATTGTTCTTTAGCATAGATATTAAAATTAATTTTTTATGGGCAAAATTGTTCATCCTTAAACATAAGAGTTAAATTATGTTAGGTATAAATATTTTGGGTAGAAACCTAGGTTTGTTTTGGGATTTGATATGGGTTTTTATACGGTTTTCTTTTGGGGTCTGATTTGGAAAGTTAATCAAAATTCTTCTTTTTATTTTTTTTGTTATTAAGTTGTTCTAATGTTTTTGTGTTCTAATTCTGAGCTGCAGGTATAATGCCTGCTCTTTATCGATTCTCTCTTATGGTATGGTTTTTTAATTCTTTTTTCTTTCTCTTATATTCCACAAAGGGTTTTCTATTGGTTTGAAAAATGGGTATTTGTTATAATTCTGAGATGCAGGTATAATGCCTGCTCTTTCTCCATTTTATCTTATGGTATGGATTTTTAATCTTTTTTCTTTCTCTTATATTCCATGTAGGATTTTCTATTGGTTTAAAAATGGATATTCTCTAAGAAATATTTGAGTTTTTCATGCATTATTTTTAAGGACCACATACTAAATAGTTCCTCAAATATTTTTTTAGTACACATTTAGTATAAGTTTTTTTTTTTATTTCAAAAAATCCCTCCCCCACCTAAAAACATTAAAAAAAAAAAGGAGTTTAAGTGAGGGTCGCGGGAGCTCTGGTGTGTGTTGGGGGGGGGGGGGGGGGGAGGTGAGGCGAAGCGGAAATGCCACTAGCGTTAACCTTTGAGAATAAGAAAATATAAGTTAAATGGGTGTTTGAGTGAATTTTTGGAACAAAAGAAAAATATTTGGACTAAATGTATATTAAAAAATGTTTGAGGGATTTTTTTGTCATTGTACCTATTTTGTTTTTTATAATTTGTTCTCATTAGTGTTTTTCTCTCTTAATTTGAACGTAATATTTGCGTTGAAAAAATTTTAGTCTCAAATCGTGTGAGGCTGACACATGCGAGAGGTATTAAATATCATTAAGTCCCAAATTCACTCCCCTTATTTCCCTCCTCTTTTCTTCAATCATCCGAGTGCAGAATACAAACAACCTAATCTCTATTAGACACGCATATACCTTCTCTCTCTTCTCAATTCCACCCCCTTCCTTTTTGTCTCCTTCATCAACCCCCTCATCTCAATTCTCTCTCTACCCTCTACGAAAATTTCTCCATTAGTTTATATATATTTCCTTCTCTCAACCCTTCACCTTCATCTTAAAAATCAAAACAGAGCCATGAGGCGATTTGGGTAAATTTCCAATAATGTTAACCCATTTTGTTTTATTTTTTCCAATCATATGAGCTTAGTTTTATTAGTTTATTATTTAGTTGATAGAAACGGATGAAAACATTGTAGTGTATTTCTTAATTTCTTAGATTAAATCTCTTTGTGTATAACAGTGTCCTTAAAACACACCAACATGGGTGTTGTTGTTTTGATGAGGGTAGGGTCTTGCTAGGGCGGGGGGAATATTTTTTAGAGCGTCGAACTGAACTCGGCCTATACAAGCCACTTTGGCAGGTGTTGTTTATCTTAATTTTTTTCAAAACCATTCCATTGCGTTTTGTACCTGTAATTTATTTTTAATTTCAATTCTTTATATTTCTTATTTTGTGTGTGTGTGTGTGGGGGGGGGGGGGGGGGGGAGGTCCCCCTCCACATGGATGATTAACTTAGCCAAGAGAATTGATTGTTCACAAAGAAGAACGTCGAACAAACTCACTTAGAAGATTCTCCATGCAAGTGGTTCGCAGGACCCACCTCGAAGACCCTTCGCATCCAAGTAGCTCGCAACGCTCTATCTCGAAGAGCCTCCAATAGACTTGACTCGAAGGACCTAATTCGAAGAACAGAAGTCTGAAGTATAATGTTGTATTATGTACTTTATCTTATGAACGTAAACATTGAGTGAGGTTGTTTGGTACAAACAAGGGACTATGCCTGGCAGGGCAAGGGAGGGCTTTCATGCCCTATCAAGCAACCTCCTCTTAGTAACATCACAAGGACATGGTTTGGAGGATTGAGAATAAGGAAACGTTGGGAATTATTACCAACCCTCTTGTCACACTTGGACAAAACTTCACTCAGGACAAATGTCACTCGAGCCTACTCATAGCTTACCTACTCGAGTGAACCACCATGAGTCATTCGATCTCCCTCATTACTTGCGCCCTCGAGATCACCTCCTCGAGGTACCTCCGACGCCAGCCCTCCTGACTGATGTGACTAAATACCAAACAATAGCCACTGTTTGAACCACTTCCTGATGTCACGGCATCTGAAATTTAGAAACTCAAGAATACAGCACTCGAGTGCCTTTATCCTTAGAATGGCAGACCTAGTTCACCAAATTTGACCGTAAAGCCATCCTAGAGTAAGCCTCAAGCTGACAAGTCATATCCTCTATTAATGACTTCAATACTTCCAACCAATAGAATGTTTTCCCGCCAAAACTAATAGATCACATGCATTAAATGTAGTATCTCATGTAGTTAATGCACTAGACCAAAGGGATCGAGGGCATGCTGACTCGAGCAACCTCTCCCTCCATATAAATAAGACCAAAACAAACAAATCAAAGAGGGAGGATCCAGATCCTAAAAATGTTGCCCAATCTTCCTTATACCAGAGAACTCCGCGAGAGAATTAACGCCCACACACATTCAATGCATCCATCATTTGGGCATTAACTGAGCTTGAAGTTCCTGCCTTGTCTTTATTGTGCCTAGAATGCTTGTTCTTTCTCCCTGCGATCACGCTACCTGCTGGTCCTATTCATTTATTGTGTTTACCTTATGTTGCTCATGTTAATATGTTCTTTAATGAAACTTTGAATATTAGATATGTCTGTCTCTGATCCTCTTGTGGCTCTAACTTATACTCTACATCTAACGGTGTTAATCCCGGTCTTGAGAAGGGGTTACACCCCACTTAATACTAATGATATTTGAAGAACCCACATCTTATATTTGGCGACTCCGCTGGGGAGGTATTCCCTTTTGAAAAGAAGCCAAAGGATAAGACCATTAGAAACATTGATTTCGATGCCATACAACATGAAGAAGAGGCAAACGACGCTGCGTTGCCTGAAGCGGGAAGAACGATAAGGATAGAGCTTAGTGCACCTGGCGTGGGTATTATGGAGATGATGGCTATGCAAGGGGGAATGGGCTAGGCGCGGATGCACGAGCTGATGGGACTATTTACAGAGTTCATTAAGACTCTGGCAGCCCAAGCAATGTTGGGAGCCTCCACAGGAGTGAGTTCTTTCACCACACCACCAGCCAATATATCAGCTCTAGCTATTACTGGAGGGGTGGCGGTGCCTGCTTTCATTAACACCTTTCCCATGGTTCCACCACCCTCAGGCAGTGTGTGTCCTACCACGGTCCCACTTGTGACAATGGGATCAGCATCGCAAAACGGGGGAGTAACTCCAGTGGCCCCAGCTGTCGCGATAAGTCAAGGAGTAGGTGCGCCAGCCTCAATGATCCCATTGACAACGATGCCGTCGTCAGCTAGCCCCTCGCCAACTAAGATATGAAGAAAGAGTTGCTAAGGTTCATAGCCGTGTCTAAAGGGGAGAGCTCCTCCATATGTGATGACTTTTGTACTCCCTACCCAGAGGAGTATAATAACGAACCCTACCCAGTGGGTTATATTCCCCCAATATTTGAAAAGTACACAGGGAAAAGTGCGAATCCCAAGGAATATGTGAAGAGGTTCATCAAGAATATGGGGGGGCATTACAATGATAAAAAGTTAAGGCTAAGGGAGTTCTCAAAATCCCTGTCAGCGAAAACCTACACGTGGTATTCCCACCTAGCTCCAGGTAGTGTAAGTTCTTGGGAGGAATTACATGTTTTGTTTGAGCAAAATTTTTTCTTGGGTGAGGACGAGTTCACACTCACCCAACCCGCGCGCGAGAAGCAGAAGCCAGGAGAGGATGTTGTCCGAAGGTTCCGCAAGCGCTACTTAGATGTGCGGGAGGAGACGCGAGAGGACAAGCTTTTGCAAGTATGCGTAGAAGGCTTGCTGCCCGAATACATATGCCACCTGATTAACGAGACAAGAGAAGGTACGTTCGCAGCCTTTTTGAAGGCGGCAAGGAATATCGTATTAGTGGTAAAACCCATAGTACCACCTCCCGCTTTGCCTAGCTTGCTGATGAGGCCAACAGTTACCTCGGGGAGAGGAATACCCTCGAGGATCAACTATGCAGATGACGGGGGTAGAGAAGGAGGTAATGACAGTCGAGGAAGTAGAAGGGGCAAAAGAAATAAGAGAAGGTTTGAAGACAAGGAGGATCCTCCTGAGCTACCTTGCACGGTAGAGCAAGATTTGAACTTGTACGATCTCATAGTCCATGATAAAATTTGTGTGACACCTCGCCTAATTAAATACCGGGCGATCACTCCTTTATTAAATTAAATCAAGGTAAACCGTTGGTTCATTCTCAGCATCACTGTCAATAAAAATACATTTTCCAATTTAACACCCTAAATAATTTAGCTAAGTGTCAAAACCATTTACATACATTCCAAATTTTATTTAAAGAAAAAAATTTGTTTATTTATAAACAACATTTCTACAATTAAGAATCACACCACAATAAACCAGATAATATAATACATTCGTCAAACGAATGTCCACATATGAAAACTAAAGTCACCAATACAAACTGAATAAAACCCATCGTAACAATACTGGAAATAACTGAAATACAAATGTCCCAACAATAATGAAATAATGTAAAGGGCGACACATGCCCAATAAATGAGAATGCTAAAAGTGGAGTCAATAAGGTAAGCCGTCTACGCAAGTAACCTGCAACTCCCACCTAAGCTGCAGCACGTTCCTTTCAAGGGATCCTAAGCAAGACGCCCATGTGGCTTGGCACCTGAAATATATACATATATATACAAGAGAGAGAGAGAAAAAGAAACGGGTCAGAGCCCGAAAGTGTGTTTGATTTTTAAAATACGTTTAGCAAGTATTTAAATTGATACAGGCCAATGCAACAACTTATTAGAGCGACACTCTCTTGAGAAACTCTCACCTCTCTTCTAATATGCACACATATCGTGCTAACCTTCCCAACGGGTTATCTTAACATTTTATCATACTAACCTTCCCAATAAATTAGCGTATCTTAAACTTACTCATAAGATTTAAAAACCGAACAATATTATTGTTTAGAAAGAATACTTCCAAATAGCAGCACAACTCTCGTTTTAACTTTTATTAATTTATAAAGTTTTCCAGTGACATTTTATACTTTCACAAAACAAGTATTTACTATACGAGTCATCAACCATGTCCTACTTATCAAATCACAGTAGGCAGTTTCAAATTTCCCATTTTATATATATATTAACTACTCGCATAATATATATAAAATAACAGCACCCCACATAAAACTATGGTGCGTGCATACTTCTACTATCCAAACCCCATACCACTCATATCAAGGGGAATACAAGTTCGGAATCACTCTCGAACTGTATTAACACATACACAAACAATATCGAGGCGAAGCATAGATTCCAAGTCTCTAAGAGGATGGCACATACTCGCGTCTCTTAGGACCGTCTGAACTATCAATTCGATAGCCTGTACCAAGGATATCTATCTTCTAGGGTACAAGTCAATATCCCCCATAAAGGTCCCATCGAGATAAGACTGTCCCAGCGCAGTAACCTCAAGGATAGCAAGTAGCGCGGTATATTTTTCACATGTATATAATATATGTACACACAATCATATAAATATACCACTTTATTATATTAACATAGGTTCTTCTCGTCACCCATAATTGTACCATTTATCCTTAAATTCACATTTTAGAATTTCGTATAAAGTTTCATTCCTAACCTTAACTCGAAGGGTTTTCTCACTCATATCCTGACACTCGTGGACTATATCCTCACAAATCTGAAATTCAGTAAGTGTCTTTATTAGGTCCCAACGTAATTCTCTTACGCACCTCACCCTTTAGATTTATGAATTCACCAACCCTAAAGTAAATGTCCCATAAGTACCATTCTCGTTGAAGATTAAAGGTCCCAACATTTATTCATATGCCCTACTGGTCCTCAATGTCTCCCAAATCATTTTATCAAGAATGCCCAAGAATTATATCACGACAATTTGAATTTAACTCATTTAAATAGGGGATTAGGAGTATGCCAGGAGGGCTCGATCGATCGAAGCTTGGGGCTCGATCGATCGACCCTTCGATCGATCGAAGCTCTAGGCTCGATCGATCAATCAAGCAGGTCTGAAAATTCTGCAGAATGCAGTTACGGGTTTCATCACCAAAATTACACCAAATCCATATTTTCAAGTTCCAATTGTCCCAGAATTCTACTACTAACATTATAACACTATACCAGATGATTCTAACGTAAGGCATGTACATATTCATCATTTAAACACGGATAATTAACCCAAAATTCCATCTAATCATCAAGAACCCTAGAGTTTTTCTTAATCAAGGTTCTAATTTGTTTTTACCAAGATTTCCTTCTAATATATCATCAAAATTTCGTGGGTTATATTCCTCTACATGGCAAGGGTTCCAGAATTTCATATAAATCATTTCTACATGCATTTTCCTAACACAAATTAGGTGTTCTTCCATATTTATCATCTCTAATCAATCCTAAACCAATATGAAGATTGCATTAACGAAAATACGCAAGTTAAACACTTGCCTGGGATTTTTGGTATTCTGATTCACGGCTGATTTTGGTATGGCTGCGTTCCTCGTCTCGCGATCTACGCGGTGGTGGTAGCGGCGGTGAAAACCGGTGACTTTTTGGCCTTGAATTGCCTTGGAGCTCTCTCCTCTCTTATCCAATGGCCGTCAATTGATTTTTGGATATTCTAACCCTAAAAGGCTAACCTAGTTGGCTGATATAGGTTGCTGAAATTCGTGGGTTTAATTACCCCATTATGTAAAATGACTAAAATGCCCTCCCGGGGTACTAATTAGGCCTAACAATGCCCCGAGACCCAAACTACACCCCCGGGTACACTTTTCTGACTATCTCAACCCTACCGGACGCGTTGGCGCACTCAAAACGCCATACGGGCAACTTATAAAATATTCACTTTTTATTGAACAAAATTAGTCCCGACGTGACACGAGCACGTTCCGACTTAAATTTCCGAAATCGTCATTTAATTCACTCATGACATTCAATATAATCAATATAATATATTACTTTGCTCATTAGTAATATTCAACAGGTTTCCCATAATTACTAACTCTCGTCACGTTAATAATTATAACATAATTAATTTTCGAATTTTTATTAAATAAATCATTCACATTAAAGTTAATAAATCCCCAAATTAATATAGCATAAAAATACGGGGTATTACAATTTGCAGGTCGATTAAATTCCACATCACATCACTCACTCGATAAAACAGAGAGAAACCCCATTATTGCGCACTCCATAACAGGGTAAACCATCCTACTGAAGTATGTTTTTCATTAAGGAGGTTGATTGACTGCCATGTGAAGAATGTAGACATTGAGTTATCGCAGACAAATGTAAATAACAACCCTTTACCACCCCACGGGTCCCATATGGCTAGCACATTCGATGAGGAGGCCGAGCGATCAATGATAGAATAGTGGATCGGGGGGAATGACCCCGAAGGCACTACGGGGAGAGACTTCGAGGATTCTCTCAAATAATGCACTTTCGAGCTGGCTTACCAGCATTTGGATGATGAGATCGAAGACGGAGAGGACCAAAAAGGAGAAGCATATGATGTTGATAAGATGATCAGTAGGCAGATGGGAGACTGTTCTCTAGGAAAGGTCAACACAGTGATAGCATATGATGAGGCTGCATATAGAGATGTGGAAGAAGTTTATGAGCTCGATGATGATAGGATGAATCCGTGGATTGAGTGTGCAGCTGTGGCCCGCTCGCCAAAGTTTGGTTGGTTCTTCGATCAGGTTGACCTGCCTGAAGATTCCCGATTAGAAGTTATGAGGGCCATTCTAGAGATTGTAAAGAAAAATACGGCCCCATATTTGAAATGGAAGGGGCCTATGGCTAAGTTGGTGGGTAGATATCTCTCGTAGGTCACATTCTCGAAGGCGGATAGGATGATCAGGTACCCACACAACAGACCTTTATATGTTAGTGCATCGGTGAATGACTGCATTTTCTCATGAGTATTGTTAGATGGATGGGCATCTATCAAGATAATGCGTGTGAGATCCATATATGCCATCGAGTTATCGGAGACGAGGATCGTGCCCCATTTGTATGAGATATCGGGTTATTACAATCAATCTTCCAAGCCCATTTGGTGGATGCAGCTTTCTATACCGATCTGGCAGAAGAAACTATTATGGTGACAAGATATACTGGGGGGATAAGGATCCCGTCAACTCGAGAGAAGGTACGGGCACCTGCTCGAACGATTGTGATTTATGAAGAAAAACGTAATCTAGGGCAGTAAGGCCCCCAGCCTATCGAGACAACTTTGTGATCGGATAACCCCGTGAATTGAACCCATTGAGCACTAAGTTCAGACACAGAGCGTCCTTAGTAGGCGAACAGTGAAGGAGGCAGATGAGAATCATAGAAAAAGACCTTTCTAGAGAGACGTGGCCCGACAGTGCAGTGGTTTTGCTTATTGGCAGAATTATTTATAGACTATGTAGGTGTGAGCGGGCAGCCGAGAGACTGGACAATGAAGCTGACCCGATTTATGAATGCTTTCTGGTGGATAAAAAGGGGCAATGCCTAGTGATTGATAACTTTGGATCTAAGAGTTCGTAAAAGAAGTAGAGAAAGAGCCAAAACGCATGAAAGATGGTCCTAAGCCACAGATCCAGGGATTGGAAAAAATCGATTTGGCTAGGGAAGGTGGGGATTTGAACCCCATATTTATCTCGAAGGACTTAGAGGGAGCCCTTCGAGAGGGGTTAATTAAGCTTCTGGTGGAGTTCAAAGATATCTTCACATGGAAGTACACCGAGATGCCTGGGGTTGACACGAAATTTAGTTACCACATATTAAATGTCTTGCCCTCAGCGATCCCGGTGAAACAGGCCACTCAAACATACAAAGCAGAGTTGGATTTGAAGATCAAGGAAGAAGTACAGAGGCTTCTCGCGGAGAGGTTTATAGTTTCGATACAGCACCCGATATGGTTGTCCAATATTGTACCTATGGAAAAGAAAGATAAAAGTCAAATCAGTATATGTGTAGATTTCAGGGATCTAAACAGAGCGTGCTCGAAGGACGAATTTCCACTGCCCTCCATTGATAGCTTGTTCGACGCAACAGGGGGCCATGAGATGTAAAGCTCCATGGATGGGTATATGGGCTATAATCAGATAAAAATGGATCCAGCTGACGTGGAGAAGACTACCTTTCGAACACCCTTGGGTAATTTCATGTACATTGTCATGCCTTTCGGATTGAAGAATATGGGAGCCACTTACTAGAGGACGATAATGGCCATATTCCAGGACCTTTTCCACAAGATTGTGGAGTTTTATGTTGATGACTTGGTGATTAAGTCCAAGAAAGAAGAATCCCACCTAGACTACTTGAGGAGGGTATTCACTCGCTGCAGGAAGTATAAGTTAAAGATGAACCCTCTCAAGTGTGCGTTTGGGGTGACGAGCAGGAAGTTTTTGGGGTTCATGGTGAATCGTCGGGGAGTAAAAATGGACCTAGACAAATGAAGGGCCATCCTTGACATGCCAAGACCGAAATCAGTGAAAGGGCTAAAGAGTTTCCTTGGTAAGGTGTCCTACTTGAGGCGATTTTTCCCGGGGCTGGCTGAGGTAACGCATCCCTTGATGGAGCTACTGAGGAAGGTCATGAAGTTTGCACGGGAAATAATACATCAAGAAGCCATAAACAAGCTAAAGGCACTCCTTACTTCTCCACAGACAATGATTCCCCCGAAGGCAGGTACCCCTTTACGCTTATATCTCACGTCAACAGAACGGCCTATTGGAGCTTTGTTAGCCCAAGAGAGTGAAGGCGTTGAAAAACCTGTTTATTATCTAAGTAGGATTATACATGGGCTCGAGGCTAGATATACTAGCATTGAGAGGCATTGTTTGGCCCTCGTATTTGTGGCACAAAAGCTAAGGCATTACTTGTTGTTATTCAATGTTCATATTGTAACTAAGTGTGATCCCGTAAAATTTTTGCTTGCTAGAACTGTATTGATAGGCAGGGCTGCCAGATGGTTTTTAATCCTTTCAGAGTATGATCTCAAGTGCATGGTTCCTTAGTCCATCAAAAGTCAGGCATATGCAGATATGTTGGCCATTTTCCTGTCTGGGACATTCAAGTCGCCTATTGAAGAGCTCCCAGGTGATGACCTCTAGGCCAATTTTATAGCAGCCAGCCTATACAAATGGAGTCTGGAGTTCGACGACTCTTCAGTCGAGAGAAAAGGAGGAGCAGGAGTCATTTTGTGAAGAGGCAGTGAAGAGATTCGCATGTCTTTCAAATTAAAGTTCAAATGCTCAAATAACGAAGCTGAATACGAGGCATTGGCCCTTGGGTTACTTGAAGCGTTGAGGAGGGCCATTAAGGTTCTAAAAATCAAAAGGGATTCAAGCTTGGTGGTGAAGAAAGTGACGGGGGAATTTGCATTGAAGCATATGAGTTTGGTGCCTTACCGCACAATAATCTAGCGATTAATGGGCCAATTTGAGGTGGTAAAGATAAAAAGGCACCCCCGAACGATGAACAAGCATGCAGATGCCTATGCCACCATCGCACAAAATATTGCCTTTGATGGAGAACCAACCGTGGTGTGGATCACAAGGAGAAATGCCCCCTCGACGGTATCTGAAATTCTTCCATCAGAAGACAAAGACGATTGGAGAGGTGAAATCAAAAAGCAGCTAGAGAGAGGGGAAGGACCACTTAGCTTGGTTGAATTAGCACAATAATTTGTTGCTAGGGGAAACTTATATTATAAGAATAAGGGAGGTTGGTTGTCCAGATGTGTGAACCCCGAAGAGGATAGGAGAAGATTGATCAAAATATATGAGAATAGATGTGAGACTACTGAGATCCCTTTATACAGAAGGATATAGTGGGCAGGGTACTACTGGCCCTCGATGAGACAAAAATCTGTTGTAGTACAAAGAGAGTGCTCGAAGTGCTGTCTTTTCTATCAAGTGGCAGAGTGCAACTTCATTGACCAACCGTAAGATTGGAGATAACCCTATATGGACTTCTTGATAGAAGGAGTAATACTAGCAGATAAAGAGAATTCTACGAAGATAAGGAGGCAAGCACTGAGGTACTTCGTGCAAGATGAGTGGTTGTACCGACGAGGCTATCATGACAGGCTCTTAAGATGCATAAGAAGCGAAGAGGCCGAAGAGGTATTGAAGCAAGCTCACGAGCTAGGTAACATTGGGGGAGCCAAACTTTATGATCAGCTATTGACCTTGGGCTATTATTGGACTTCGATGGAGAAAGACTCAGCCATGTTTTTTAGAAAGTGCAAAGCCTACCAGCTACACGAGAATATGATCAATGCCCCTTTAGTGGACTTGCAATTGCTGTCCAGACCATTTCCGTTCCATACTTGGGCCTTTGACCTGGTAGGGGACATCAACCCTTGTCACGAGGAAAGATATGGATTTTAGTAGCCACATAATATTTCACGAAGTGGGCGGAGGCCATACCGTTCAAGAAGGCCACTGTGGGGGTAGTAACCCGATTTATGAAGGAATATATCATTTTTCGCTTTGGCATCCCGAAGGAGTTTCTGTCGGACAATGGTACCCCTGCATGAACAGGGAAGTGCGTTTACTCATGAAAAAGTATTTCGCCATCCATCACAAGTCAATAGTGGCTTACCCTAAGTGCAATGGGAGAGCAGAAGCTACAAACAAGACGTTGTTAAATATTTTGGCAAAGATGTTAGAAGACTTCCCTAGAACGTGGGATGACAAGATCCCCAAAGTTCTATGTGCCTATCGAACGACGAAGAGAAAGCTAATAGGGTACACGCCATTCTCTTTAGTATTTGGGGAAAAAGCTGTGTTGTCAGTCGAATTCGAGGTACCATTTGCTCGTTACAATCTACAAAGTGATATGCTCCCTCACAACCACTATATACACCTCGAAGCCTTGGAAGAACATAGGGATAATTCCACGAGGCACTTCGAGATATATAGGAAGCAGTTATCTAGATTTTACGATCAATTGGTGAGGCCAAGGAAGTTCAAGGAAGGAGACTTGGTTCTAAAAGCATGCACGAGACACATAAACGGCTTGTCGCTACCAAAGTTCGAAGAAAACTGGGAAGGGCCTTATATCGTTTGAGCAGCCCACGATTCGGGCTACTGCGAGATATCTAATCTGAAAGATAATGTGACTTTCAAATTAAACAACAAGTGGCTAAAGATTTATTACGTCTGAATGTATGTTCTGCCACTCTTGTTCGATGACTTGTGTTTTTTTGTTGTTATTTTGTTTCAATTATATATGTATGATTTAAAGCGATTGGGTCAGAAGAAAAAAAATTCATGGGGCACATGCTAGATCAATATATTATTTTCACAAGTTTATTGATTGAGCCCTTTATTATACATGATGTACTTTGCATTGAGCCCTTTATTATACGTAGCCAATATTCAATTAAAATAACATAAAGGAATGGAAATACCAAAGTTGCCAATGTTTCTTTATTTCAAATAAGCGATAGCATTGTGGTTACAACCAAGTTAGAAAAAATTCAAAAGTTCACAGAACTGGGCAAGACCAACAAAAGAAACGATGAATAAGGAAGCTAAGGGTCGTCCATGATAAAGCAAAGATTCTCTTAACCATGTAGTCGATGGTTATGTGGGGGAAGATTTTGCTCAAGTTGCGTCTGCTCTGTAACAAGGACAGCTAGACTCTTCTGGCGAATTTCTTGGGCCTGATAGATGGTTTACAGTTCCTGCTCTTTTTCAACCAACTATGCCTCTACACGAGCAACTGCCTCACGAGCCTCTTACACTGCTTACTCAGTCACCAGCAACTGGGATTCCCAACCCACAAGTTCTTCAGAGATAGCCACCAGCTCGCGATGGGAATTCTGGAGGCGATTATAGACGCTGGGAAGATCACTCTTCTTGAAACTTCGCAGTAGCTCTACCAGCCATGTCATGGAAAAACCATCATTGGTTAACGCGTTAACCCTACCCAATAAAGCTTTGATAGTGTCAGGGCTAAGGGGCATAACGGGGTCCTGAGAATGTCCTCTAATGCCATTTCGAGCCCAAATAATCGGCCAGCCATAATCCCAGGAAGTGGATGCAGAAAATGAACAGTAAAGATTGAAGGAAAGTGAGCCAGCAATTGCTCGATCAACAAACGGGGACCCTCAGTCAGAGCAGAAGGTAAACTAGCCAAAGTTTGTCGCACAACCACCTCGGGGATGCCTCAGGCGGATGAATACTGAAAATGCTATCACTAGCATATGGTCGTCGGGTATGCAAGGCACTATCACTTGCTTGCACTTAAGGAATGCGTGGTGCAGAAGTATCACCAAGTACACGGGTCCCGCCCAAATAAGCATCTAAAGCTACTATCGGTGCTTGAACTAACTCCTTAACAATAGGCTCCACTTTGAGCCTATGAGTTACTAGTTGATCGACCTCCACCTAAAATGCAACAAACAATTAAAGTTAGTAATAAAGACAAAAGAAAGAATGAAAAAAAATACTATGCTAACTTAGAGATTTATGCCTATAAGACTGGGCCTGCCTGACCCTCAGTTATGGGAGATTTATGCATATAAGACTAAGCCCACCTGACCCTCCATTATGGGAGATTTATGCCTATAAGACTAGGCATGCCTGACCCTCGGTTATGGGAGATTTATGCCTATAAGACTAGGCCCGTCTGACCCTCGATTATGGGAGATTTATGCCTATAAGAATAGGCCCACTTAACCCTCAGTTATGGGAGATTTATGAAATATAAAGTCCTACATTACTAGGCCTGCTTGACCCTCGAATATGGGAGATTTTGATTTTAAAGCTAATATATTTACATGCAGAAGATAGATAGAAGAGTGGAAATACCTCAGGGCGTCGCTCATCTGTAAACTCGAGAGTGGCCATCTGACCCACATCCTCATTTTCAATCACCCTGGGAGCCACCAATGGGGGATGACTTTGGGGGGTAAGGGCAATCACATTCTCCCCAACCTCAGCAACCTGCTCCTGCCTATTCTTCCCAACCTCAACAACCTGCTCCTGCCTACTCTCCACGGCCTCAACAACATGCTTTGGTTCACCCTCTCCTGAGGAAACTGCTGCTGGCTCACCACCTTCAGGGTTTGAAATCGAAGGCTCGAATAAAGTAACAAGCATTTGATCGTTTGAAGGTGAAGGTGCCACGGAGACTGTTAAAATGGGTGTCGGGGCCTAAAGAAGGAAGAAAGTCAAAAATTGAACCAGTAGATCGAGGGAGCAATAAAAGGGGGAGATAAGTGCAGAAAATAAAGGCTTACCACGGGCATTGAAGTTACAGTAACAACAGGTACATGCACAACTTCAACAACTTTCATGGAAGGCACACCCCTCTCAAAACTAGCCTGCTCACGGCAAAAGCAAAGGTTAGGGGAATAACCGTCTCTAGATGTAGTATTAGATACAACTGCCCCTAGGGGTAAATGGGTGACTACCTGAGAAACAGTAGGGGCAGCTGCTTCGATAGGGAGATTCTCCCTAACATCATCATGCGCATCAACTTGGACACCAACCTAAAAGAAGAAAAGAGCAAGTTACAATAGAATAAGACCATCAACATGAGAAATAATTAATAAAAGGAAGACATTTAGAGTGAGAGATGTTAAGAGACTTACTTCTTCTTCCATCACATCCTCAACGATTTCATAATCTTAGGGAGGCGTGGCAGGTTTCGAGGAAGAAACCATCACCATCAACCTACGCCAATGTACTAAGGCAGTCTCTTCCTCCTCTTCTTCCTCATTATCATCATCATCTTCACCAACATCTCTACCAGACAAACGCTCCTCAACAATCTCCTCTTCACTAGACTCACTCGACTCCTCCATCACAAGCTTGACGGGGCTAATCATTTTCCTCTTTCTACTACCCCCAGCAGATTGGGGGTCATAAGATACCTATGAGCAGAAATCTCGATTGACATGAAAGCCTTATCTTCTTCATAAAAATGTTCCCAAGTCTGGCAAAGACGATCCACCATCTGGTTTACCGCTTCAAAAATCTTTGGGTCAGGAGGAGAGGGTAACATAGGAGGTAGAATGGTTTTAAGCTTCTTCAAGGCCGCCTTCCGAGTGGCCCTAACTGCTGCACCCGTTAAGGCAGTGCGAGCAGACTCAGTCCTTCTAACCGGCCTCAAAGGACCACGGGGAACATCGGCCAAACGAATGAAGGGCTGAGTGGTCCTCTTCCTCTTCCTAACTACCTGATCGACAGGCGCTGGGGGAGGGAGCTCTCGGGGGGCATTGGTATTGGCTGTACTGAGGTGAAAAACAAAAGATTAGATGGTGCAGTTTCTCAAATCCAACTCAGTGGACGGAAATCTCTCAATTTCAGGATAGCGGGGTTCCTTAATAAGGTTGATTTGAAAGCGAACCAATTGGTTCTGCTAGAACACATTGATGTACATCGCTGACCTCCCTCCTCGAGCTCTCTTGCTCGGGATCACAGGGTTAGCAGGAGAATGGGCACACAGACTGTCAACAGTGGAAGTAAGAAAATTCGAACAAGCAAACGAAAAATTGGTGGGCTTCTCTCTGGTGAAATGGCTTAATATGGGGGCCCTTGATCATAGCCAAATTGTATGGCTACCCTATGGAGGCTATATACAAAGTAAAATAATGACCACTCGGTACATGAAGGAAAATATGAAGGAATCAACAATAGGGGGACACTGTGCTCGGGGAAATTTTTGGCAAGGGCTTCTTCGATAGGAGCAATGGGACCCTCCTCTTCACCAAAGAAATTATTTATAAAAAACTAGCTCACCCCAACATAAGGGCAAGGATTGAATCGCTCAGCTCGGTCAATCAGAGCTATCAGAGGCTTCTTCACACTCTCATTCTTCCAACAGCAAATATGGGGGACTCTCACATCATGTGAACCAGGGAAGTGGCCAGCGGGGGCATAATCCGAGAAATGAGCTTAGAGGAACGTTGTCAAAAGAATGTTGCTTGCATAGTTAGACACATCGAACCTACCAACGCTTCGAGGGGAGTCTGCAGACACACGGTCTAACCAAGGTTATAGAGACCCAAGAACAATAGCAGCGAGAGTGATCTTTACACCACAGGTCATTCGAATGGCCATGTTGATCAGGTCCTTACGACGACAGTCGTGGGGCTTACCCAAAAGGCATACCTTCGACAGCATCACCCATATATACCCCGTCAGCTCAATTTTAGATTCATGGTCTTTCCCAGTTGGAGGCTGCTCAAAAACTTCTTTCCCTCGAGGGTTCTCCCTAGAAGCCTCACATGCTCTAATGACGGCCTTCTCTTCAATGAAGAAAAAGTAGTGAATGACCTCAGAGTTGGTGAACTTGTTATAAGTAACCATACAATCCTTCACAAAAGCTTCTAAGTCGCTCCTTAGAGTTTTCTCTTCACTAGAAACAGCCTCCTCCAAGAATGTGTCAAATCCAACAGCTTCCAGTCCCAACAGTTCGCAAGCATCCTCCAGGGTAACAGTAAACTCCCCCCAGGCAGCTACTAAGGTGTGTGACCTATGGCTCCACCTAGACACTAACAATTGTAAAGCGATGTTATTTTTTGCCAAAGAAAGGTCACCCAATGATGAGTGCATTATTTTGTATTATTTACACCCAAATCTAAGTGTTGTTATTCCCATTTTATCATAAATAAAGAGCTTTTATAGATATTTTTATTATTTTAGAGAAAAATACAAATTTAAGAATAAATGGGGTTAATAATGCACTTTTGGGAACTTTAAGCTCACATCTTATATTCATTGCTAATCTCTTGTTCAAGTTATTTTTTTAGTATTGGCAGGTTTAAAAAGAAAGCGGTGAAGTCCGGACGCAAATTGAGCATGAAAAGGTCACTTACGCACCTTCAGGGACAAAATTGTAAATTCAAATGGCTGATTTCGGACTCGTACCAACCATGGAAATTGAAGGCCTTGAATCAAGGGACACCTGGGTTCAAACGGCGTGACAATCGGAGTTGAAACGAAGAAGTTATGGCCGTGCAAAGTTCGAATTCAAAAGAAAGTCAAAGTCAAAGCCCCGGGTCAACGCCCAAAGTCAATCCCGAGACCTGGACACTACTGAAATATTATTGGCACCGAAATGAGGGTCACGTCGGTTCAAACGGCATGTTAATCGGGCTCCGAATGAAGAAGTTATGGTGATTTGAGCTATTGTGCAAATTATGAAATTTGGGATTTAATATGATGTTAAGTATAATTGGAGGCATATTATAAACAAGGATGAAACTTGGCTTAGTGGCTGGACACTTGGGGGCGCACAGGAGAGGGCAGGGGTTTGACCCCTGCTAGTCCCATTTATTTTTTTGGCGAAAATCTCATAAAATATGCCCCCACTTGCCCACTAAACCCACGCCCACTTGCCCACCACCCCACTACCCAAACCCATTTTCTTTTTTCCTTCCTTTTTCTTCCGCTGAAGCAGCACAAACCTCCCCACCAAACCATGTTTATTCCCATAATTCCACCCCATTTTCCCCACGTTATGTACCTAATTTTGTCCCATTTTTGGGTTATAAATTAGGTGCCAATTTCGTGACTTAAAGGAAGAAAGGAGGGCTTTACTTTTGAAAAGAAAAAGAAAAAAAAAACACTTTGAGAGATAAAAAAATTTGTGTAGAGAGTATTTTGGAGGCACACTTTGGAGGAGCATATTGTGTATTGTAATTCAAGTATTGGACCCGAAATTTTGTAAGTTGACATTTATTAATGAAAATTATTTTTTCAGCTTGCAATATTTGTGAGTCAATTATGTCGTGTGAGTAGTTTAATTACTAGGACTTAGGTGATGTTTGTCATGACTAATTAAACCACGCATGTTAATTTAATTTCGTACATATTCCGACGTGTTCTAATTTGAAATAAAAAAAAATTCGGTATTCGCTTAAAATTACACGAGAGTGTATTTTTAAACCTCAAGAATTAATTAGAAATTCATGCTTTAAAAATTTAGAGTTGTCATTTTTTATGGGTTATGCTTGCACTTAGATGTTTTGATATCCCTGCTAGTCCCATTTATTTTTTTGGCGAAAATCTCATAAAATATGCCCCCACTTGCCCACTAAACCCACGCCCACTTGCCCACCACCCCACTACCCAAACCCATTTTCTTTTTTCCTTCCTTTTTCTTCCGCTGAAGCAGCACAAACCTCCCCACCAAACCATGTTTATTCCCATAATTCCACCCCATTTTCCCCACGTTATGTACCTAATTTTGTCCCATTTTTGGGTTATAAATTAGGTGCCAATTTCGTGACTTAAAGGAAGAAAGGAGGGCTTTACTTTTGAAAAGAAAAAAAACACTTTGAGAGATAAAAAAATTTGTGTAGAGAGTATTTTGGAGGCACACTTTGGAGGAGCATATTGTGTATTGTAATTCAAGTATTGGACCCGAAATTTTGTAAGTTGACATTTATTAATGAAAATTATTTTTTCAGCTTGCAATATTTGTGTGTCAATTATGTCGTGTGAGTAGTTTAATTACTAGGACTTAGGTGATGTTTGTCATGACTAATTAAACCACGCATGTTAATTTAATTTCGTACATATTCCGACGTGTTCTAATTTGAAATAAAAAAAAATTCGGTATTCGCTTAAAATTACACGAGAGTGTATTTTTAAACCTCAAGAATTAATTAGAAATTCATGATTTAAAAATTTAGAGTTGTCATTTTTGATGGGTTATGCTTGCACTTAGATGTTTTGATATCCCATGCTTAAATACACATTAAAAATTTAGAACGTGATATTTTCGAGGGAATAGGGATTTTGGTGTCTAATTTAAGAGACGTTAAAATATTTTGAGCGCATGTATTGTTTTATTCTCCGAAATGTACGCGACGAGAGTCGGTATATTTTGTGTTATAAATTCGGAAGTACGAAATTAAATTGATGTGTTAATTTAATTAAAATTGACAAACGGAACCGACGTCCTAGATTCTTCCACATTTAATATTATCTCTTGTACTTGTTCGTTTATTCCGTCTTTATTTTTATTGTTACATAATTTGTGTCACGCATTTATTTATTTATTTAATTCCATCACTCAATCACATTGACACACTCATATGTCTAGTTGGACAATCGATATTTTATAAAAGTTGACGAAATCTCTGTGGGTTCGACCCGTACTTACACCCGCTATATTTCAAAAGCCCGTGCACTTGCGGTAATTTTAACTTTTAAAATTTGACAACACCCAACCACATGGAACAAGACAAACCTACGAGGGTCGGTTGAACAGAGTACTTTACATGGATATGCTCCGTTCAAGGGACCAACCCTTCACTGGCACCAAAGGATGACTCAAATTCCACCTTGGAATAGGAAAAATCATTGTGCTCTATATGAAAATGGGTAACAGTAGCGGTAGGGATATAAGCGAAGTCTTCAGCGTCTTCACCTTCGTCCATCAGCAAGTTTGGCTCCTCAATTGGCACCAAAGCACCAGGAAATCGCTCTGTCCTTGCCCAGAAATGATCGTTCTCTCTAAAGTAGGGGGCACGATGGTATCGTGCCAACTGAGCCTGGCGTGTCTAGGTGGAAGGAGAGGCACCCCTAACAGAAAGAGTTCTCTTTACTGGTGTCATAGCAGATGAGAGAAAAGAGAATGGAAGATAACTGAAAAGCTTGAAGAAATGGATAATTTCTTTGCCAAACTCTCACAGAAAAGCTTGAACTCAGAAAGTTAAACCCAAAGGTGAGTTTGAACTAAAGGTGCATCCCCTTTTTATAGGGGCAACACGAATTCCAAAAGACGGCAAGAAAAGTGACGTTTGGAAAAGTGTAATGATGACACTTCAAAATTATGTGGCTGGCGTGTTGTCCAAACGCGCGTGGTCATGGAAGGCTAAAGGTTACTATGATGATGATTAGGGAGACGACGCGTCGAATGGTTGCGTCGCCTTCACGCATTCGCCCTGGCACTTCCACGTGTGACGCACGAAAATGCAAACGACAGTTGCATTTAATGAGAATGCCTGGAGGTCTTGTCTACCTTGGGGAACGAAGAGCTTTGGGGAAAAGTTGAATAAGTCTCTTTATTTTCCCTAAGAAAGAAAATCATAGATGAACGGAGGTTTCGTACAGATATTTCTTCATGAATAAACAAATATCTCTACGAAGGGGCAAATGGGGGGGGGGGCGTCCCCCTCCACATGGATAATTAACTTAGCTAAGAGAATTTATTGTTCACAAAAAAGCACGTCGAACAAACTCACTTCGAAGATTCTCTGTGCAAGCGATTCATAGGACCCACCTCAAAGACCCTTCATAAGCAAGTAGCTTGCAACGCTCTATCTCGAAGATCCTCCAATGGACCTGACTCGAATGACCTAGTTTAAAGAACAGAAGTCACCCAGATGACAATAGTTTGTAATAAGAAGTAGAATGTTGCATTATGTACTTTATCTTATGAATGTATACATTGAGTTAGGTTGTTTGGTACCCATGAGGGACTATGCCTGGCAAGGCATGGGAGGGTTTTCATGCCCTATCAAAGCAACCTCCTCTTGGAAACTTAACGGGGACATGGTTTGGAGGATTGAGAACAAGGCAACATTGGGAATTATTACCAACCCTCTTGGCACACTTGGACAAAACTTCACTTAGGACAAATGTCACTCGAGCATACTCATAGCTTACCTACTCGAGTGAACCTCCTTGAGTTATTCGATCTCCCTCAATACTTGCCCCCTCGAGATCACCTCCTTGAGGTACCTCTGACGCCAGCCCGCCTGACTGATGTGACTAAATACCAAACAATAGTCACTGTTTGAACCACTTCCTAACGTCACGGCGTCTGACGTTTAGGAACTCAAGAATATAACACTTAAATGCCTTTATCCTTAGGATGGCAGGCCTAGTTCACCATATCTGACCGTATAGTCATCCTAGAGTAAGCCTCAAGATGACAAGTCATATCCTCTATTAATGACTTCAATACTTCCAACCAATAGAATATTTTCCCGCCAAAACTACCAGATCCCATGCATTAAATGTAGTATCTCATGCATTTAATGCACCAGACCAAAGGGATCGAGGGCATGCTGACTCGAGCAGCCTCTCCCTCCATATAAATCATACCAAAACAAACAAATCAAATAGAGAGGATCCAAAGCCCATCACTGCTGCCCAATCTTCCTTATACCAAAGAACTTCGCGAGAGCATTAACTCCCATACACATTCAATGCATTCATCATTTGGGCATTAACTGAAGTTCCTGCCTTGTCTTTATTGTTCTTAGAATGCTTGTTCTTTCTCCCTCCGACCACGCTACCTACTGGTCCCATTCATTTATTGTGTTTGCCCTATGCTTCTCATGTTAATATATTCTTTAACGCAACTTTGAATATTAGATTTGTCTGTCTCTGATCTGCTTGTGGCTCTGACTTATACTCTACACCTAATGGTGATAATCCCTATCTTGATAAGGGGTTACGCCTCACTTAATACTAACGGTATTTGAAGAACTCACATCTTACACTTATTTCTGTAAAAAAAAATATTATATGTAGGTATCGAAAAATATTATATTAACTTTAACTAATTTGTATATGTAGGTATCCAAATATTTTGTTAGGTGTTAATGTATTTTCCCAAATTATAGCCCTAAATTGGATGCTCTTTTTAGTAGTGAAATATTATGATTCGATTTGCTTTATTTTGGGTTTGTAATTTGAAATTTGTATTTTGATTATAAACTAATGTTAACCTACAAAGGCAAATGATTGGGTTCTAATGAATTGAGTTTGATTTTCGTCCACGCATCGCATGGCCTGCACGCTAGTTTTGTATATATATCCACTGTCTCGACCTATCAAGCCAGTGAGAAACATAAAAGATATTATTTCATTTTCACACCTGTTCGACTTTTTGTTTCTGTATAAGAACATTATTTGTAACAAATGCTCTTGTTATTTTATATATAAGTTATCGGGTATGGGAAGATAGAAAGGCCAGGGGGAGAGAAAAGGCATGGGGAAGATAAAACTTCAAAAGACACCTACGTTCCAAATAAAAGTCTAAATGAATATAGATGATTTTTATTTATGACATGCCACGTGGCAACTTAAGATACTTTGAAGCTACAATTTTATATATATACATAGATTAGATTTACAACATAAACATCTTTTTGTATTATTAATTGATTACTAAAAGTTTCTTTTGTGTGTGTTGGGGAGGGAGATACAAAGCATTGAAATAATTGAAGATCTTGTGAGTATTAACAATTCAAGTTTTGTGTTGTATTTAACCGTTTTAAGTGAAAATTCTATGGGGACATCCTTTAGTGACACATTTTACCGACACCATGATCAGTCAAACCTAATTAATGATGAGTAACTCACACAACAATTAATGCATTAAAATACATAAGTGAACTAATAAAAGAAGGTTTGTGATAACTTGTGCCTTAAGGACACACACTAAGAACCCAAAAATAGTAGGGACAGAGTTTTGACATGCATTTAATAGGGCACAGATACTCATGTAGAGCTCTCATACACTCATGTAGAGCTCTCATACTTACTATTTTTGGGCTCAAAACATGTGCCATAAAGGCATGTGTTATCATTTTCCATAAAAGAATAAAAGAGTGTCAATAAAGGGTAAGGGTCAAAATTGGCACCTCAAATCTAGTGGACAACCCACACCCTAAATTATGTTTCGTGGGTACTATCTTAATAACAAATCAGGTGGGATACAAACAAAATAAGTTTATCTACTTTTTCGACTGGGGTTGAGCCTGAGGAAGCAAAAGCAAGAAATTTTTTTTGAGGCAATTTATAATTAGGTCCCTTGGTAATAATTTTTAAACATTTCAAGACAATTTACAATTAGTTCCACTTGTTATGCCACTAACGTGGACTTGTACAAGAAGAAAATTATTGGACCTAAGTCTTAAAATTTGTCAAAATTCCTTTAGTATTTAAAATTTGTTTATGAGGAACCTAAGAGTACTTTCCCCTTTTTCAAAAGATAGAAATAATTGAAGCGATAATGAAGTTCTATGTTGTTTCGTGCATAAAAAACGACCTTTTAATGCAAAAATGTTTTTAAAAAAAGGAACAAAATTCTGTGTTATAAAGCCCCCTTGTGGAAAAAAAAGCATCAAACAATCCAAATATAAAAAGTACATGTGATAGGTTAAGCGTTTATTTGATTGGAAAGTGGGCAAATGATGAGAGTGAAAAAATTTGCAATGTCAAAATTTTACTAGTAGAAATTTGGCATGTCAAATGTTGGTGTTTAATAGTCACTATTTGCACCTGAAAATCCCAAATTTTGCTGCATAGCGTATGAATCTGAAGTCTAAATTTAACCATTAGAGTCATAATTATTTAAAAATATATATAGTATTTGGTACCTCTTAAGTCAATGGTTGAGATTCAAACTTGTAAAAACAACCAACCTCTTAGTATTGGTATTTGAAAGGTTAAAATTAGCCACCAGAGAAAGATTAGCCATGGCATTTCTCCGAATGTTTCAAGTTGTATAAATCTATTTTTATTTAAATTTGACATACTTATTAAACGTTAATGAACTAGTAAAAATAATACCAGCTCCAAAAGGTACATTAACCAAGCTCTGCACCATTGCTGCCATAATGCAAAATAAATAAAATAGATATTTCAATAATAAATCACTAAAAATTTATAATGAAATCCCACCTTGTGATGAAGAAAAGAAAAGGAACCAACTGTCATTGCCAACCCATGCAACAATCTCATCATCAACAGTTGTTTTGAGTTGAAAGACAAAATAAAGCCAGCAAAATTTGAGGAAAAAAAATTGGGGAAATATATGGAAAATTTTGCCCCAGGGTAAGTTTTCAGTATCAAACACAGAAAAAGTTGGCTTAGGTGGAGGCAAAATACTGCTATCAAAGTTCAAACGGACACTAGAACTTTTTGACATTTTCTAATTTTTTTTTTACCACTTCTCTTTTCTAACCATTTTATCTATAATATTGCTCCAGAATCCAAAACTTTTAGGGTCAATTATTAAATAGTTCCTACTATAAATATATATTTTTTAAAAAGTACACATATTTTTAGTTTAACTCATTTAGTCCCTCAAGCACTCAATATCCTCTTATTTTTAGAGGTTCGCGCCAGCGGCACTCCCTCTCCAAACTATGTGGCAACTTTTTGAGCCAAAATAAAAAAGTTTGGACTAAATGAATATTAAAAAATGTCCGAAGGACTATTTGGTATATGTCCCAAACTTTTACAACCTTAACTTCCAAATGCCAAGTACAGAATCATGAAGAAACTGATCAAAGTACACAAATTTTAACGATGGTAGAATAAACTAATCTAGTAGAAGCACTCAGAGAAATAAAGAATAAATCCAAAACATGTAAGATCTACATTCTTCAAAAAGCTCTTCTAAAATGACTCTCTCCTCCGACTCACTCATCCGAGAGCATCCACAATGGGATACAAAATATTAAGAAAATTTGTAAGTTTACAAAATAAAATGCTTGCAGTGGTGGATATAATTGAACAAATTTTGTATTTCGATTTGTAGTGGTTTCACAAAGATACAAATTACTTGTAAAATTTGCAAAGGATTCCTACGAACTTCATTTGTTTGTAGGAATTCCTATAAATAAATAAAATTCATAGAAAATATAAATAATCATTTTAGTTATATATTTGGGATCTTACGAACAATATTTATCCGTAACATCTCCTACGAACAAATGTCGTTCGTAGGAAGTGGCTTTTTATTTCCTACGAACTTTAATAGTTCGTAGGAACTTCAATTGCAAACTCTCCAACCTTCACCAGTGAAGAGCTTATCATATATGAAAGGGTTTCGACATATTGGTTCTCTAAAATTGTCATTCTAGAGCATCCACCACTACGGATGCTCTGAGTCTCTCTCATTTGGCTCCACTAAAGGACAAAAAAAATAGAACTTGATTTTTTAAATAAAATTTTGTTAAAAAAATTATATTACATTTACAAAAAAAAATAGTCAACGGTCACAAAGAAAAATTAAACCGTTTCTATAAATAAAAACTAGAAAAAATTGTTAACCAATTTTTTAAAACAGTTAATAAATTGTTGAAACCTTATTTTATTTGTGAAAAAATAAACCATTTTTTTCCTTAAAAATAATTTCTTATTAAAAATATGAAAACTATTTTTTAAACGCTGGCGCGGACCCATATTATCAGGATTGATTAGTTCTCCAGGCGCGAACCACATCATTTAATGAATGTAAGTTCATGCCAGCAAACTAACCAATCGTGAATCTAAGACATCAAATTTTTTCTCCCATTTGTGTAATATAGTTAATAAATAAATTTTATCTACTAAAAAATTACGACTTGCAAAGTAATTTTTAAAAAACTCACGCGGACCCGCATCATCGCGATTGGTCAGTACCGCTAATGTGGATCCACGTCATTCGATGAATGTAAGTCCACGCCACATCTTATAATAGTTTTTTTTTTAGAGAATTAAGGTCAAAATCATGTTCCTTCCTATATTTGAATTTTTAGGACTGTGGTTTTAAGGTTTATAAATCTAGTCCCTATGATACAATAACATTTATTTGTGTGGTCCTTTTAAAGTTAGGAGTACACAAAACAGGTAATTTCATTTGTTTTAGTTAAAGTATTTATATTTATACCCTTACTCATACTCATTTAAAACTCATTCTAAAAATAAACACAACCCCACTTCCACCCCACCCCACCGGAATCCTCGTCAGAACGCCGAAATCCTCTCCAGAGACCACCGAAAATCTCGCCGCATTGTTTATCTCTCCTTGTTTCACTCTCCCTTCGTCTATTTCTTTCATTTTTTTGGTCCGCGCCAGCAGGACCATTGCCAGAAGAAAAAGGGTTTTCGCCAAAAAAAATAGTGTTCGCTGGAAAAAATGAAGTTTTCGTCGAAAAAATAGAGGTTTTAGTGACATAGTAAATTTATCGGTTTCAATTTTTTGATCAAAAAATATCAAATATAAGTGTTTTTAAATAGGTCTCGACAAGTAAATTTCAAATATATAAATTTTGTGAATTTTGAATTTGTATATTTCAATGTTCTAAAAAACCCGCCTAGGCTTAAGGCTTGGGAGAAACGCCTCGCCTTACGCTTTTCACGCCTTATTCTTGGTAAAACCCTTAAGGCGCACTTTTTTTTAAAAACAACAATGTTTTAGTGAAACGATGTTGCCTTTTAAAGAATTTGTTTACAAACCGGACCATTATCTCATCCAAAATAATCAAATAGTATTTTAATTTGCATATATTCAGACATATTTTTATAATATGTGCAATTTTTGTATTTTAATAGCCTTGTTATGGTTAAAAATTATTAAATTATATTAAGAAGGCCTAAACGCCTTTTTACGCCTTTTTACGCCTAGGCCCGCCTAGGCTTCTAAGGCTTAAGGCTTGGCCTCCACGCCTCAATCACGCCCCGCGTTTTTTAGAACCTTGGTATATTTAAAGTTATAGACTTTTCAAAATTTGATGATTTTTTTTGTATGAGTTGTCAAATGACATATTTGTCATTTTTCATAATATTTTTAATACAGTGACTAAATTTATAAAATTATATGAAATGCCTTATTTTTATACACTTTGTGCTAGATTAAACCTTTCCCCAAAACCCTCTTTTTTTTTAATGGTTTTTATAGAAAATGCAAATTTGTAGTTTTTATTGAAACAATTATAAACATTTTGCTATTTATAAATATCTTTTTTATCAAAAAATATGTATTACTTGAAAAAAACTGTAATTTATTTATTATTTTAACAAACAGTATTTTATCAAATAAAATTAGATAAGTGGTCACATATTTGAGTTAAACCCATTCAAAGAGAGATTGGGATTTTTTTTTGTCTTCTTATGTGCCACCTCATATAGAGTCGGTGTGCGAGTCGAGAGAGTCGGTTTAGAATTTCTCTTCAAATATGCACTCAGCTTTAAAAACTAAACTCTTCGAGACAATAAAAATAAATAAATAAAATAATCACCGAACTCATCTTATTGCCTGAATAAATATAAATAACAATCCAAAGTGTTAAGTATCTTATTTTCCCCAGAAATAGATGGCAGAAATACAAAATAAATAAGGCAACATACCATTTCTTATTTTTAAGCAAAAAGGTTAAGTATGACTGGGAATACAAAAATAAATAGAATTACTACACAAACCATGAAGATTATAGGTGAACACTCATTCCAAAGTGGGCGTGACATAAAACTACCACTCTCATTTGGTCCCTTCATACACTAAGAAAACGACACAATAACATAGTTTGCTTTGTTCCCCTGATATCGGAATCGCCGTTGGGTGGATCTCATAAAGAATTAAGTAATATTTTCATCACCGAGTTTCATCCTCAAGGTTGCGGAAACCAGCGGAGAGATCCTCGAAAAGCTTCTTGAATTTCTCTACAAGAGTATCCTCTCCTTCGGCCGGATCCTCAAATTTCTGAGACCTGTTATGATGAGTAAACCAAAAGATTGTCATCAGGCATGGGTAGGTTTCGTCCAGTTCCACATTGAATCAGAACCAGAATCTATGTAGCTCGGTTTCTTGATTTTAGAACTAAAGCCAAATCAATCATGTAGTGGAACCAAATCAAACCATCTTGGTTCTGTTCTGTTTGGTTTGGTTTCCAGCTATGAAGCATGGACTCTACACATGATACATAATACGACACGAGTCAAGATATACGCAATTTTTTCAAAATGTAGGATCCGTATAATATATATTTTTACAAATTTATATATATATATATATATATATATATATATATATATATATATATATTAATGAAAACGAACAGATTTCATCAGTATAATACTTAATTACAACATATTTAGCAAACTCAATAAAATGAAATACAACAAGAAGACAAATTTAAAAAAGAAACGAATAATTTCAATAAAATTGCCGATACAATGAATACACTCTGCAAAAAGTAGGGGTTTGTTTGAAACTGTCCAGATTGCTCTTTTTGTGAATGAATATGGTCTCTTTTCCTTTTATGTTTTACAATCAACGTTGTAAGCTATTAGACATTTAAACCCATTTTTAAAATAAAAAAATTGAGGAAAGCAAGGTTCCTTTTGACAAATTTTAAACACTAAAGGAATTTTGACAAATTTTAAACACTTATGTCCGCTAATTATCTTCTTGTAGAAGTCCACTCTAGTGGCATAACAAGTGGACCTACTAGTAAATTGTCCTCGAATGTTTAAAAATTGTTACCAAGGGACCTAATTGTAAATTGCCCTTAAAATTTTCAAAATACTTAAAAATTAACCCTGCGTGTCCAAAAATACGTATCCCAGCGTATCCTAGGACATGCGTGTGCCCCCAGCATGCCAAGCGTGCTTCGTGTCCGACATATGTCAAACAGGACACTCAGGTTTCCAGTTTGGCTCTGCTTCGGGTTTCGTTCACAATTCTAGCTACTTTTTTTATTAGTAACGATACATAACAAATCACGAGTCACATAAGTGAACCCTATTGCAGTATTTACAAATCTATCCTTGTCGAAGTCCATTTATTACTTTACATACCCTGTAACTACAATGTATAAGTTTGTGTAAAAAAAATATAGATTAAGTTTATTTCCACATCTATACATGTTAGGTATAGGTTGAGTTTTGCATCAGATTGGTTCTCGGTTCGGTTTGGGGTTGTTTAGAATATTTGATTGGTTTTGGTTAGTTTTGGTTTGGTTCTTCAGGTTGACATATGCCCCCCTATGAATACCATGGCTAATAAATAAATGAACAAAAAGAGTTGCAACAAATATAATAACTTTCACTTACACTAAACGGTAGAATAAATCTCCCAATCGATGCTTGATAAGGGTGTATGTTATCTTCTGGCCATCCATACCAGCTCCTCGCTCTACCGCCTGCACATTACGCCATATCACACCTTAAAACAAAGATCAACAGCTCCCTACCATTTATATAGGGTATGAATGTTATCAATGTCATAACTTGCAGTACCCTTGTTGAAACACAACTGAAACTTTGTACCCAAAAATAAAAATCACATTTGTAACTTCCTCTACTTTCTGAATAAAAGAAATAGTGCTGAATTATAACAGTTACCAATATCATAACTTGTACTGGAATCAAAAAAATTAAAAAATATATAGTAACAGCTTTTATAATAATTTCTACCAGATCTACCGGAGGTTAACACATTTTGATTTTGAACCAACGGAAAAGGTTAACAAAGATAAAGAAGCCTTTCAATAATTTCCTAAACAAAATCTATGTAGATGCAGTGGGTATCTTAGCACAAATGAGATAGTGGAGAATCTGTGAAAATAAACAGGAAAAAAAAGTGAGGAAAACTCTACCTGATTGGCCAAAGTATAGAAATGGATAATGTTGCGCATCATCCATACAGACTTGTAGAAGGGGCAGAATTTATCATATCTGTTACCATAGGAAAAACATACCCGAAAATATTTAGTTAAGGAAAAAAAATTACCAAACACAAAGTGATGAGAATAGAGGAGTACAGGTAGCTTGTTTTAATATCATTAGTTGTACTCTTTCTATTTCCATTTATCTTTTATTGTATTTCTTTATTTTAATTAGCTTAGTTAGTATTTAAGTTAAGTTGGTAATATTCCTTTGCAATATTCTAGGTTACTCTTTCTATCATTTTAGGTTATCTCGGCTAGCAAAGATACCTCAGCCTATAAACAAGGTCCTTGGCAAAGAAAGAGTTTATTCAAATTTCGTGCTTACTCGAGTGCTATTTGTAGCCCTGGAAAAATGAGGCACAACACGAACCGACACGAAATTATAAGTTAATGGGTGGACCCTTAATGGGTTCGGGTTATATCAGTGCCAACCCGAGAAGACACGATAGTTAACAGGTCGGGTTAGTGTTGACCCCATTCACCCGTTAATACCCGATAAGACCCGTTATGACCCATTAATTTAAGTAAATAAGATATACTCTCGGAACTCATAACTAATTTATGTTGCAAAATGTTAATTTAATCATAATGAATTTTATTAAATGAGAGATTTAGTAATGTCAATGAATTAATAGGTCTACTTGGTTTCAAAAATGAGATGACATATCAACTTGTTTACAATTCAAAATAATTCATTATCTTAATGGGTATTAACGAGTAAACACGACACAACACATTAACATAACGGGCCAGGTTTGGATATGATTTTTTCACACGATAAAAAAGTCACCCATTTAGACACGAACCAATAAGACCCGAACATGATAAAAAACGACTCGACGCGACCCATTGACAGATCTAGCTATTTGTGGTATCACGTCAAAAAGTCAACATGATTCAGTGTGGAGAGATGAACGAGTAAAGCAGGGACTTACGGAGTAAATGCATTTTGAGCAAGATAGTCCTCCCTCAAAAGCTTTGCAGTCTCCAAAGTAATTTTGTCTGTTTCAGCTAAAGCGTCCTTTCCAACCAGCTGCAGTAAGCAAAACAGCAATTGAACTTCCAAGTTACAGCCAGATAAAAGAAAGTAGCAAATGCTGTGTATAATAATGAATGGCAACACTTGTAAGAAGTTTGTTAATATGTTGGTTTAGTTCATTAATGGATGAAAACATACACATCAAAGTGTAAAAAATATTTTTAACATCCACCATATCACTAATGACACATGACGGGCCAAGATCTACTCTCCCAAAATTGAAATTCCAGTTAAGTCCAAGCTATCATGACTATTAAGACTGAAAACCAACATACTTGGACAATTTCATTCAGATCATCTTCTCTCTGTAGAACCTCACGAGCTTTTGTCCTGATGTCGATAAAATCTGAATCGAATTTCTCATAAAAGGACTCTAATGCCTGGAAAACAAGAGAAACAGTGTATTCAGCAAAGGAGAACCAGCATTGGTTAAGGTATGGCAAAATACACCAGCACCCAGGAGTTTAAAAGGCGAAACTAGAAGTACACACCGTTGAATACTTAGAATAGGAAATAAGCCAATTTACAGAAGGGAAATGTTTCCTCTGGGCAAGCTTCTTGTCTAGACCCCAGAAGACCTGCAAAATAAGTAGTTAATGATATAAAAATTACTTAGTGAACAAAAAGAAGATATAGTCTCCGCGCAAGCATAATGACTTAAAGAAAAAAAATTGCAGTCCCATCCAGCCAAATGGTGTTCATTTATCATGGGAAGTAACGAGTAGTCCAACGTCAACTCTCTAATAAATAATAATCTTGGGAACTGTTATTTATTGCTTATTAAATCTTAAGTTTCTTTGTTGTTATCATTAGTGAAACACTTTCTCTTTATTTATTTATCATGAATGCATGTCCAAAAGTGAGATTTTTCACAGTAGACACATTGTATTACATCTAGTCCCAATAAAACTTCTATAACCCTTCTTCATGTAAAATAGAGTTCTTAATGACTTCCATGTGTGTGAGTATGTGTGTTTCAATTCAAAGCATTACTGTATAAGAAGATATTATTTCGAATCGGGATTGTTTATAGTATATATTAAAATTCAGATAACGATAGCGTTTTATAATTACAAGCATACGATGAAATTGGCGTTCTTTTTTTTTTGCATATGCGCCTAGAGTAACTAAGTATATGTGTGTATAGATCAGCATGCCAATGAGTGTAGATAAGACATATTCATGATTCTAAGACTTTAATAGCTGATGAACAATTTTCAATATTTTTGATCTGGTGAATCTAATTGAAGAAGTGTTATCGAAACCCTATATTTTCGTATTTAGAGTAAGTGTTTTCGAAAAGTGAAAACCGATTGGTTGTTTTGACAACTTGTTTTGGTTGAAACTGACTATTTCGACATAGACATGGTGGCTGAGAACAACTCGGTCGCAGAAGTCAAGAACAAAACGGAAGCGGAAGGGAATAATGTGTAAAGGTTGCGGAATTGAACGAACTTGTTGTGTCTTAGTTTTCTCTCTCTATTCTGCTCTACAAATGTATAGGTTGATTTTAGGAACAAAAAAATGTGCATAGGTCTTGATCAATTGGTGGATTTTGTTGGATTTTAAAACTCTTGGTGGACTTTAAAATTTGCAGTCCTTTTTATTCAGCAATTTTCCCAAGAGAAATGCTTTGAATCCGAAAAAGAACCCCCAAATAATCCACCAAACAGCATTAAGTGCTGTACCTTGTGGTATGGGTCCCCGCCAGGGCACAACACTTTATTGTTGTTTGGGGATGATTTGGGGTATTTTTTGGGGACTCATAGCACTGCTTTTTTCCCAAACATCAAAGGGAAAGAATCATGTTTTTGATTGTTTAATTTTTATTTTAAGTTTCTGCCATTATTCAGGATTGTTGAAATTAGGGTTCTTGATTTGGGGAAGAAGACGAAGGGGGTATTTTTGCCTATAAATAAACATGGGGAAAGTCAAAACACACATTAGTAAGGACCTTTTAATGGAGACTAACATCCGCCCATTCCTCAGGTTAAGTCCATTCTTTTTATCTTTGAGGAGGTTAAGTATAATTGTGGCATTAATACAGGGGTTGGGTAACAAAACCCAAAATTTATTCATTATCAAGTGTCATGTCTTAGGTAGAAAAATTATGTAATAAAATTATTTATTATCTATCATGGAATGAAGTTGGTTTCGGAAGAAATTACTAATAAATAGAGATAATTAAGTTTTTCAAATTTATTTATTAGTCATTTGTAATGAGAAATAATCCTAGTGAGAGAAATACAAATACAAAATTTATTTCACACCTGAACAATACTGAGGGTGGCAGATGTAACAGGATCAGAAAAATCTCCTCCAGGAGGAGAAACAGCACCAACAATCGTGACACTTCCAGTACGCTCTGGCCCACCAAGACATTTCACTTTACCAGCACGCTCATAGAAGGAGGCCAATCGAGCAGCCAAATAAGCAGGATATCCACTATCGGCAGGCATTTCTGCCTGAACAATGAAATAACATAAAATCAACGCAATAACAAATATCAAAGAAAAAAACAGCTTCCAAGGGATGCTAACCATACTTGCACTAACAGATTGAGTGAAACAACTTGCTAATGCAAAAATTTCACTCATGAAATAAAGCACAAGAATATTGCAGATTTTAATACAAAGCAAGAGCTAAAATTTACACATTATTTAGTTCACAGTCAGCTTAAAAATGATTGGACTGGTAGACAAACATCAGATGGAAGCTATAATCCTCTCAAGGTAACGCTCTACAGAATGTCGAATTCAACATATAGACTGACATGCACCAACCGTCAAACGAAACACGTAGACAACTTCAAAATGTTTCTTGTTTTTCAGTAAAAGAAAAGGGCCAATGAGTTTGACATGATAAAAAACGAAAAGAAATAAGCACACATTTAAGCCGAACTTCCATTTATTGGAACTAAAGATAATTATTCAAGTGAAACTTGCTTTGATACAATCTAATAATACATGGGCATGATTTACATTGCAAGATTCTCCAAAGAGAGGGCTAGCTCCTACATAGAAAATTCAACTACCACATGTTCTAGACAAGGAATCACATAACTTGATCCATTCAACAAAGCAAAGAACTCAACAGGGTCATATAACCAAAAGAGGAGGCAATCACAGAGAAGAGAGGGGGGGGGGAGGGGAGAGACAGAGAGAGAGAGCAAAAATACCTCCAGTCATCAGAACAAATTCACCACTAACTTTGTTGATATAACAAACTTTTATGCGGTATAATGAATTAGCATATTTCAAGCAGTATTATGCACACATAAATTACACATTTAACTTTTCTCTTTCAATCATTAACAAAATTTAATACGTGGAAGCTCCCAGACCTACATCACGTGTCTAGTTCCACATACTATCACAACATTCAACAACTATACTCGTAGGCTTAGACAACAAAAATAAGAACCTTGATTCCAAAAATACATATTATTGCTGAGATAACAGTAGGGGAAAAAAAAGCTATCGTGTCAGTGTGAAAAGAAAACGCATCTCAGTAGATGGATAACATGGTAGACATTACAGAATTCTACCAAAAACATATATATATATGTGTGTGTGTGTGTTTGTGTTGTTATGAAATAAAAGTTGGAAGACTAACCAATCGTCCGGAAATTTCACGCAATGCTTCGGCCCAACGTGATGTTGAATCTGCCATCATACTAACATTGTAGCCCATGTCTCTGAAGTACTCAGCTATTGTGATTCCTGGAAATTCATATGGACATAAATTAGAATATTGCCATTCGGTGCATTCAATAACCACTTTATTCATTTTACAAGGCAAGAGGATGAATCATCTACATCAAAATGAACTTAAGGTGTGTTCAATAAACCATGTTTTCCATGGAAAATATGGAATCTTTGCTGTTTTACAAATTTTGGTAGTGTGACAAGCAATGTTTTTCATGGAAAACATTTCCCAGGTTGCAATATGTACAACTACCTAAAGCTTTATTCTTTCAATTTTCCAATTTCTATTTGTCCCCATAGGAAACGTTTTCAAGCATAGATGGAAAACTTCACCTTTATATATATATATGTGTGTGCATATTGTTAAACGAAAATGTAATTAACTGTTTAATTAAATATTAAATATGTTTAATCGTAATTAATGTACATTTTAGTTTAATGTAATATATTGATTTTGATGATTCCAAACAAATAGTTATATAGTGTTATATAAATATTCTTTAAATTTACTATATATATCTCTTGTCGTTTACATATATTTATATAAATATTATCTTACAATATATATGCATTATAATAGTTCAACTATTTATTTAACTATTTTTTAAATACTATATCCTGTAAATTATTTTTTAGTATATATTTTCACATCACACATTTTCTATTTAATTCAGTATAAATATTTTCTTATATATAAACTAACTACTATATACATATTTGTACATAACTATCATTACTAACTACTATATATATATATATATATATATAGAGAGAGAGAGAGGCAGGCTCCTGTGCACACTAAGTTTGCACACTAAGTTTGCACATTACCTTTTAAAAGTGTGCAAACTTAGTGCTGGCGCACACCAATTTTTTTATGTGATATTTTAACATTTCAACGAACTCACATAAAAAAAATCAGCTCAAAAAAACTTTTTTTGCTATTTTTAAAAAATCGGTCAAACTTTCGCAGTTTTTAAAGGGCTTAAAAACTGCGAAAGTTTGACCGATTTTTTAAAAATAGCAAAAAAAGTTTTTTTGAGCATATTTTTTTTATATGGGTTCCTTGAAATGTTTAAATATCACACAAAAAAAATTAACTCAAAAATAATTTTTTTACTACTTTTAAAAGGTAATGTGCAAACTTAGTGTGCACAGGAGCCTGCCTCTCTCTCTCTATATATATATATATATATATATATGTTATACATCTGTTACTGCATTATATCTTATATATTAAGCATAGAGGTTTGGAGACCAAGATTTGTTCTTTCTTCTATCCATGCCATATATCCATGAGACCCTCTTATTCCCACCCCTTACTGTACTTATTAACTAATAGGTTAGACATATATTTTTGCAGGCTATGTTAACTTATAGCATGATGATCTTGTAAGTTGTGAAATGTCTGCAATCAAATCTTGTAAAGATCTACTTTTGACCGCTCATTTCAAGCATTTATATATATATATTTTTTTATCTAAACTTGTCCCATCCGTTCTTCCTTAGGCAGTTTTATATTTATATGCTGTTTTTTAAAACGTTTACATATATAATTTCTTACATATTATTTAGATTTTTTTATTATAATATCTATTTTTGTTCTCACGCGTTTTTATAAACTTTTTGGGCCAGCTCCAAATGACTCGGACAGTATAATTAGTTCATGAATTTCTTTTTACTGCTCCTATGCATATTCCTATACATATATATTTATACGTTTATTATTATTATAATATATATAAGTATATTTTATATATAGCTGTTATATCACTTTCATTAAATAACAAAGGTACTTGCCTTCATTTTCAAACCATCTGCTTTAAGACCTTGGAAGCATACCTTTTCTATTTCTTATTTTTTTAACCGCATGAGTTATGAGATGTGGTCAATGCACTTTTTATATAACTATTATTCTAACAGCTCTTTCTGTTATGAGTTTATAAGACCTTTTCTGTTCTATTTTCATTGGGCCGCACATGCTATTTCATTTGTTTATACTTTGGCTTGTAGACAGCCCCTCCTTTTTCATTCTCGAGCCACATAAAGAGAGCAAGTATTGTGTCGAATCTATCATACTTTGGGCAGTGAAAATATATGGTAAAGATTTTATGCAGATTGTAGCTATTTGTCCAACTAAGCAATCATTGTCGTATATAATTTTTGTTTAATCATATGTCAGTCAAGTCTATACTGCCTTAGGCAGTTAAGAATTGTTTTTGTTTCTTATTCCTTTTATACGAGATATCTAGTGTCCCAGATTTGTTCAGTTACTTTTATATTTTTACTAACCTGTTGGAGTAAACTTTGTTGTCCGAATTGACTGTCTTGGACAATTATGATTTAAAAGACTCTTCAAATGTATCTCAGATTATTGTCTCTCTCTCTATTTTTTCTTGGACAGTCTGCTGTGATAAATGATAATGACTAGACATCCTATTATTTTACATGGACACGCCATACTTGTTTTTTTTTTTTTTTGATAAATAAACACGCCATGCTTGTTAAATGTTCAAAATCTTGGACAGATATATTTTTCTCTCTAGAGAACACTCTATCATTATACTCCAAAATGGTTTACACGTCTTTATATATCAGATTATCTCTCTTTATTTGGTGTTACTAATATTTATTTTGCAGAAACTCTACCATCTACTCTAGTCAGATAAACAGACTTATTTTTTGGACCATATCTCCACCAGAAATGTGTCAAGAGATTTGCATACTATTTTCATCTCTCAACAGCTACATTTTCTTTAGAAGACAACATGGGCTTTCAAGATGATATTTTCCTCTCAACAAAAATCAGGAGCATTTAATGCTCGAGATGTGTCTAACAACTAGTTTTTGGGATTGCTATTTAAGCATTCGAGTGTTGTATTGAAGACCATGGGACAAGAGAAAATATTAAAGAGCATTTGAATTTATTATTATTCAGCTACTCCAATCAAGAAAACAATAAATTTTACATTCAACTCATATACATTCAAGAGCAACAAAAGTTGATACTCAGCTCTAAAAGTTTGGGATAGCAACAAAACTCTTATTCTGCTATTTTTGAAGAAGAGAACAAGAGCACAAGAATTATTATTCTACTAGCAATTTCAAGTGAAGCCTAGAGCCAAAATCAGAATTATTTTGAAGTCTCACTGAAGAAGAAACTCGGATTCAATTGTACTTTAAAGAGTTTCATCATTCCAAACTTTGTACTAAAAATCAAGATTTATTTTGAAACATTGTCAAAGCTTCGGTTCTAACGATACTCGGTCCTACCCATAATTGGATCGGGGTTGTAAACGGTGATTGGTTCTTATCCGCAATTGGACCACGATCTTGAAGCTGGGATTTAGCTTCAAGTGTTTGTACAAGTAGCTCGGTTTAGCTGCTCAGATGTACGTGGTGGTCTGATCCTACCCGCAAGTGGATCACAGTAGTGAAGCGCAAGGAGACGGAGCTCTAGGCGCGTGAACGTAGGCCGGGATTTGATCGAACCACGTTAAATTTCGGCGTCGTTTATTTTCCGCCTTTTATTTGCTTATTTATTCATGCTTGCTTGAATTTATATTTTCAGCAAATAAAGTTGCAAATAAATTAATTCCAAAATTTGGTAAAATTATTTTAAGACTAAAATAATTATTTTTAAAGTAAAATTAATTCCAGAATATTAATTAATTTTAATTACGAAAATTAATAATATATTTGTTGGGTGTTAAAATCTGTAAACTTAACTTGTTTAAATTAATTGGTAGTATTTATTTGATATTTCCTGTGTTAATCATTAAAGATTTATTAATCCAAAATTTGACAAAGTGTTTTAAATTAAATATTTTCTGAAATTTTAATTTGAACCAAAAAATTTGCAAAATCCCAATTCGCCCCCCTGTTGGGTATTTTTCTGGGCAACACATATCATCTTTTCAATTTAACAACTTTTCCATCTTCACATTGAAACACAAAAGGTAAATTTTAGCTTGAAAAAACATATCAAGTAAAACCTTCTCCCAGTAAAACATTTTCATTTCCATCTGCAATCACGTGGACCCTAGAGTGTGTTTGATTGGAGATATTTTCCATGGAAAAAATGGATCCATTTTCTTTTTCCAACTTTGAGTGTGTTTGATTACCTAAAATTGTCCATGGAAAATTTTTCCAAGTTTGCCTCAAGTTAATGCACATTTTTTACATCTTCCATGGATTTTTTTTCCCGGGGGGAAGATAAGAAATTCTTTCCACCCACTCCAATTAAATATACCTGCAGTTAGGGGGGGGCAATTTTAGACACAAGACAATAACACGACACGACACGAAATTGACCCGAAATTAACACGGCAAGCCGTGTTCGTGTTTTTTAACACGAAGTCGTGTCTTATCATGTTCGTGTTAAAATTATGAGTCGTGTTATCGTGTCTTGTCATGTTAATCATGTTTTTATTCGGGTTATCGTGTCTATTTATGTTTAATTTAGTGTAAAATTTAAGAAATCGTATCATTCGTGTTGTGTCGTGTTCTATTTGGGCCGTGTTCGTGTCAACTAAAAAAAACACGAATTCGTGTCGTGTCGTGTTCGTGTTCGAAAAACCCTTGTCGTGTCGTGTCGTGTCGTGTCGGCCCGAAACACAGCCCAAAAACACGAATTGCCACCCCGACCTTCTGTGCAAACTCTGTTTTAGCCAACATGGCAAAAGCGACTGAGCTAAAGCTTAAAAGGAAGGGGGTAAAAGTTCAGCAGAAACATGGCACGCTCAATTTTACTTTTCATGCCCTGATAAGTAATAATCACTTTCCATAACTTCATATCCTATATGGGACTTTCAACCTTCAATCTATCCCTTTGCACCTGGGTTCCTTTTGCATGTTGACACAATTTTTAAAAAATCTACAGCATCAGCTTCTTCAAAAGGGCTGCATGATAAAGGGTCTTAAAACTAGATAAAATCAGTTTGTATATGCAATTTTTTGTCCGTCATCAAGCAAGCCAACTAAGGGTTTTCGCCATGGCACTTGAATTTCATAGTGTGATTGAAAGACTGATGAAACTATGCTTACAAGAATTGGTTTTTAAATGTACCTTTAAATGGTAACTAATTTGCTAAAACATGGTTGATTGAAAAGAATTCTGGTTCTAAAAGATGCTCTTTTTACCAATATGCTTGAGATTCATACAATATCTAGTAGAACCAATTATGTTACCTGTATAAATTGAAGCCTCACGAGCAGCCACGGGCATGTTTGATGTGTTGGCCACAAGAGTAGTACGTTTCATGACAGATTCCTCACGGCCATCAGGCAGTGTCATTGTCAATTGAGGAAAATCCATAAGAACCTGAATAGTAGATAGATTATCTATATTAAACATCTTTAAGGCATTAGGCTGTACAGAAAATCACCCGAAGAGAAAAGGTCAAACCACATACTTCTGCCATTTCATTTCCTCTTTCCCCGCAGCCAACATAAACAACAGTGTCGGAGTTAGAGTACTGCAGGTAGATGCCAGCTAAATACGTCAGTAGGAGGAGATAACTGGTGACAAGTTTCAGCATACTAAATTTACAAAAGACGACCAAATATATCAATAAGAAAGTTCACCTTTGAAAGAGCTTGACTAATGACTGTTTTTCCACAGCCAAATGCACCAGGAATGGCACAAGTCCCACCAAGCACTGAGGGGAAAAGGGCATCAAGAACACGCTGATACGGAACCAAGTCATTAGGAACACAAGTCTTTTGATGAACAAGTCCTGGATTTAACTCAATAAACACATATTTTACTTGGTATGTTAGTTACCTGCCCTGTAAGAAGAGGAGTATCAGCAGCAAGCTTTGATGCAACAGGTCTGGGTGTCCGAACAGGCCAAGTCTGAATTTTAATGGGCATACCAAAAGTAAGAAAAATTTCTTACATTGTAATAAAACAATTTCAAGTGTGGAAATTTTTAAAAGTAAAACTACCTGAAGCATAGTGATTTGCTTCTTGACACCTTGAAACTCGAGCTCTAGAACAGTGTCCTGGGCACATACAGGAAAAATCAATGAAAGGAAGTCTACCATGGAAGTGTTCATACAACTAATCTTCATATATATAAAGTAACACATGCCAAGTTTGTAAAGTGAAACCATGACAAACTCCTGACATATCTAGTACATTCATTCTCTCTTTCAAGTAAATGTTTTGGGGAATCTTTTAGATTTGTGAAGTTAAGATCGCCCCAAAGCCTAATGATTATAAAGCAAAACACACATTTCAGGAAAATGCTGCGTTGACTAATAATTGATAATGGATAAGAAAGGCCAATCAAAATGGCATGAGAACAAAGTTTGAATTGCTAACGTTCAACGAGTATTGACCAGCTGGTGCAATGTAGGTTATCTTTCCCATAGCATTAGGAGGGAGCGCAACATGATGTTCCATTAAACTGTTCTCAAAGACGGTCTGCATAGAAATTAATTAATCAAAAAATTAGATGGAATTTAAAAAATTGAACCACAAGTTGCTAAAGAAAAAAATTTACAGGAACAACTTTCAAGTTTCTATAACCAAGTTGAGTGCTATTTAACTTACAGCATATAAATCTCCACCTGTCACAAGATCACCCTCACCTGCAACCAGAAGATAATATTATATCAATATATATCAGCCGCCAAAGCATTAATCACTGGCTATGGTCTAAACAGCCTAAGGGCCCGTTTGGCAACCCAATTCCAAGGCATGGAATTGGAATTGGAAGGCCAATTTGAATTCCACGGAATTGAAATTGGTTTTCCAATTCCAAGCCTTGGAATTGGATTGTCAAACGGACCCTAAGTGGAATTTTCTAGAATTACCCAATTTTTTAGGCTGGAATTCCCAAAGTATGTCTTTATCAAGGGCTGGGACAGAAACACCACGAGGGATGTAGACATCACCAGATCTTTTAGCAATGGTCTTCAATGGCCTCTGTATTATATAATAAAACAAAGGAAGAAAAGGTGGTTCAGTAATTGTCCTCCATAAACAAAGGGTAATAATGGAATACTCAATTGCAGAAAGTTGTCGTGTTGAATACAACAGATTTAAAGTTGAACTACAACAAGCACAAGTTTCTCAAACCTGAATGCCATCAAAGATATTCCCCAATATTCCGGGACCCAATTCCACTGATAGGGGCTGTAATGTCAACAAAAGATTAGGATATTGTGCAATTGATGTTTAGTCTATACAAATCAAACCAATGCTCAAACTTAAGATGTGACCAGGGGCGGATGCACATGGGGACCAAGGGGGGCCTTGGCCCCGGTTCAATTTTTGAAAAAAATAAAATAAAAAATATATAGGTTTTTTTGGTAAAATTTCAAACTCTAAAGGTATAACTCTAATTATATTCAAAACTGATTGTGTAAGATGGTAATTAATTAAAAATCTAAATATAGGGTTTTTTGGCGTATGATTTTTGTGTATACTAGCCGGAGCCACTAACTCATCACCATCAGGTATTTTTTTAACCTTAAGCTGATTTTTTGTATGTAAGATTTTTTGGAGAAATTGTATGTATGATTTTTTGTAGTCCCACCAAACATATACCCTTATTTCTGTAATCCGCCCCTTGTCAAATTTCTGTAATTTGTGTCCCAAACATAAATGCCCAAAAAAAACTCGAAATAAACTCAAAACATATAATTTGTAGTCAATTTGGATAAACTCTAATTTGTATAAAACTCGAAATAACCCAAAAAAAAATCGTCTTGGGGGCTCCCGGCACCACTCAAAACTTTGGCCCCGGTTGACCAAAAATCCTGGATCCGCCATTGCATGTGACGGTAATATATAACATAATTACCTTGTGTGTTCTAAGAACGGGATCATTCACCATTAAGCCAGCTGTTTCTTCATAAACTGAAATAGATTAACTTCTCTTGTTAATGTGGAGCTCCCTTAGTTCCACCACAGACCATAATAAAACTGGTTGGAAGTTCATTCGAGATAGATTGATAAATAAATATATAGATATATATATAGATATAGATATAGATATAGATATAGATATAGATATAGATATAGATATAGAGAGAGAGAGAGATGTAACAGGAAGCAATATTGGGGCCTTACAACACGGTTGACGAAGGCCATAGCTAGACGATGAAATAACACCCTCAACATGTAATAGCATGGTCAGAGGTAATGTTAAAGATGAATACCTTGGATTGTTGCAGAATCTCCTTCCAGCCTAATAATTTCCCCAATAAGTTTGTCATGTCCAACACGAACCAGTTCGTACATAGCAGCCCCTGCCATTCCATCGGCAACAACAACTGGTCCTGATACCTGTCCAACAATCGCACATTAGAACAAACTCATGGAAGTTCCAAATACTAGCAGCATACAGCTAAAGAAAACATAAAATATGTTTGTCCCGCTGGTTTGGGAAAATAAGGAATGAAATTGACCAAATATCGAGCAGCAAGGAAAAACTAACAGGTCTCAAAACATGATCAAAAGTAACAAAGATAACAGCACTCTTTCAGGAGTTGTATCAAAGCAGCTTAATATAATAAATAATAATAAGCAAATCTTACAACAAGATCATTAGAAAAATTACAAAGGAATGATTGCTGGCAACCAGCATTTTAATTGTATTATTTATTTCCAACATTTGGTTACTTTATGTTTGATTTCCAACATTTGGTTAGTTCATATTTGTTTATTAATTTTATATGTTGCCTTTATTTTTGTAGAATATAAATGGCAAGAACTAGGAAGGCTCCTACGGCTTCTGAAAGGAAGGGGAGTCGGATGCTATGCAAGCAAAAGTGACTGAAGAGAATGAGATTGAGAAATCAACGAGTACATGTAGCTATAGTGGCGACCAACCAAGGAGTACAAATAGCAATGAGGGTGGTGAGAAAGAGCTAGAGATGAACAAAGAACAAATTAGCGATAAGAGGGTAGAGGAAGTGAAGGAAGCAGGTGAGGATGATAGGGAGGACGAAGTAAGTGAGGATGATGGGGAGGAGGGTGGTGATGAGAAGAAGACTAGTGAAAAGAAAAACAAGTGTGATTGTAATGATGGTAGTGGTGAGGAAGTTGAGGAGAGTAGTGATGCAACTAGTGAAGATGAAGACGATGATAGGGTGGTGCCTCTTCATCGAATCCTACTAAAACCCCGACAAAGAAAGGAAAACAAAAAACGAAGAGGGGTGACTCCCAACCTCTCGAGGGTTCAATGTCGCAAAATCACGAGCTATTACAACACTTCAACAACCATATTGCTTATGAAAATATGGAATCAAGATGAAGGGAGAAGCCTTATGAAATGCATATACCAAAAAAATTGGAATTGGACATTGAGAAAGAAGGCCCGTGTGTCATTAAGTTGGTGCAAGAGTCAGGGTTGTAGAGTTTGGTCAAGCATTCATACAGTTACATTGATCACGTTGCGGTATGTGCTTTGATTGAACGGTGACAACCAGAGACTAATACCTTCCACACGCCATTCCATGAGATGACAATTACACAAAATGATGTCTACCATTTGCTGACGATACCAATTGAGGGGAAGTGTTTGTCTAGTGAGGTGATTCGGACGAGTGAGGACCAGATTAAGAGTTTAAAGAAATATATAGGATGTACGGAGGAGGTGGCGAAGAGTGAATGCAAGTTGTTGTGTTCTTTCCATGTAGACTGGCGCATGCTCTAATGGAAGGGCAAGGTGAAGAAATTGGGAGGGGGCGACAGAGAAGCACATCCATCAGTGTGCACATGGTTATTTGCTTCTTTTTTTATTGGTTGTTTGTTATTTCCAAATAAGATCGTAATAGATTTCCCTTGTATTATCTACAATCATTGAAGAAACTCGACAAATGTCGATAATGTTCGGCAGGTTACTGGATATCTCCCCCTATTGGTTGAAATGATTTTCTCCCATGTCTCTCCAACTTTCAATCTTATATATACGTATATAAATTGGCACTTAAAATAATTTTTTGATGCAGGCATGGATTCATGATCACTTCAACATCAAGCGGGGTGTCCGCAACTTGAATATGGTTCCAATGCAACCCCTCATGTGCAAATGGAAGGCGCAAATGATATCCGAGGATGCGTTTGTGCAGATGATAGAGCTACGTGAGACCCTTGATGATATTAATTAGTCTGAATTTAATTCAACCGTAAGTACATTTTTAACACATGAATAATTTTATACGTTTATTTATTAAAATGGGACAATATATATATAACTCTGCAGGTTGTTTGGGATCCATATAAAGACAATTCAGACGCATAACCATTCCAGGAGGTTTCATTTAACAATGACATATTGATTTGTTATGATATGGCGAAACCCTACTATCCTCAACGGGTTCTTCGTCAAACTAGCCGGGTTCATACTATACTTAGCTGCCGATGAGACCTTGGCATGAGGAGAGGGTAGGACCCAACATCGTTACAAATTGAGATATGACAATGAAAAGTGGTACCAAGAGAACTGGGTGTACCGCCTATTATCAAAAAGCCGACGATCCCAACAAGTTCAATAATATCCATGGGAGTGTGTTGACTACATGGATTGGTTCCTGGAACGTTCCCATCCCACTGTGCAAAATCCGAGATATCGGTTAATGCAAAAGAAAGTCAAAGAATCTGGTAAGTTGGTAAGTAATAATTACCTAATATTTCACAATTAACAATCGTTGAAATTTATAATGCTATTATTAAACTTAACATACATATTTCAGATAACTGAAATTGATGTATCTGTCAAAATGTTGCAAGATGCGATTGAAGCAGGAGAGGACCAAGACGTTGCAGATTAGTCGACGTGCTACTTGAAGCCAAAGGAGCCAAGACCACTCAAGACAAAGGAAAAGGAAAAGTTGTTTCGAAGAAGCAAACTGCAAGAGAAGGAAGGACGAAGACATGATCCTGTGATGAAGAAGATAAGAAGTAAATAATTTGGCTTTTGTCTTATTCCTCTTGAATTGGAATAGTTATTTAGGGGTTTGAAAACAAGTTTTGTAACTTTTGTGCAATTGGTAACTTATTTTGGGTGTGTCTGTAATTTTCTTATGTCAACATCATACACCCTTTGACGTATCTTTCATCTTATTCTTTTAATTGTAAAATTGAACAATCCCAAGAATGATTAGTAACTTGTATTTCTAATTTGTTGTATTAATGTCATTGGGTTTGTTTATGTGATAAAGTTAGTGTAAAGTTAAATATTTCTGAATGTGTTGCACATATAGCTATTTGTCACCGAAAATGGGATTACCACGACCACTTGTAACCGTTGTTGTAAAACCCCAAAACTTACTGACTTTTCCCACGGTCGCTTGTCACCGTGGATTTGGTCCCATGGCTAATTGGCATTGTGGGTTTGATCCCACGGCCAATTCTTACCGCAATTGGTGTATCCACGGCCACTTGTCACCGTAGTTGTAAAACACCAAAACTTACTGACTTTTCCACACGAATAATTGTCACCGAGGGTTTGATCCCACGGCCACTTCTCACCGCAGTTAGCATATCCATCACCACTTCTCACTACAATTGTAAAACCTCAAAACTTACTTACTTTTCCACATGGCCACTTGTTACAACAATTGGTGTACCCACGGCCACTTGTCGCCGTGGTTGTAAAACCCCAAAACTTACTAACTTTTATACACGGCTATTTATCACTCTAGTTGTTGTAACCACAACCACTTGTCATCGTAACACTTTTCCACACGGCAACTTGTCACAATGACTGTGGTATTGGGAAGAAAATACTGGTATATTTGTGGTGTTCCTGATAAGAAAAATTGACAATGTAATTCAATAGAAATTACAACACCATGCAATATAATTGCGCATAAAAAACTTCATCGTGTCAAAAATTACATCAATTCCTTCACCAAAACTTACATCATTTCCTCCACAAAATTACACCAATTCCTTCACAAAAATTACATCAATTCCTTCATCAAAAGTTTCATCATTACCTTCACAAAAATTACATCAATTCCTACACAAAGGTTATATCATTTCCTTCACAAAATTACATCTTTTCCTCCACAAAATTACACCAATTCCTTCACAAAAATTACATCAATTCCTACACAAAAGTTATATCATTTCCTTCACAAAAGTTACAGCAATTCCTTCACAAAATTAAATCATTTCTTTCATGGCACTGTCAAATCCTCCTCTTCATCGGATGTGATAATGGTGGGTTCAACCTTCGTATCAATATTTTGGGGGAAAATCTTTTCGAACTCGTCTATCCTGATCTTGAGCATATTCTCCCACTCAAGAGCCGAGGGTTTTGTGTGCGATCTCCATTGGGAAGCCATTCGGAGGGGGGGGGGGGGGGGGGGCAGAATCTTGTGCAATGAGACTCGGTGTTCATTTTCAACATTCAATACAAAGACAACACAGTTCTCTTGCGATGGAGCTTTTGGCCCAACGTTGAACGGTAAAAATGCCGAATATTGAAGCTTGGAAATCAACACAATCGTGAGCTTTAAATCACTAGCAGCAAGATATCCAAATTCTGGGCATGATAAACCATTTGTCCATCGTGCATGTGTGTTTAAAGTAATTAAGCCTATCTTCATATGATTCAATGGGATACGACTTCATTATGGATTCATAGCGACTCTTGTTCTGTCGCAGTTCTGTCAACATCGCGGTCCTAACCGCATGACCATGATTTATACCATCACCAATACCCGCACCTCTTGCAACAGCCGTGTATCCACAATTTCCATCTGATTGGATATCAAAGATGTCATCAATAAATGGTTGGAAAAATTTCGAAACATGATGAATGTTCATTTCATCTTTATAGATCACATCCAAATTTTTCGATGTAAAAGGTGAGCGATTATGAAGATTCTTTTTCAAATCAAACATCCTTAGTGCATCAACGTCCCATGCCAAAGGTAGTCTTGAGGTTGAGTTTGCATGTTTCTTATCACTCTGACTCAACCTCTTCCTCCTTCGGCCTACTTTTTTTATTCTTCGGAATGGGCTCCATCAATGATGTTGATGATGGAGCCACAATCTCCATTAACTTTCCCAAAAACATCTTTTGTTCCACATCACTAGATTCACTCCGGCACTTCTTGAATAATTGCATCTCCGGAGTGTAATCAACGTCACGTTATTTGGGGATATCGGGAACGATAGCAAATTTATCCGGTGGGAGTCCAAAGCCCATGTTGGAATTGGTTGGTCATCTTTCTCAAAACTTGGCAACTCGTGGGCACGTGGCAACCTATACATGGTCCGTAAAAGGTGATGGCATGCTAATTCTCCAAATTGTGTGCTCCCAGCACTATGCGCAACAACCAACCTCATTATGTCCAACTCCTGGACAATCATATCCAAGGCCAAGTGGGACACTCGTCCTCGGATTTCTCTCAAAATTGCGTCGTTGTGCGTGCGCTTGTTAGTTCCAAGTGATTTTTGAAATTCGATAGTAGTAATCTGTGTAACTTTGAAGATCTAACAAAGCCTCCATCCCTTTCCAAACAGTTGCAAATGATACCGTGTATTCTCACTAACCACGATATCAAGTCACCGTGTTTGAAACACGGAAACTTTAGGCCGTTTGTAGCGAGAAAGCATGGTGACAAGTAGTCGTAATTGTATATTGGTCCTTCCCCCTTTTCACGGCGACGCGACACCGTGGAAACTCATCACCTACGGTTTTTTGTCACCGTAATTGCAGGTTTCATAAACCCTATTTATCACGTATGCATTTTTTGTTTTTTTTAGCAAAAATGATTAATATAATGATGACAAGGTTAACTCAAACAAATCGAGTGAGCATTGAGTGTCCAAAACAACCAAGAAATCAAGGAAAATAAGTCCAAAACAAACAAGAAACCAAGGAAAAAATAAGTCCAAAACAACCAAGAAACCAAGGAAAATACAACATATAAAAATGAAGAAGGTTGTTGGTGGCTAAACTAGAGAGTGGTGGTGGTGTGGTGGTTTTGGCCGTGGGTAGTTGAATGACGCGGTGGTGGTGGTGTTGAGAATACCAAAAGTTTGGTGCTGATTTAAGAGGGAAATTGTTTTGGAGTGTCATTTGTTATTTTGATTAGGGGTAATTTTGCAAGTTCAACCAAAAAAAGGTACAATTACTTTTGGTGTTTTGAAGTAATAACTTATTTTACTTTTCATGTGGTGTTTGGGAGAATTTTTGGGGGCGGAAATAACAGTTCCCTTAATATTTTTTCAGATGTGCGTTTAGATATAGTATGTAATATTAAAAGACCTAGTGCCAGCAGCTAAATTGTGAAAATGTACATGTATTTGGAGCTTTAAACAAACATCATTTAATCAGACAGAGAGAAAATAAAAATAATGAAAAAAAAAATCTTCAAAACTTCTAATCAACAATCAAACGAGAGTTCATAACTCAAAAAAAGGTTCATTCTAACTATGTAATATTAAAAATCTTCGTACCAGCTGCTAAATTGTGAAAATGTACATGTATTTGGAGTTCCAAACGGAAATCACTTAATCAGACGTACAGAAAATAAAAATAATGGAAAAAAAATCTTCAAAACTTCTAATCAACAATCAAACTTAAAGAGCTCTCCACCCAACTAAACTCTGACTCAAAAAAGGTTCATCCCAAACTATTCGAGACAGGATACATGAAAACTGTGTCTACATAAGGTTTTGATAAAGAATAACTGAATGATTATGAATTGGTTAGAAAACAAATTAATTGAATGATATTTATTCCAAAGGCATAAACAGTGAAACAAAGCATTAGGTGCAATAATGCAGCCAAGAAAATCAATCAAAAGAGTCGAGAAATACTGATCAAACTGAATTATGTTCAACAACATACAACAAAATGACGATATCATAGACTAAATTAAGCATCATCCTGCACAATTTTTAGTAACATGTGAATAAAAAATTCTTCAGGGAATACTTCGAATCATTCAGATCAAACAATTAAACAGAATAGAGGATCACAAAACAATTCAGTGTAAAGTATATAAGTAAATCTACACCAAGTGTACTGATATTAATGTAGCCAAACAAATCAATCAAAAAGGTCAAGATACACTGATCAAATTGCATCATGTTCAACAACATACAACAAAATGAAGAACTTAAAAAAGCATCAAACTGAACTATCGTTAGTAACATGTAAATCAACAAAACTTTCACCTTATACTTCAAATCAATCCGATCAAACAATTAAACAGATTAGAGAATCACAGAACACTCCACTATCAAGTAAATGAACATTAGAGAATCACAAAACAATCCAATATTATATAAAATGAGTAAACGTACAAGCTCACAGATTGGTTAGATGATCAAAAAGAACTAAATGTTATCCATTACAAGTCATAACTAGTTTTTAATTAAGATTGAGTACGGATCCGAACAACTAAATGTTATTCATTCAAACTACATCAAGTTCAACAACATACAACAAAATTACGTTAAAAAGGCATCAAAGTGAAAAAAAGTTAAATAACAAGTAAATCAACAAAACTTTAGCTAATACTTGAGGTCATTTTAATCAAACAAATTAAACAAATGAATTTGAAGCACAATGAGTATATGCCCAAGCTAACAAATCCATTAGAAGATCAAATAACATAACAATATTATGGACCCAAACAAATAAATGTTGTTCATGCAACCTACATCGTGTTCAACAACACACAATAAAATTACATTTAAAAAGCATCATACTGAACCAAAGCTAGATAACACATAAATCAACCAAATTTTCAGCGATTACTTGAGGTCATTTTAATAAAAACAAATTAAACAATTTAGTTTGAAGTACAATGAGTAAAGATGCCAGAATAACAGAATAATATTATGGATCCAAACAATAAAATGTTATTCAGCTCAGTTAAATAACATGTAAAACAACAAAACTTTCAGCGTATCATTTTAATAAACAAGTTTAATAGTTCAATTTGAAGTTAAGATTAGTTATGGATCCAAACAATTCAATGCTATTCATTCAAGTTACATGTTCAACAACATATAACAAAATTACATTAAAAGGGAATCAAAATGAACTAAAGTTAAATAACACATAAATCAACAAAGCCTTCAGCGAATACTTTAGGTCATTCTAATCAAAGAAGTCAGTTTAAAGTTCAGATTAGTTATGGATCCAAACAACTAAATGTTATTCGTTCAAGCTACATCATGTTCAACAACATATAACAAAATTACGTTATAAAGGCATCAAACTGAACTAAAGTTACATATCACGTAAATCAACAATCTTTCAGCGAATACTTTAATCATAAAAATTAAACAAATCAGTTTGAAGTTAAGATTATCGATTCAAGCAACTAAATGTTATGCAATCAAACTACATCATGTTCAAAAACATATAACAAACAAATTAAATATTATGCAATTAAGATTAGTTAGGGGAAGTTAAATAACACGTAAATCAATAAATCCTTCAGCGAATACTTTAGGCCATTTTAATCAAACAAATTAAATGATTCAATTTGAAGCCCACAGAGTGAAAATTAAGATTAGTTATGGATCCAAACAACTAAATGTTATCCATTCAAACTACATCATGTTCGACAACATATAAAAAAATTACGTTAAAATGCATCAAACTGAACTAAAGTTAAATAACACGTAGATCAATAAAACTGTCAGCGAAAACCCATTAGAAGACCAAATAACAGAATTATATTTATTAGAAGCTATATACAATGAAATTAAGATTAGTCATGGAACCAAACTACATCATGTTCAACAACATATAACAAAACTACGTTAAAAAGGCATTAAACTGAACTAAAGTGAAATAACACGTAAATCAACAAAACTTTCAACAAATACTTTACGTCATTTTAATAAAACAAATTAAACAATTCGGTTTGACATACAATGAGTAAGGCCCAGTTTGGTTGCGCAAATTATTTGATTATGTAAATTGGTTCATTGTGAATTAGTGAATTTGAAATGAGTTAAATCCAATTTTACACAATGTTTGGTAATTTGAAATTGATGTTACGCTTCTATGAAAAAAAGATAAGAACAAATCAAGAGAGAGAGGGGGAGGGGGAGGGGGGGGGGGGAGAGAGGGAGAAGGATAGGGGACATGCACTTCATGTGACTCCTATTTCAAATGGATTCATTTCACGTTTTTTGTGAAATGATCCGATTTCAGATTTTGCACATGAGCTAAAATGGGACAATTAATGAATCCTTTCATTAATGAAACCAAACACAATTAAGGGATCAATTTATTAATGATCCAATTTACAATTTTGGGACAACCAAACGGGGCCTAAATGTACGAGCTAACAAATCCATTAGAAGATCAAATAACATAACAATATTATGGATCCATTAAACTGAACTAAAGGTACATAACATGTAAATCAACAAAACTTTAAAACATTTAACCAATTCAGTGTGAAGTAAAAAGAGTAATGGCGTGTTTGATAACAACGTTGAAAAATAAGCGAAAATTAGTTCGTTTTCACGAGCAGTAAGAAAAATGAGTTGAAATATGTAGGAATGATGTGGTCTCAATTTTGAAGTTTTCCACGGAAATTAATTCTTTGGGGTTTTTTGAGTAAAAAATCTTTTCCATAAAAATTAATAAATTATGAAACAGTTTTTGTATTTATGACAATTGTTTATGTAGAATGTATTTAAAATAAGCAATGCAAGAGAGAAAAATGAACTAAATAACTATTTTCCATGGAAAATAATTCCATGCCAATCAGACAGACCCTAATAGATGTACTTGTTAGATGATCAAAATAACTGTATAATAATCATTACAACTTATAAAAAATGTTATTCAATCAAGCTACATCATGTTCAGCAACATATAACAAAATTCCGTTAAAAACGCACCAAACTGAACTAAACTTAAATAACACGTAAATCAACAAAACTTTCAAAGAATACTTAAGGTCATTCTAATCAAGCAAATTAAACAATTCACTTTGAAGCTAAGATTAGTTATGGATCCAAACAAAATAACTATATGTTATTCATTCAAACTACATCATATTCAACAACATAACATAAATCACCTTAAAAAGGCATCAAACTAAACCAGAGTTAAATAACACGCAAATCAACAACCTTTCAGTAAACAATTTAAATCATCCAATTCAGTGCGAAGTAAAAAGCGTAAATGTAATTGTTATAAATTGTTACAATCAAACTGATCAAACAGGTTAAAAATACCTTGCGAACGTATCCGTACTCGCTCTCCTTCTCATCATCCTCGAATGTGGTCAATCGAGCTCCGTAAACGGACGGCATGTTGTAAATTAAATGGATCTGAATCTGAAATTTGAGATCCGATCAAGAGAAAACCCTAGGCTGGGCTAGGGATAGAAACAGATGTTGAGAAATGTACAGGAAGAAGACGTGATGAGGGGCCCTGTGTTTGGTGTAAGGGAGTGGAGTAAAATAACTACTTTTATGTGTATCCCAATCGTATATGGCCAACTACGTGATCTCATGTGGTCACCACAAAATGGGAAGATCTGTGAGATTAAAATGAAAGTTATTCGACTTCGACTCGTTAACTTCGTTATATTATTGAGCTCGGCACGAATTTCGCTCGATAACTAATATTCGTATTAAATTTATTATAAAATAATCAAACTATTTGAGTTCGGTTCGTATTCGTTTGCTTAGAAGTTTGTTCGATCTCAAATCTTAACATCTTTTTTTTATTACTCATATACTCATAAAACTTATTTTTATAAACTCAAAAAACCCAAAAATAGGGTTTAATCTATTAACCCCAAATTAGATTTTCCTTTCATTTTTTCTACGCTCGTGCACACTTTTCAGCGAATCAAAATAAGAAAATTCTGGTTTTGGGTTCATGGGTTAAATCCCAAATTAGATTTGATGTCGATTTTGGCTACAAAAGAATTATGAGTTCATCTCAGTATTCGATTCATTTTTTGTTATTTTCCATAATGTACTCTTATCTCACTCCAATATACTTATAGTGAATCGTGATCCGACGCATCGCACACATTTGACCATTTTTCTTATTCGTTTGCTTGTTTTTTAGTTACCCCGTTGACATGCACATTCATTTCACAGTGAATCGTGATTCGGCGCATTGCTCATATATTGCCATTTTTTATGTTTCTTTCTTTCTCTTATTTATATTCCTTCGACCGACTCATTCTCGCCTTTCCCATGGCGCCGATAGGACGAGGTCACCCTTCATTCACTTTCTTATGTATCTACACACTTGTCACCCTACACACATTGTACAAATTTTAGGGGGTAAATAAGAACATTATCATAGCCCATGAGAGACCGAAAGAGCGGAATAGGTTCCTAACACCTTCCTATTCGTAACTTAGTCCTCGAACATGTGAATTATATGGTTCATATGAATTAGTTTCTTGTGATGTCGTTTCTTCGGGAACGTCTACATCTTTTTTTTGTTTTGAGCAAAATAGGCTTGCGATTCCATTCTTTATCTTTTAAATCCCTTGATAACGATCGATTATGTCCATGAGAGCTTGTGAGCATCTTGCGAGTAGCGAAAAGAGAATTTTCTTCCTTGATCCCTGCATGCTCTCTCTCTCTCTCTCTCTCTCTCTCTCTCTCTCTCTCTCTCTATATATATATATATATATATATATATATATATATATATATATATAAGTCTGTAAATCTCTCCTAGGACCCATGTGATTCACACCATATATAGCAATGTTTGCAAATTTATCCTTGGTAGTTTTAATCTCCGCTACTGCTTTTAATGTTTAACTACAACTATTTATCTCTGCAATATTAACAATTTCATTATCCCAAGAAAGTTATATCTTACATGGACCTTCACTAGTAGGGGTATAATGAATAAGGTTCCAATCACCAAAGTAATTTTCTTTAATCATATCAATACTTCCCATTTTAACTTTCACCTCCACTAAACATATTATATTAATCTTACTATCTTTAATAAACTTTATCATTTCTGGTTATTTATGGGGCCATTACAACCCTTAATATTCCACATGGCTGTATTTATTAAGAATGTCTTGTAACCTTTGATTTCCACCCCCTTTTCCCCGTCATCTTCACAAAGCTAACATCTTTCACATTTTTGTTGTTCCTTTGTTAACTTATATTTTCACTTTTTCCCATCTCCAATCTCTTTTCAAAAACATCATTCAGGTTGTTGTGAGTATCCTCTGTGGTACATTCCTCGTCTTTATTAACAAGATTTTCAAACCCATTATGATATATCTAATTTTACCCGTCAAATACATACCTGTTCCTATCCTCAACAATTATATTTGTAACAATCGTATCTTTTTATGTTGTACCTTTAAAGCTTTCACATTTATCCACTCCCTCATTATCTCTAACAGTCCACTCCAACATCACGTTCTCTTCATGGTTCCATCCTATGAACAATGTCCACTTATTTTCCACTGATGTTGTTCCATCCACACTCTTGATTTCATTCATACCCACAACACTTTTATTTTTGGTCCCCATCTTTGCTCTTTCTTATTACTATTCTGAAGCAGCCTGTAATTATCTTATTCATGCCCAAACACTTTACAATTTTTATATTTTAAAGGGGTTCACTCATATTCAATATTTAGACTGATTCTTTCCCCATTAGGCCCATAAATTGCGATAAATTTTAGTAGCTCACTATTAATACAAATTTCAATACTCTAACATATGTAAGTCTCTCCCTCGTTGTTGTCATCCCATCAGTAAAAAATGATTTACCCAAAATATACGTTATCTTACAAAAAAGCTTAGGAGACCAGAGATGTAACTTTAACCATGGAAACATTGTCCATATCGGTAACGTTTTTATCTGGACTAACTTCAAGACTCCGAGATTTCACTATGAGTGATTTTTTGTCAAACAACCATCAACCTAGCTTCTTGATTCTAGCTCATACTTCATAACTTCCCAATGAAATGATGAATACTTTTGATTTAAGCAAAAACACTTCACCATTCTCTATGCGACCCAATTTCCTTTGTGAACATTCATTCATTTCCCTAGAAGACATTTTAGATCCCAAAACATATGCCACGATTGCATTCCTCCACCTATGAATCTCTACTTCAAATTCATAACTATCAAATTTTACAAGTCACTTATGTTTTTATTTGAATTATCGTGCTTAATTTTGTTTGTCTCCTTCAATGATTTTTTAATTAACGTTTATTCCAAAAATCCCTCACCATATAAAGCACTCACTAACATTTTTTTTAATCTTATACTCGACTTTAAGAAAAAAATATCAAAAAAATAGACAAGAGACTTTTATAAAATAAAAAAATAAACTGAACTAAATACAAAATATACTTAGCTCTTAAAGACTAAATATTAATTGTCTTAAAATTATGCTATATACCTAAAGTTGTCATTACAACACATAGTTAACATTTTTCGCTCCCACACGTTGACACGTGTACACTCCATTAAACCATTTATTAATTTTGTATTATCTCCATTAATGTAGACACATATGTATTTTATCAATACATGCATTTAGTTGGTTCATGTATTTGGAGATTCATGTATAGAAGTCTAAATTGGGTATGTTTACATAAATATAATAAAAACATGTGTTTGGATTGATATGTTTTAGAGATCTTATAAATACCCATGTAATATTGGCATTTGAAGTGAAGTCGTAAAAAGTCAAAAATATTGTGTGAATAGTAACGAAAAATTATCTCCTCATATTAAGTGTTGTCTCTCAAATATTGAGTGCATTAGTGTATTTTATTATCTCTCAAATATATATATATATATATATATATTATTTCTGGCAGTCATATATTTGAATGAAGGGGTTTAGAGATGCGTTCTCATGTTGAATGAATACTTTAGCTACTTGAATGGAAGATCCAATGAAAATTCTTTTCCTTTTGAATTTTTGGGGTGTGATGATTTTAAATTCTTTAGTAGGTTTCTTAATTTGTATGTTTGTTTGACGCATTACTGGTGCACTATGTTTACACTTATAATTTTTCAACTATAGATTTAGATATGTTGTGCATATTAGGTTTGTTAAAGTATGTTCTATATAAATCTATGACGTGGCATATATTGTATAAAATGCTTAATGTTATATATTAAAGATTTTATAATCAATTTGATGAGTTCATCTTGAATGTTTTAGAGTTATCTTACGTTGTTTTTCATGTACTTTTAAACATAATAGTTTCTTTCATAACAATTTTTATATATTAGTTTAATATTAAGTTTCATTTGTTTAACATAATATTATGATATTTAGGCACATTATCCACCATCAAAATATTATTTTAATATGTCAAATATATTTTTTAAATGTCAAATATATTTTATGTATCATATGGATGCCACTCTTACGAGATGGGCTTAGTGGTATCACATATCTCCAAAGGTTTTGGATTGATGTTATTATATGTGTATTGATATGCCATAAAGCCATTATAGCTAATAATTATGGGTTATCTTGTTATATAAATATCTGAACCTTTATCCTTATGACTTGATATCATTTCTCTAGTTATAATCATCCTAATTCCATTCATTTCAACTAATTTAAGTATACCATTGTTCATTGCCATGGATAATTCAAATTGTTTAATATTTATTTACATGTAATTTAAAATAAATTGTGATTCGCCTTCATATATTATTACAACTCTCAAACTAATAACCAATTATGGAATTAGAATTATCTACTTGGAAAAGTTTTGCTTATTCATACCTCCTCCAAGTGGACAACGAGCTCTAGAAGGAGATATACTCCTCCTCCATGAAATTTCAATCTATTATTCCCGAGATAACATTTTTATCACATATGTATGGGTAGTGGTTCACAAAGACGAGAAGCTAGAAAGGGAATATATTTACTACAACTTATCAGCTCATGTAAATCTTAATATGTCCCATTTACTTATGTTGTGTGATACTTTAAACGTTATGTAATAAGGTACATTTTGCACCATGTTTTTAATAAAGTTAGATTTTCGCCTGAAACTTAATTCATTATTATTCTCTAACTATTTAGTTCCATATACAGAATATCGGGTGTGACGACATGGTATTAGAGCTATAACCAAATTTATTATGCCTACACGTGACTCAAGATATATATTAGATATTTTAATTTTCATAAGTTCTTCGTTGCATCATATGAATGATTATGTCTTATAGTCATGAACACATGGGGACAAGGTGTATTTAGACATCCACGACATGAGTTGTGAAAGGTATAATTCGACAGTCAAAGATGAAAGCTATGTAAAGCTGTGTAAAAAGCATCCACAACATCGATCGTAAATGGGTTATTGTGACTCATGGAATCAAACATGCTCTTTTGATTGTGCGATTGAATGATGAGGACCGCGTAGCAAAACAAGCTCATAAATACACCGAGGACCCTATAATGCTTGACAACAAGGCATTCACTTAGCATAGGATGTGTCTACAAAATAAGAACTTAAGGTTATTCCAACATACTCCCCTATCGATTATGGATTCGTAGAATCATCCTTAAGTTTCTTCACTTTTAGGTCCTCGTAATCAAATTATATATGTGGAGGATCTTGCGTTACACTTGACCAACTTGTGCCATAATTTGCGTAAGAGGGAACATAAAGAAGAGTCCGAGTGTATCTAAATAAAGAAATAAAAGGTCAATGTCATCTCTTATCTTTTGTGTAAAATAATAAGTTAGTTAGTGTAAGAGGGTAGTTTAGATAAGATGGAGGCGTAACCCCTTTTGAGTATGGTAATGACAAGGTTAGTTAGAAAAACACTAGTGATTTAGCCACAAGACACAAAGAGCAGTTTGGAAGGTATGGAACCCATCTTATACTCACAAATCTCGTGTATTACTCACAATATAATAAAGAAACTTCATAAATAACTTGGCTAGAGGGAGAGAGAAGTAAGCACCCTAGATACACCTTGGTAGGCAGGCAAACATACTAAAAAAACTCTCAAGGGTCTCTGTTATGTATTAAAAGCTTCGTAATAAATGACAATGGTGAGTGGATAAACCCTCTAGTTTGCAATAATTCTCTCTCTCTGATGTATCTCTAGTAATAACTTTTTGAACTCTCAAAAAGATCATCCTTTCCTCAAAGGTGGTTGGGGTCCTTAAATAGCCCCCCACACCACCCCCGAGGCAACTCAGTCATTAAAGACTATGAAAGACATCCCTCATACTTTATGTCACAACATTAAATGCCTGATGCACTAGTTGTCTCCTACGTCATAAACATTAAATGCCAAGACATGCCTTTTGCCTAACCACTGTGTGTCAGGGGGTTGTTGTCGCAGAGGTGGCTCACCAACTATCTGACAGCCCCAAATACCACGGTGGTTTACTCAAGTGCATGTCTGACATTGTCTAGAAGGCTAGTGACATCACCCACAGTAGATGTGACATTTTAAGTAGAGGGTTGTTTGGTCCATAACTCAATGCCCGATGGAACTCCAAGCTGCTCCGCTTGAGGTTCCACGGTCAGGGTCCTTCGGTGTTTTACCAGGTGTATCTAAGATGGTCAAGACAAGCCCCAACGGTGCCCCACTTCTCAATCCTCCAAACCAAGTCCCTCTAAAGTTCCCACGGTGAGGTTGTTCGATAGAGCATGAAAGCTCTCCCAGGCCCTGCCAAGCCTGGTCTCTCGGGAGTACCGTTTGGCCTCACACCCATTCATTATTCTCGTTATAATATTACGGTCATTATAACTCGTAGTCAATATAAACAAAGCTATAATATGGCAAAGTGACAATAAGCTAAAGTACGAGTTGCCACGCCAAGCTGCCTCACCAAGATGCCACGCTGATCTGCCTGCCCAAGCTGCCACACTTGAGTTGCCTCCCCAAGCTGCCACACTTAAGTTGCCACGCTGAGCTACCTCACCAAGATGCCACGCTTGAGTTGCCACGCTGATCTGCCTCACCAAGATGCCACGCTTGAGTTGCCACGCCAAGCTGCCACACTTAAGTTGCCACGCTGAGCTGCCTCACCAAGATGCCACGCTTGAGTTGCCACGCTGATCTGCCTCACCAAGATGCCACGCTTAAGTTGCCACGCTGATCTGCCTCACCAAGCTGCCACGCTTAAGCTGCCACGCTGATCTGCCTCACCAAGATGCCACGCTTGAGTTGCCATGCCAAGCTGCCACACTTGAGTTGCCACGCTGAGCTGCCTCACCAAGATGCCACGCTTGAGTTGCCACGCCAAGCTGCCACACTTGAGTCGCCACGCTGATCTTATCCTCAGAACACTGTTGCTAATTGGTGGATTATCCCTAATCCCAGGATTACCCTCAGGCCCCCTCTACAGTTAGTGTAGAAGGTTTGTGAGCGTGCGCAATAATTATATACTATGTGCTACTTTTTAGTTCCTGCAAAATTTGATTATCTCGTATCTAGGAAAACATGTAAACTAGTTATATAAATATTTATTTCGTTAAAATTATGAAACTCTTTTTATTTCTTGAGTTATGTTTTATATAGGATCGTAAACACACGAGCATCTGGCAGTGGAGTTCAACACCAAGGGGAGTATCAAAATGATCCAAATCTTTCGATTCCTCCCGTAACCACGGATAATATACTATGATGTCTTCAAGAATTTACTTGACTACAACAAAATGTACCTCCATGTCCGGTCAATAGCGATACTACTATATAAATACGAAGAATGAATGCACTTAAAGAATTCCTTGGACAAAGACTAACTGTCTTGGAAAATCTGGTCCAAGTGAGTTAGAGAAATGATTACGTCAAACTTTAAAAGTATTAAATGGAGTAGGTATCGCACCTGACCTTAGGTTGATGTTAGCAACTTATTTGTTTAAAGGAGAAGCATATTTTTAGTGGCAACCCATTATTCGATCTCGGAATGTCGAAAGGATAACTTCGGACGAATTCGAAGAAATTTTCTTTAAAAATATTTTTAAGAATGTAAGTGCAAAATTTATGATTTCTCGTATTTCTAAAATCTATTTTGGTTTATGGTATCTCGTTACACAAATACGTCACCATCACAACTTCTTTGTACTTGAAGATTTTGTTGAAGAATGTAAAAAATTTGGAAGATTTTGTAACACCTCGTAAATTCAAGGACCTTTAATTAAATAATATTTTGGGAGAAAATGAATTTATTTTATTTAGGAGAATTAAATTCATGATTTGAGAAATTTTTAAATTTGAGAAATTTATTCATTTGGCGAATTGAGGTTTAATATTTTGGATTATTTCGTGTCGTATTTTGAGGTAAAATTTTTGGAGAATATTATAAATTAATTCGGATCGCAATTCGGAGTGCACGGGTGAGTTCGATAGGGTCAAAATAGTTCGAAATGAGTGGCCATATCTATGTATTGGGTTTCAGAACTTAATTAGACATAATTGAGCTCCAAATAAAGAGTTTTGGCCCTTCTTAGGAGGCCCATAGGCCCAAAAATGGGATTAGAGTTTTAACCTTAAATGTGTAAGGGTGAGGCAACTTAAAGTCGTTTTAGAAGACTAAAATTGTGGAGAGCTTAAGTGGAGAGCCATTAGAAGAGAATTTGGGGATATTGGAAGATTGTTTCAAGAACAAAAGGAGATCCTTGAATTCAATCCAACATCTTCATCCAAAGGCTTTGATATACAAATTAAGGCAAGTGGTTTAATTTTCATTTACTTATTCATATTGAAGGAGGTGGGAATCAATTAATATGTTAGGGTTTGTGTTCATGAGAAATTGATGATTTCTTTTATTGGGAATTATAAATTTGTAGCGGTGTTAAGATTTTATTAATTTGATGCCCTAATTGATGAAATTGTTGGGGTTAGATTGAATATGATATAAGTATGGATTTAGGATGAATTTGGGGAAGTTTTGATGAAGAAATCAGTACAAAATGAAGGTTTTGAACATTTTAATGGCGGACTAGGTTTTCTGGGCAGATTAGAGAAGGAGATGATACTAGGTGTAATACCCCGTGATTTTTGGACTAATAATTTAATTAATTTAGGAGAAATAATTATTTATTTAAATTGGAGAATTTTAAGTTTGGCCAATGAGGTCAAAATTTGAGGATGTTAGAAAGTATTTCGAATAATGATTCTGAGTGCGCGATTGATCCCAGATGGGTCGAGATAGTCAAAATGACTGTACTTGGGTCTTATTTGGGTTTCGAAATATTTTAAGTTCGTTTGACTCGAATTGGAGTAAGCGAGTCATTTAAAGTATGTATTATCATTTAAAGTTGTCTATCTTGGAACTAAGGCTTAAAAATCCTACGGGAGATAAAAATCTCATTTTATGAGAAAGAGAAATCCCTAGAGAGAGAAGAGGATAGGAAGAAGAGAAAGAGGAGAAGCTTGGGAATTCCGGCCAATACGCGATTTTGAGGAAGATTCAAGCTCTACAACTTTTTGGGAAGTGATTAAACTTGCTAAATAATTCATGTGTGTCATTTATTTCATGATTTGTGGATTTAATTATGGATTTTGGGTTAAAATGTTAAAACCTAGATTTTGGGTTAAATCTTGCAATTGATGGTTATGTATGAATTTGAGGTTGGATAAATAGTTGGGTTGAGTTATATATGAGTTTTGATGTTAGAAACATATTTCGGTTGAAGAGTAATGGAGAGTAGATGATAAATTTGATTTTTGGATTTTTGGTTTGGAAAAAAATATGCCATTTTCGTAGTTGCTGAACAGGTCAAGTCGATTCGGCCTCTTTCCGAATCGATTCGAAATGTTACAGGCTTACAGGTCTGAGTGACCGAATTGATTCGGACCCAAAGCCAAATCGATTCGGCCTAAGATAAACTCATAGGTCCTTTGGACCGAATCGATTCGCATTAGGGGCGAATCGATTCGCTTTGAGGGCCGAATCGATTCGGACTGGGTCGAATCGATTCGAAAACATGGCTGTTTTGCGAGGCTTTTTTTAGAGTGAGTTTCGCTCCGTTCCGTTTGGGTTTATCGATTTGGAACCTTCATATATGTTATGAGAAGTAAGTTTTGGAGATTTTTAGGGAGTTTCACCTAAGATAAAATGTTGGGGTCGTATTGAGATATTTCGAGAAAGTACAAATTGAAGTTATCGTATTAACTTAATGGGGAATCCTCCTAGCATCGAGATTTCTATTTGGGGATAATTATTGTTGATCGGTGTGCATCCGGATGTAGATGGTATCCTTAATGTTGATTGAATTGGGAGACTATTCATATTTAATAGGTGTGATGGATGAGTAAGTCTCAAGTGAGGGGTCATAGTATGAGATAAAATGGGAAGGTATGCGAGTTAGCAACGGTTAGTATAATGAGAGTTATATACTTATGAATGAATTCACTTCTTTCATACATACGGAGTTAAGAGAGTATGTATACCTATATGGCGTGATGTATATACCTTGTGTGATGGTTTGCATATATATGATGTGATTGGATATATATCTAATGTGAATGATATATATATATATACTTATTGTGTGAGCATACCCTCCGGTGCTATCATGGGAAGTTGCGCGATGTGGGTGAGGCCCCTCGCTTGAGGAGCAGGGAGCGTATAGTCCCCAAGTCATAGTCGTCCATTATTTATTGCGTGATTTTATTCTGGGTGAGAAGTCCTGGGTATGATTCGTTCTCACTTTCAGGTTTGGAACTATGACCGCTTCCCATATGTTGTGATTTTGGTTTTTACCAAGTCGGTGTGATCTAGTCCGACCGCTGGTAACCCGGGTCAAAGAGAGTTATTCCTCGAAGATGGTAGCATTGTGAAGTATTTCTATATCCATATGTGATTGGATTTTGGATATTTATATGTACGCTAAGTGTGTTATGTGTACTTACTTGTTGGGGTTAAATGATTGTGCTTTGTAACTAGAGTAATGTTATAGACCCTAATGGTTCGGAGCATTATCTTATTTGTGTAATTAGATATTGTTGCTCCTTATAAGTATTCGAAGTTATGGGTGGGGTACCGAGGGCATAATGGACCTCAACGACCAACATTGTCAAGGAGTTGTGTATCGGGGGGTTCCTTGTTTGGATTTCGCTTTGCGAGACGTCCCACGTACGAAACCCAGCGCAATGTTGGGAGTGGGGAGAAGTTTAGTCCTTAGTACTCGGATTTATATTTTATAGCAAAATAATTCTTTTTTAGAAGATAATAATAAGAGTGGTACTCTAGATATGTAGCTGATGTTATATGCGTCATGCACCGAGGGCATAATGGATCTCAATGATCAACATTGTCAAGGAGTAGTGTATCGGGGGGATTCCTTGTTTGGATTTTGCTTCGCGATACGTCCCATGCACGAAACGCAGTGCAATATTGAGAGTTGGTAGAAGTTTAGTCCTTAGCATTTTCGATGCTAATAACTTGTTTAAGTTTATAACTAGAATTCGATAAATTCTAGTAAGAGATAGGTATATGTATATTTATATGTTAACACGAGTTCAGTTGCACGCTTGGGTTGGGGTAGAATAGGAAGTTTATGGTTATGTTTTAGATAATGGGTTACGTAAGTGTGGATTAGGCGTATGTTAGATTGGTTTGTCCCTAAAACGTGATGGGTGGTTATTTTAGGACCATGTGCATACGTTTCGGTGCGCGCTCTATTAGAGGGGTGAGTTGGATATTAGGAGAGTGCGACTCCACTTTATTCATGGAATATTGCATTTATAATTATTATGCATTTTAATACACTTGCTAAAACTGTTTTCACACCTCAGGCTCTGACCCGCTTATATTTTTCTCTTGTTACATATATTGTATTATATTTTAGGTGTCCCGTCGTAAGGATACCAATGATGCTTTTCTATCCAGTGTCCTCAAGCTGTAGCAGATGCGGACTGTTGCGGGATTTTATTATAGTCGTTTCCTATCTTTTATAAATCTAGTTAGGGTTATTTTGTATATCGGGTTTACACCTAAGGGTTGCATTTGTGGCACTTTATATTTCTTCTTTCAGGATTTTTGTATTGTCCGTGACCCGATAGCTTATTCGGGTATTTTCTTTTGTGTACTTATTCGTGTAATATAAGATTACTTTCTTTCATCTTAGCATGTTTGCGTTCATTATCATATTCTATAGTTATTATGTTGTTGTTTTATTGATGTTCTTTGTATGATATCGTTAATGTTTAGTGTATGTTTAAGAAAAATTTTGGCATCCGCTTATTTTAGTTTTGGGTAATTAGCTATGTTTTTAGTCTCGTCGGTAGATGCTGAGAATGATCCACTTGAGATTCCTGATTTACTATAGTATAGGGCTGGCCTCCCGTTATTATTTTAAGCGGGATATCATAGGTGGTATTAGAGCATCAGGTTCTAGTGTCCTTAGGATCCGTCTAGGTTTTGTACGTTCTTCCGTAAGCGTTCTTGATGTGGAGCCTTACTATTAGGATTGTTGTGTTCATCACGCCTATATTCTTTTTTGCGATGTGTAATCACTTGAATGGCGTTCTGATACAGTTGCTTTTGTTTCAGATGCCACCGAAGAGAGGTCGTCCAGGTAGGGCAAACAGAGGAGCTGAGGATATGGAACCCCAAATGCCTCAAGGGACTGTGACCACAGTTGAAGTTACCAATATTGTGGCACAAGCAGTAACCGCTGCCATTTCTTCGATGGCACATCAACCTGCAGCTCAAGTAGCCCAATCCCACCCAGGGCCATCTACGTGGGAAAGAGTACGGGAAGCTTTTCAAAAGAGACATCCTCCAGAATTTTGGGGGGGAGCTGATGCATCATTTTGATCGTGTTGGAAACCGAGCGTCCATGTAAATACGCTAGTTGTTGTTATTGGCTTCCGACCACAATACAAAAAAACTAAACTTTAACTACACTCTTGCGAAGTATAGTGGCTAGTCTGGGTATCGAATCCTCAGGGAACTAGGACGGGTGAACGTGACGACAAAAGTAAGACTGTTAACCCTGACTTGACTCTAAAAAGAAATAAAAATATGATTTGGATTGTGAAACAGTTACAACTAGATGACATTTTGAAAACTATTAACTAATGAAATAAAGAATGAATGGAATGCAATTACTCTAAATTACCTAAAATACTAATGATGATTAAACTAAAACTTGAACTATATGATGAGAAAAACATGACAAGAATACAATCCCCCAACCCTAGTGTATTGATGGTATAAAACTAATCATAAATTTAAATGATTAATTAAACCCATAATTTATGCAACAACCCGCATAATTTTTGAGCTATTTTAATTAATTTTTGGAAAATGGAGGAAAATAAAGTTTTTGATAAAATTATTTTTATTGCTCAAATATGTTGGTTATTATTTTTAAAGGCGAGAATTTCAAACGGTTTCGAAATCGGAGTTAAAACGGATTTTAAAATGATTTTTAAATGTTTTTAACTCTTGGAGTTGTTTTGACTTCCAACTCTTCATTTATTTGCCTTATTTAAAGGAGACGTTTGGATTCCAACTCTTCATTTCTTTGCATTATAAAAGGAAGTCATGGGCAACCTTTTAACCTACTTTTGGAACAAATTTTGGCAGCAAATATATTTTATATTCCTCTTCTTTTTATATACACATTGGCCCTTGAGATTTGTGAGTTCCAACCTTAGATTAGAGGTGTTATTGGGGCTTTTTTTGTTGGAGGTTATTGGAGGAGATTTTGTAGACCTTTTGTGTTGATCTTGAGGATGTGATCATTGGTTTCTCATCATGGTTTGAGGTATGGGGTTTTACACAATATGCTCCTTAAATCTCGCGAGTGTCATTCTCTTTGATTTCTTATTAATTGAACTCATATTTGAATTGATAAATTCATTGAAATATGAAAAATAATTGTTGAAATTATTTTGATTCATGTGGTATCATTATATTGTTGATGAGCACATTGTCATGGGATTTTAATATGGCACGGATGTTGAGTACCCGCCAAGATACCTATTCCCGGGCTATGGCTTGATAAAGCATATGCAGATGGGGTGAGGCCTCGTGACCCATTGATGTGTTGTTGAGAAATTATATTGATAAATACTTTGAGATTTGCATTTTGATTTGAATATTCGTACTCGTGTTGTTACGTTTTATTCATCGCTAACATATATTTGTTGAGCATCTTTCTTGTCGTATTGTGTACTTCCCCATATTTTCTTTTAGTGGCAGGTTAGCGCGGATTTTGGGGCGCTATGGAGATTGATTTTAGCGAGGATTGTTTGGGAAATATTTGTATTATTTTGATGTATAGAGCTTTGGAGATTTGTACTTTTATTCGAGTTAGATAGTTGTAATTTTAATTCTAGAGACTTGTTGTAATTGAAGAGATTGAGATTAGTGGATTTATATTATTGTGAGTTTATTTAGATGCTCTATACCTTGTCACTTGTGAATTTGGATTTATTTTATCGCATTAGCGCTCCGTTCGCTCTCCCCGGGCGGGCGGGGTGTTACAATTTAGTACTCCCAAGCATTACGTATATGAGGTTCAAGCCCGCACCATACTTAATCAGAGGATGAGTAAATCGGTATTGCGATGATTACACTCGAATTGCATTCTGAAGCATCCCGGTTACTCGAAAGCAAATGAGATTCAAAGATCTACAATTGTCGCGTTCCTACGCAATACGGTCGTAATCAAATCATTAAATTTAGAGGATTACTTTTATACACATACAACTACCACATCGGGTTGGATTCCTGCTTCCCGACCCTTAAAAGTCTAGCCTACCATGGTGAAATTAATGAAAACTACGTTATCTACGTTGTATGAACTCATAATTGCTTGGAAAGAGAGATGAAATATGAGAAATAATAATAAAAGTGCTAGAAATAAAAGTTACCACGATTGAAGAACAAGAACATGCAAGAAGTAATCAAATATTGAAGAAAAACTGGAAAAGCTCTTGAATTAAAGGTGCAAAATATGCGAATCCTTCTCCTAGATGTTCCTACTTGTTATGGAGATTTTACATGAATGAAATCTGAATAAAAATAATCCTAATGACTAAATATATAGGCTAGAGGTCGTTTAGGAGAGTCCCCAAAACATAAAACTCTTTTGACTAAAAGATAAACACAAAATAAAAATCCCGTATATGTCAATTTGTCACACTTAGAAAGCGTGGCTAATTTTATAACGGATCTGGAGCGTGACTAATTTTGTAACGGATCTGGAGCGTGACAAATGAGTGGACCGGTTCTTTTTCCTCAGCTTCGGTTCGGTTTGGGTCTAACAACTTTTTTCTTGGATTTCTTTCTCAACTTCAAATAGGCATAACTTCTTCACCGTAGCTCGGATTAAGGTGTCGTTTTTTCCAGTGTTCTTGTAATTGAAAGATATTCAACTTTAAAGTTGGCCCCACCTCCAGACTAAGGCTGAAAAATTACAAAAAGGCCCTTCAACTCCCCGATTCTTAGTTTCTTTCACTATTTTGAGTTCTCTTTTCCATCTTTCTTGCATGAAATACATGTAAAACACATAAGAGACACACAAAATACGAAACACTTGCCCAAAAGGATTAGTAGCATAAATATGAGATAAATCCAGTCTATTTACACCGCACGGGATCATAAAAATACCGAAATTAAGGGGATAAATGTGAAGAATTTATGCCTAATCACAAGTCATTGGAAGAAGGGTATGCAAAGGCACCTCGAATGGTTGAATGCAGAAGAAATTACTCGCCACCTTTGAATTAACGGGAGAATCTCTACAATGGTGGGAATCAATCACCACATCGGAGCAGAGAGATGCAATGCCCATAGCAGATTTTTGGGAACGCTTTGATCGAAAGTATTTTCCTTTCGCGATCTTGACAGAGATGAGGAGGAGACTACTGAATGTGTTTCAAGGTGATCTAACGATGGCCTAGTACGAAGAAAAATGTACTCGATTGGTCAATTTAGTGCCCGATGAGGTGAATACGGAGGAGAAGAGAATAGCGAAGTTCGTGGGAGGTTTAGAATGGCGAATTCGACAGCATTTGTTAAAGAACCTAACATTATTGAATTTTACCGAGGTAGTGAATGCGACATTGTTACAATCTCAGGAATATCATCTTCATTTTCAAGGGGGTAGGAAATTTAGAGACTCGGGTTCATCAAGTAAGTCTGGTAAAGAAGATTCTGGTGGAGCAAGATGGTATAAGCAGGATTATCAAGGGTCGCAATAGCATTTTATTCCTCAGGATGGGCAGGGGGGATTTGCTGAAAGATGTTTCTTTTGTAAAGAAATAGGCCATAGGAAGAGGGATTGTCCCGAAAGAGGTGGAGGACCACTTTTGAGGAAGTTTTGGATGTGCAACCCCTAGAACAAATCAAAGGCCAGTTTGGGTAGGAGGACTTCGAACAGGAACCCATTGATGAAGCGATGTAGTCAAACTATGGAGGTATTATGTAAATTATATTTTCCTTTGTGGTTAGGTTATGCCTTTAGGGGTATTGGGAGTATCGTATGTAAGATTTTAATGAGTGGTTAGTTGTAATAATCATGTTGTGTATGGAATGACCAGGAAGGGAGGAGTGAGCAAGTGGGACTCTTAGACAATATCTTTTGGGAGAATAGATAGTCTTGTGATTCGCTAGTAAAGAGTTACGACTTTGTTTTGAACGTAGGAACTGTTGAAACCATTGAATGATAACGGTAAAGCTATCATTTTATAGTTGTGCTAGACTTATGTATTTGTAATGTTCCAGTTGTGGAAGGGCCTAGCGTATGGCGATGTTTTATTAGGATGTAAAGGATTTTGTTACTGAAGAGATTCAGGGTTTAGCGGGTTATTGTTGAGCCAGGAATTTTAGCTGTTGGTTGTGCTAGTTTTGAGAACTAAATGTTGGTAAGAGTATTGTATTTGCTGGCACCTTGTATCTTGGGCATAAGTTATTTGATTCGGATGTCGAAAGACATAAAACTATTTTTATATTATTTTATAGGCCTTCGGGCATTATCAAAATGATTCAAAAATATATTTTTTTTAAACTTTAGTCTCGATTTAACTAATCTCGATTCCCGGCAGAGCTACACAATAGTGTATCGGGAGGATTCCTTATTTGGATTTCGCTTGCTAGACTTCCCCCGCATGAAAGTAGCGAATGTCAGGAATTGAGAAGAGTTAAATCCTCCAACATTTCAATTTTTTTTATATAATTAGTAAGTTATTATGGATTAATTTGTTTCGAGTTATCTTACGATTTGAGGCTAAGTGGAGTCTGGTAATGTTTAAGCAGTTGAGCTTGGGTACAAGGTGTATGGGCACCCTAGTTAACTAGTTTGATTATAAATATAGTGATTCGCCGTGAGAAGTGGGAGGAATAGGTATAGTGATCATGGGAGTAGGTGTCGTAGGAACTAGTCGAGATTTGGAGTCCTAGGCTTAACTTAATTTCGAGGATGAAATTCTTATAAGGGGGAGTCTGTAATACCCCATGATTTTTGGACTAATAATTTAATTAATTTGGGAGAAATAAATATTTATTTAAATTGGAGAATTTTAAGTTTGGCCAATGAGGTCAAAATTTGAGGATGTTAGAAAGTATTTTGAATGACGATTATGAGTGCGCGGTTAATCCCGGATGGGTTGAGATAGTCGAAATGACTGTACTTGGGTCATATTTGGGTTCCGGAATATTTGAAGTTCGTTTGACTTGAATTGGAGTAACTGAGTCATTTAAAGTGTGTATTGTCATTTAAAGTTAAGTATCTTGGAACTAAGGCTTAAAAAGACTACGATAGATAACAATCTCATTTTATGAGAAAGAGAAAGCCCTAGAGAGAGAGAGATAGAAGAGGATAGGAAGAAGAGAAAGAGGAGAAGCTTGGGGATTCCGGCCAATACGCGATTTCGAGGAAGATTCAACCTCTAAAACGTTTAGGCAAGTGATTAAACATGTTAAATAATTCATGTGTGTAATTTATTTCACGATTTGTGGATTTTGGGTTAAAATGTTAAAACCTATATTTTGGGTTAAATCTTCCAATTGATGGTTATATATGAATTTGAGGTTGGATAAATAGTTGGGTTTAGTTATATATGAGTTTTGATGTTAGAAACATATTTGGGTTAAAGAATAATGGAGAGTAGATGATAAATTTGATTTGTGGATTTTTGGTTTGGAAAAAAATATGCCATTTTCGTATCTGCTGAACAGGCCGAATCGATTCGGCCCCTTTTCGAATCGATTTCGAAATGTTGCAGGCTTACAGGTCTGAGTGACCGAATTTATTCGGACCCAAAGACGAATCGATTCGGCCTAAGACAGACTCACAGGTGCTTTGGACCGAATCGGTTCGCATTACGAGCAAATCGATTCGCTTTAAGGGCCGAATTAATTCGGACTGGGCCGAATCGATTCGGAAACAGGGCTGTTTTACGAGGGTTTTTTTAGAGTGAGTTTCTCTCCGTTCCTTTTGGGTTTATCGATTTATAACCTTCATATATGTTATGAGAAGTAAGTTTTGGAGATTTTTAGGGAGTTTCACCTAAGATAAAATGTTGGGGTCGTATTGAGTTCTTTCGAGAAAGTACAAATTGAAGTTATCGTATTAAATTCATGGGGAATCCTCCTAGCATCGAGATTTCTATTTGGGGATAATTATTATTGATCGGTGTGCATCCGGATGTAGATGTATGAGATAAAATGGGAAGGTACGCGACTTAGTAACGATTAGTATAATGAGAGCTATATACTTATAAATGAATTCACTTCTTTCATACATACGGACTTCAGAGAGTATGTATACCCATATGGCGTGATGTATATACCTTGTGTGATGGTTTGCATATATATGATGTGATTGGATATATATCTAGTGTGAATGGTATATATATATACTTATTGTGTGAGCATACCCTCCGGTGCTATCATGGGAAGTTGCGCGATGTGGGTGAGGCCCCTCGCTTGAGGAGCATGGAGCATATAGTCCCCAAGTCATAGTCGTCCATTATTTATTGCGTGATTTTATTTTGGGTGAGAAGTCTTGGGTATGATTCGTTCTCACTTTCAGGTTCGAAACTATGACCGCTTTCCATATGCTGTGATTTTGTTTTTTACCAAGTCGGTGTGATCTAGTCCGACCGCTGGTAACCCGGGTCAAAGAGAGTTAATCCTCGAAGATGATAGCATTGTGAAGTATTTCTATATCCATATGTGATTGGGTTTTGGATATTTATATGTACGCTAAGTGTGTTATGTGTACTTACTTGTTGGGGTTTAATGATTTTGCTTTGTAATTAGAGTAATGTTATAGACCCTAAAGGTTCGGAGCATTATCTTATTTGTGTAATTAGAGATTGTTGCTTCTCATAAGTATTCAAAGTTATGGGTGGGATACCGAGGGCATAATGGACCTCAACGACCAACATTGTCAAGGAGTAGTGTATCGGGGGGGTTCCTTGTTTGGATTTAGCTTTGCGAGACGTCCCACGCACGAAACGCAACATAATTTTGAGAGTGGGGAGAAATTTAGTCCTTAGTATTCGGATTTATATGTTATAGCAAAATAATTCTTTTTTAGAAGATAATAATAAGAGTGGTACTCTAGATATGTAGCTGATGTTATATGCGTCATGCACCGAGGGCATAATGGATCTCGACGATCAATATTGTCAAGGAGTAGTGTATCGGTGGGGTTCCTTGTTTGGATTTTGCTTCGCGAGACGTCCCACGCACGAAACGCAATGCAATGTTGAGAGTTGGGAGAAGTTTAGTCCTTAGCATTTCGATACTAATAACTTGTTTAAGTTTATAACTAGAAGTCGATAAATTATAGTAAGAGATAGGTATATGTATATTTATATGTTAACACGAGTTCAGTTGCACGCTTGGGTTAGGGTAAAATAGGAAGTTTATGGTTATGTTTTAGATTATGGGTTACGCGAGTGTGGATTAGGCGTATGTTAGATTGGTTTGTCCCTAGAACGTGATGGGTGGTTATTTGAGGACCATGTGCATACATTTCGGTGCGCGCTCTAGTAGAGGGGTGAGTTGGATATTTAGGAGAGTGAGACTCCACTTTATTCATGGAATATTGCATTTATAATTATTATGCATTTAATACACTTGCTAAAACTGTTTTCACACCTCGAGCTCTGACCCGTTTATATTTCTCTCTTGCTACATATATTGTATTATATTTTAGGTGTCCCGCCCCAAGGATACCAATGATGTTTTTTTATCTAGTGTCCTCGAGCTGTAGCAGATGCGGGCTGTTGCGGGATTTTGTTATAGCCGTTTCCTATCTTTTTAAAATTTAGTTAGGATTCATTTTGTATATCGGGTTAACACCCAAGGGTTGCGTTTGTAGCACTTTATATTTCTTCTTTCAGGATTTTTGTATTGTCTGTGACCCGACAGCTTATTCGGGTAGTTTCTTTTGTGTACTTATGGTGTAATATAAGATTACTTTCTTTCATTTTAGCACGTGTGTGTTCATTATCATATTCTGTAGTTATTATGTTGTTGGTTTATTGATGTTCTTTGTATGATATCGTTAATGTTTAGTGTATGTTTAAATTTTTTTTTGGCATCCGCTTATTTTAGTTTTGGGTAGTTAGCTATGTTTTTAGTCTCGTCCGTAGATACTGAGAATGATCCACTTGAGATTCTCGATTGACTATAGTATAGGGATGGCCACCCATTATTATTTGAAGCGGGGTGTCACACTAGGGTCGTTCGAATGACCTAGTATCTAGTTCAAACGAGAGCCATTATGGTTTGAACGACATGGCTGGTCCTTTGAACGACCTGTTAAGCCCTGTCAGATTTCCTTCTTCCCTTGATTCAGACCTATTATGTGTTTTGAGATACATAGTGTCTGATTGGGTGATTCTGCAATTTGGGTTATGATATAAGGTTTTAATTTGTGAATTTTATCCTTGAATTAATTAGAGGATTAATTAATTTGAAGAATTAATGTTCATGATTGAGTGATTTGAAACCTTGTTAATTAAGTGGGTAGGCTTAATTGAATGAAATTGAATGATGGGTTGAAAATATTGAATTTCGGGCCTAGAGAGAGAGTCCGGGTATAATTAGTAGGGAGACACCAAGGTAATGAAAATTAATTAGCGTATAATTAATTAAAATGAAGTCAGACCATAGACGTGCATGTTTTAGGCTTGTGTATGGGCATAGTACATCGGTAGCCTGGATTTCTCTCTCTCTCTCTCTCTCTCTCTCTCTCTCTCTCTATATATATATATATATATATATATATATATATATATACGGTGATGTGTAGTATATTGTAAGAGTTGTGGATCCCCGGATTTTAATTTTCTTATAATTAAAATATTTCCTTATTTGTAAACTATGAGGAGACGTAAAAGGTGATGGTTCAACTTAAATACTAAATTCCAAATTTCAATTTTCTTAAACAAATTAAAATTAAACACACACAAGTATTAATTTCACTTAAACCAATTTATTAATCCGAGTCCTAGAATTTGCTTAAGTCATATTTGTCAATGATTCCAAATTAGGCCAAAACTAGTTTTAATCAATAGACTTGAATTAAATAAACAATTATCCAAATATTTATTTTAGCACCAAAATAAATAAATAGTGATTAAACCAATTTTATATTTTTAACCTAAGCATGCGTTCTAGGTGAGTGCGAAAGATAAAATAGAAACAATAAATCACTACGCCGCGATGTACGAGGAAAAACCCAAGACGGGAAACAACCTCAGACGACCCTAGCCACAAATCCACTAGATACAGATTTACAAATACAAGACAGAAAGGCTTACAACACACGACTCGATCCCTCTCAAGCCTCGACGCTTCTTCTTGTAGACACCTCTTCCTAGCAGATAACCTTGGAGCTCCACCGCGATCTCGGAATCCACCGATAGGACTTTATATGGTCACCGTCACCCGAACTAGGAGCCTTTCTCCAAGTGGGTAAATCAACATAAAACAACTTCTTCTTTGTGGGATTTAGAAGCAAACCCAAACACTCTCTTCAATTCGGTGCAGAGATAAACCCGGTGCCAAACTCCAAGCAAGATGGATATATATAAGAACTTGGATACATAAAACTATGGGTGAAAACTAGAGTGATAAAAGATTTTCTCTTTGATAAAATCTCACTCAAAACAAGAACATTTTTCTTAAGCAATTTAGCTCTCAAATTCTCTCTAAGAGATGGAATAGAATGGAAAAGTTAAGTTGGAAAATGTTATTCCCGCACATAATAAAATCTGAAAAAGGTTGGTTAAGAACCAAGTGGGGAAGTGGGTGAAAAACTGCTTAAAACTGCCAAAAACTGTTCCCGCCTGGTATCTCGTTCGAATGACATTTCGTTCGAACGACATTCTCGTTCGAACGAGTCTTCAAACGAAGTTCCAGTATGAACTCGTTAGAAACTCGTTGAAAATCTTGTTAGAACGATAATCTCGTTCGAACGACATTTCGAACGAAGTTCCAGTATGCCTTAATGGGAAGTCGTTGGCAAGTTCGTTCGAACGACAATCTCGTTGGTACGAAATATCGAACGAACTTCCAGAAACTTTGGAACAATCGATTTTAGCCCAAAAAACTTTATCAACTTTTTTTTTAAAGTTTTAATTAATTCTTTCTGAAAATAAAACACAGTTTTAATTAAACCTAACACCCAATTAAACAAGTTCCAAGATCTTATATATATATATAATTGCATTCATACCTTGGGAGCATGGAACTATGGTTGATGACGTAGAAACGAGGCACGCAAACCGGCATACTGATGAAGCTTTATACTCTTTGCCGCTACGTCTTCAAATAAACTTTTCATAGGCTTGAGAATATTACAATTAAATACAATCCTATGAATAAATGTTTTTGTCCGGAATTGAGCCACAACTATATATGGACTCAATTGGAAATTTGTGTCCTTACAAATCTCCCCCTTGGGCTATTCCAGGACCAAAACCAAACAAAAATCCTAAAGGGCCGTCAAGCTCACTAGACTCAAAACATAACCCACCCAAACTTGACTTAACCCAAGGATCAAAACGCTTTGCCATTGAAAGATGCCGCTTTAGAAGAATTCCTGCACACTTAAGCAAACTCATCAAATGCATAGGGAATATCAAAGTAGTTAAAGCAATTAAAATAAATACTCCCCCAAAATTAATTCTCCCCTCTATCAAAACAAATGACATACTTAAAAAGACGTCTCCTCCTAAGATAAATCTCCCCCAAACTAAGATACGATAATAATAGGATTAGATACCATTTCTCCCCCTATCATTCTCCCCCTTTTTTGTTCAGGAATAGACAAAGGATAAAGAACAAATATAAAAGCATGTTGACGCTTAAAGTGATACCAAAACGGAAAAATAAGCATAGAAGGACTAGAAAGCAAGGCAAAGGTAAAACAAAATATCATATATTTATGTACTAGAAATATATCAATAATGCACACGCACGTATATATAGATATAAACACATAAATGACACACACAAAATATAATAGGAGTCTTTCACACTTGTATGGCAAAAATGTGTCATATGGAAACGGAAGTGTTGGGGTGTGAACTAGTAACGATTAAATTTAGATCCAATCACTTAAAACATGTTCACGGAGTTCTCAATTGATTGCAAACTTCATCACATTTGAATATAACCTCATGTGACAATATAAATTGAACTTAATGAACAAACATACACAATGCATACAAGCCTAGCATATTGATGATTCTACAAACCAATAGAGTCATGACATGAGATACACAACTAGGATAAATGGACATTGTGCAAACCGTTGATATACCATCCAACCTCCCTCAATAAGCATTTATATTAATTTTGAATGAATATATCAATCAAACATAGGCCTTGGCAATTGTTTTTCTTTTTAATGCCATATTTTATGTTTTTAGGCCTTTGGACCACGAATTTCTTTTAGGTCCATTCAAAAACGGTGGCTTACAATCGCAAAGGATCACTTAGTCCTTTCGGAGTCCTTCCCCGTGCACATTTATATTTATCATATTTTCATTTTTCACACAAATCTCACGTGCAACGGATTTTGACATGCACTTCCCCTCCTAAGTCACACATATGTAGATGACAAGATTGGAAGGAGAACACCTCACAAAGCTCAAATATAACATGTGACATTAAACTTTCAAAAGAGCTCGTGCATGTGTGAATAGAGGAATATAAAAATAGAATCCATTTAAACAACACAAAATCCAACTACTCCATGTAAGCATGGTAAAGAACATAACAAGTATTGTTAATCTAAACCAAAAGTTCTAGCCACATGGGAGCGTAAAATATGGAATTTTAACACAAATATATGCCACTTAAAGTGTGTCAAACCAAAATACACACAAAAATAAAATCTTTTTGAGTTTTTGAAAATTTTAGCCAAAACTAAAATATATATACTCAAAAGACAAACCAAAATCATTTGAATTTTTCTTTAAGCTTAAATTATCAAGAGATAAAAACTTCAAATGATAAACAAAAATCTTTTTGTATTTTTCATTTGATGCAAACAAAATGAAGGAAATATAATACAAAAAATAAACAAAAATCATAATTCTAGCATGTGATAAGCATGGAGCATAGACTAGAAAATGATTAAACAAGCATACATTTAGCATGAAGTACAAACGCTAAAGTATGCAAACACTACCATATTCATCCTTTAGATTTAGCAAGGGAGGAAGCACGTGATAATAAATGAGAATCAAAAACCCTATTTTGCAAGGCAACCAGGTCAGATTTCCTAACCCAAATTAATGAAGAATGTCTATCTTGGGGTGTAGGAATTTTAAATACATTGGTTACTTTACATTGGGATTTTCTAGGAATTCGTTTAAGATCAAAACAAAATTTCTTAAGATGACCTTTTCGACCACAATGTGTACAAGTAAAAACATGTCGAAAAGATTTACCTAAGGAGTGATCTCCAAATGAATTCCTAGTAGATTCTCCTAAAACATTGGTCTTGGCTTTATGAGAAGATTCATTACAAGTATTGAAGCCTAAACCGCAAGTGTCATTTTTAATTTGGACCGTTCCCAATATTTTATCCAATTTTTCCGAAACGACACTCCAAATCAAATTTGACATTACTAGAGTCTTTTAATTTATCTTGCAATTCTAAAATGTTAGACTCTAATAAAACATTTTGCTCTTCAAAAGCAAGAAGCTCCTTTTTTAAGGATTCCATTAAACCCCTAAGGCTATCTCTCTCGCCTTCTACATATTCAAGCTTCTCTTGAAGAGTCCTCTCACGTGTCTTAAGGTCTTCTACCAACATGCTATCATCAATGACCTTGACACGCTCCTTTAAACTAGCATCTTACTTCAAATTAGCTCTTTTCAATTTAATATATTCTTTATAAAGTTCTTGAAAAGCATTTTGAAGTTCACTCACATTAACCTCATTTTCATTTTCACTCTCTCTTTCTTCTCCACTCTCACTATCATAAAAAATAAGAGAATCATAAACAATAACCTTGGAAGTGTCATGTGTTAACGTTTCATCAATCGATGAGTTCTCACTATCACTCACATGACTAGCCATAAAATCCACAAAATTAGGCTTAGTGGGGGAATTGGGCCCCTCTTCCTTATCACTATCACTAAGAGTCGCATTATATGCAATGGATCATTTACCTTCTTACCTTAGTTTAGTGGGGCACTCATAAGCCCTATGGCCATAACCTTCACAACCAAAACACTTATTAGACTCATCCCTATCTAAATTTTCATTACTAGGTTTAGGGATCTTCTCGGCTTTAGGGATCTTCTCGCTTTTGTCATGCTTAGAAGTTTCAAATTTCTTAAAATCATTTTTAAATTTATCTTTGTTAATTTTAAGAAATTTTCTAAATTTACAAGCAAATAAAGCCATGTCTTTCGAGTCACTATCACTCTCGCTCTCTACTACTTGTTTGACCTTTTTTCGGGCTTTTCAAGCAACGCCCTTTTCGATTTTCTTTTCAGTTTTAGAGGGAAACATATCTAGTTCATAGGTTTGTAAATCACCTACAAGCTCTTCTAATTTCGTAGAGGCTAAAGTTGGTAAAGAATTTAAAACGGTCACTTTTGGAATAAATCTATCGGGTAGGGACCTTAAAATTTTCTTTACTAGATGGTTGTCAGGTATTTTCTCTCCCAAGTTAAAAGATGAATTGACAATATCGGATAGTCTAGCATAAAATTCATCAAAAGTTTCATTATCGTTCATTTTGATAGTTTCAAATTGAGTGGTGAGGTTTTGGAGTTTAGAAGCTTTAATGACACTTGTACCTTCGTGAGTGAGTTGTAAAATATCCCAAGCTTCTTTAGTGGTTTCACACGTCATAATGCGTCGGAATTCATCCGGTGTGACAGCGCTAAAAAAGGCATTCAAACCACGGGAATTAAAATTTGAAAGTTTAAACTCATTCTCAGTCCATCTATCGGCAAGTTTGGGAACACGTTCATTTTCAACTAAATAAGTTGGTGGGGACCACCCGTTAACAACAGACATCCAAACTCTCTCGTCGATAGATTTTAGTGACGATTTCATTCGCACTTTCCAATACGCGTAGTTAATACCATCGAAAATAAGAAATTTTGAAAATGGGGAAAATTCCATTTTAGCCAAAAATTATTTAAAGGGTCGTTAACGAAATAATTTATCGCTTTGGCTCTGATACCAATTTGTAAGAGTTGTGGATCCCCGGATTTTAATTTTCTTATAATTAAAATATTTCCTTATTTGTAAACTATGCGGAAGCGTAAAAGGTGATGGTTCAACTTAAATACTAAATTCCAAATTTCAATTTTCTTAAACAAATTAAAATTAAACACACACAAGTATTAATTTCACTTAAACCAATTTATTAATCCGAGTCCTAGAATTTGCCTAAGTCATATTTGTCAATGATTCCAAATTAGGCCAAAACCAGTTTTAATCAATAGACTCGAATTAAATAAACAATTATCCAAATATTTATTTTAGCACCAAAATAAATAAATAGTGATTAAAACAATTTTATCTTTTTAACTTAAGCATGCGTTCTAGGTGAGTGCGAAAGATAAAATAGAAACAATAAATCACTACGCCGCGATGTACGAGGAAAAACCCAAGACGGGAAACAACCTCAGACGGCCCTAGCCACAAATCCACTAGATACGGATTTACAAATACAAGACAGAAAGGCTTACAACACACGACTCGATCCCTCTCAAGCCTCGACGCTTCTTCTTGTAGACACCTCTTCTTAGCAGATAACCTTGGAGCTCCACCGCGATCTCGGAATCCACCGATAGGACTTTATATGGTCACCGTCACCCGAACTAGGAGCCTTTCTCCAAGTGGGTAAATCAACATAAAACAACTTCTTCTTTGTGGGATTTAGAAGCAAACCCAAACACTTTCTTCAATTCGGTGCAGAGATAAACCCGGTGCCAAACTCCAAGCAAGATGGATATATATATGAACTTGGATACATAAAACTATGGGTGAAAACTAGAGTGGTAAAAGATTTTCTCTTTGATAAAAACTCACTCAAAACAAGGACATTTTCCTTAAGCAATTTAGATCTCAAATTCTCTCCAAGAGATGGAATAGAATGGAAAAGTTAAGTTGGAAAATGTTATTCCCGCACATAATAAAATCTGAAAAAGGTTGGTTAAGAACCAAGTGGGGAAGTGGGTGAAAAACTGCTTAAAACTGTCAAAAACTGTTCCCGCCTGGCATCTCGTTCGAACGATATTCTCGTTCGAACGAGTCTTCTAACGAAGTTCCAGTATGAATTCGTTGGAAACTCGTTGGAAATCTCGTTAGAACGATAATCTCGTTCGAACGAAGTTACTGTATGCCTTAATGGGAAGTCGTTGGCTAGTTCGTTCGAACGACATCTGGTTCGAACGACAATCTCGTTCGAACGAAATATCGAACGAACTTCCAGAAACTTTGGAAAATTCGATTTTAGCCCAGAAAACTTTATAAACTTTTTTTTTCTTTTAAAGTTTTAATTAATTCTTTCTGAAAATACAATACAGTTTTAATTAAACCTAACACCCAATTAAACAAGTTCCAAGCTCCTATATATATATATATATATATATATATAATTGCATTCATACCTTAGGAGCATGGAACTATGATTGATGACGTAGAAACGAGGCATGCAAACCGGCATAATGATGAAGCTTTATACTCTCTGCCGCTACGTCTTCAAACAAACTTTGCATAGGCTTGACAATATTACAATTAAATACAATCCTATGAATAAATGTTTTTGTCCGGAATTGAGCCAAAACTATATATGGACTCAATTGGAAATTTGTGTCCTTACATATATATTTATGATTTATAAATATTTGTGTGAATAATATTTATAGTAAAACATATTTATTCTAGTGCTATCAGGGGAGGTTGCGCGATGTGGGTGAATCCCTTGACTAGAGAATGTAGGGCGAGTATAGTCCCTAGGTCATAGCGTTCGGTTAAGGAGTGTGACGAATGGTGTCTGATTCGATCTCATTACCGTGGGAAACTATGGCTGCCTCCACAACGTTTGTTTATTTTTCTTAAACGGAGAGCTAACCGTATTAGGGTTTTGGGTGGATGAGAATACCCGATTATGATAGCATTTAGAGAACACCCGATAAGTGCCTACTCGGGGGATAGTATATATCTACGACTTGTATGTGTGAATATTGTAGGATGAGTTCGTATATATGGTATAATTATATACGGGATAATACATGATGAGAATTGTATTAATTATATAACTTGTGACAGTTATATGGTATCAAATGAGAATTGAATTAAATAAGTTTGTGTGATTAATAACTTATAAAATGTATACTAAACTCACTCGGGTTAGTGCAGTGGGGAAGTTGTGGATTATATGTGGCAAGACTAGTTACGGGGTGGTTAGCTAGGTGGGTCATGAATAGTACGTTAGACGTGCACACTAGTGGAGGGGTGAGGTGTCCTCAGGAGAGTGTACAACACTAACTTAAATATGAAGAGCATACTTGCATTTTAATTTAATGCATTTAAATTCACTTGCTAAATATTTTTAAAATGTTTTAGGTTCTAACCCTTACTATAAAAATATTTTCAAAACCTTTGAGGTGACCTACCACAGGGGTGTCAGGCCTGATCTTCTTACAGGATGCGTAGCTACAGTATATGTGGATGCTGCAGGTTATTTGCTTAGACGCCTATCTCGTTCTCTCTAGATAGGGACATTTCAGTTTTACCGTTTGGACTTGTACACATATATTCAGTTTGGCATGTATAAGTACTCTCTTTTATACTTTACTCTTGGTGGATTGCTTGTATAGTCGATGTTACTCGGCTAATGATTTTATCAGTTGTGTGGCATGTTTAGATTTCCTCTTGTGTTAGTTATCTTGGATTTCTATTATATTGGATGGTTTCGATTTAATTCATAAGATAAAATTTCGCAACAACTTAATTAAAGACTAGGTGGTTAGTAATTATTAATTTTTCGACAGTGATGCTAAGGATGAACCAGATGAGATTCCTGCTTAATTTGATAGAGGACTGATCACCCGGTATTTTATTAGGCGGAGTGTCACAGATTTGGTCATCTCAACAATCATGGAAGAAGTATGTGATTGGAGTGGTAAACATCTGAGTATTTTTTGGGGATTAGTTATCTTTTATGAGGCAATTTTTTACTTAAAGGAACTTAAATTTCTTATAATTTTTTTCCAAAAATTGACACTTCGTTCGAACGAAGCAAAATATCAAATTGGTGCGTGTTATCTTTTATGTGTGTTAGGGCATTTAATTAAATAAATTGATCCATTCGTTCGTGCGCACTTTCAAATTAGTATCAGAGTGGTTTACACCAAAATATCATATGATCCTTTCTTAGCAAAAAAAAATTAATATCAATTTTTTTTATAAATTGTTGATCTTTAAAAAGTCAAAATTTAATGGATAATCTTTATAATAGAAATGCCCATTTTTTATGGTTCAAATTATGCTTACCGAAACGCTAGGGCGAGGTCTACCTTAAAGTCAATTGATGAACGTGTTTGGTTAGTATGTGAAAGAGGACGGACACCACCCACTGTGACTCTTAACAATGTCGTTGGCCCAATGTCTCTTTGTGGAAAGAGGATGACTTTGAGTGGAGCAATTTTAACTCGCACGATTTGAGTGCCATCTCGGAGCCATCACCCTTAACGATTTTTACCGTATTATGTCGTGCACAACGTCTAAAGAAGCATGGGATATCCTTCAACTCACTCAAGGGTACCGATGCAGTTAAAGCTTCTAAGCTACAAAATCTCACTACACAATTTGAAATTATAACTATCCTTGAATCTGAATCATTTGACGAGTTTTATGCATGAATGTTCGATATGGTAAACTCGAGTTTCAATTTAGGTGAGAGAAAACCTGACATGCGATTCGTGAAGAAAATTTTGAGATCACTCCCTGCCCATTTTAATCCTAAGGTAACCGTGCTAAATTCATTAGATATACTAGATACTCTTAGGTTATAAGAGATTATAGGATACCTTCAAACATATAATATATATGTTACCTAAAACTGTGAAGCTTAAGGAAAAGGAAATTGCACTAAAAGCCCAATCTAAAAAAAGAGAGGAAGTGTCGTCAAATTCCGAGTATGATTTTGAATTAGACGACTTAGTCCTTTTTGCTAAAAGATTTTAAAAAATTATCAGACTTAAAAAGAAAAATACTTCCAAAGAAAAGAAAAGTTTTAAGAAAGATAAAAAATATAAATCGGCCAAGAAAATTTGAAAAAAGAAAAGAAAGATTTTTTAAATAAAGAAGAGGAGAGATGTTACGAATGTGAGGGAAAAGGGCACAAGGCACATGAGTGTCCCACTAGGCTTAAGAGACATAGCGAGAAAGTTACAAATAAGGCCACTCTTAGTGATAGTGACGTCAAGCCAGTTGATTCAGGGGGAGAATGAGCACATGAACTGTGCATTGCGTTCATGGCTAGTCACGTTAGCACTTCTAGTTTGTCCCATGATGATGAGGACATATTTAAACGTGAAAGCCTCGATGATAGTTCGATTCATTCGAGAGAGTGTGAGGACGAGAATTTGAGTAAGGGAGAAGGTGGTATCCAAAAGGCTTTTGGTGAACTTTACACCGAAACTTTAAGAATGAAAAAGATTAATAAAGATTTCTCTCTTAGGGTGTGTGATTTGGAGAAGGAGGGGAAGTTTTGATAGAATGTGAGGCATCCGTGAGTCAACTCGATAAAGCAAAAATTTATTTGTGTGAACAGTTAAATGTTTTAAGTAGGGGAAAGACCGATTTGATCAACACGGTGGCTAATCTTACGATCGATCTTCAATCTTCATTGGAGACTCGTAAGAGACTTGAAGCCCATGTATCCCAACTCGAGAGAGATCTTGAACGTGTTCGAGAGGCCAATGTCACTTTATAGGACACGTCTAAGAAATTTGGAAAGATGCTCCTTGGTCCCATGTTAGGTAATGTTGAGAGGCAAGGAATATGTTATGACGGTGCATCTACTTCCAAAGCCGCACTCGTGCTGGATCCCGAGTTTGTGATGGATCCTTGCAGCCCTCAACTGTAATACCCCGTATTTTTATGGCTTTTAATTTGGGGATTCATTCAATTTAATTTGAGATATTAATTTAATATTAATCCAAAAATTATTTTTAAATTTTTACTAGCATGATGAGAGTTAGTAATTATTGAGAAATTGATGAATATTACTAGATGAGTAAAGTAATATGTATAATTGAATTTATTAATAATTGTCACGAGTATATAATTGGACAATTGTGGAAATTAAGTCGGGATGCGCATGTGTCGCGTCAGGACTAAATTATTTTTATATAAAGTGAATTAAATTATAAGTCCCCCATATGGTCATTTTGAGTGCGCCAATGTGTTCGGAAGGGCCGAGATAGTCAAAAAAGTATACCCGGATGGTTAGTTTGGGTCTCGGAGCATTTTAAGGCCTAATTGGCATCCCGAAAGGGTATAATAATCATTTTGTATTTTTGGGTATCATCCATTTGAGTTAGGCTTTTAGGGTTGAGAATCACAAAACTCAATAACGGCCATTAGAGAAGAAGGTAGGAAGCTTTCTAAGCAATCCAAGGCTAAGAACTCATCCGTTTACACCGCCACAACCACCAAAACGTAGATCGCACAACGAAGAACGCAACCGTACCTTTTTCATCCACAAATCAGACTCTTAAATTTGCAGGCAAGTATCTGTCTTGCTTTTCTGTTAGTTATTGTTTCATCCATGTTAGATTATGATTGTTATACACATGTTCCATAGAAGAATTTGAGGATTTAATCACATGTCTTGGTGGAAATAATTCTATTCCGGACATCCCAATCATATGTAGAGGATAACCCACGAATTGGTATGAGTTTAGAAGCAAGAAATCTGGAAAAGAAATTAAAAGAATGAAAGTTTTATGAAAATTAGGGTTCTTAATAGTTAATACAAATTGACCCTTTGATTCAATTTCATTGATGAAATTGTACATGTTTTACGTAGAAAATCATGCATATATGTATATAGAACCAGTAGTAACCTTATTGGGGAGTTTGGCAATTTTAAATGGCGTTTTAGAGAAAATTATTGGTTGAAACCCGAAGGTTGAAATTGCAGTTTCTGGGCAAGAACTGCTTGAATCGATCGATCGACCCAAGAACATCGATCGATCGATCGACTCCATTCCCCCGATCGATCGACCCCTTCTGGAAACTGCATATTTTTCCCATTTTTCTTTAATTTGATTTAATTACGTAGGAACCCTTGATTATTATTAATAGAGTATGATCAGTCATGAGGAAGACCAGTAGGGTCTAAATAGACTCTGTTGAATGAAATTTAATATGGGATGAAATAGTGGGTTAACAGGGAATTTCGGTACACATTAGAGATTGTGAGTAAATTCGTTAATGAATTGAGGGACTCGTGAAAGACTTAGGCCAGAAGGTTAAAGATGGTATACCTATACCTACTGAAATTGTACTTAGTAAGAGAGAATACTTCGAGAGATGATAAGTAAGGGAGAAGTGAATTCTAAGTGGGAATAAAAGAGATGAATCCCTTATGCGAGATAATTGGGTAAAATTGTACTAAATACGGTTAATAATAATTATGGGCCATGAGCGAACCTTATTGGAAAAAGTGTATCTATATATGGCTATGTGACTGTGTACATATATTAAATACTTTATCCGTGTATAATCATACTCAAGCTACTTGCTATCACAGTCTTATCTCGATTAGACCTTTATGGGGGATATTGACTCGTACCCTAGAAGATAGTATCCTTGATACAGGCTATCTGAGAATGATAGTCAGATGGTCCTAAGAGTCGTGAGGGTATGTTCTGACCTCTTAGTGACTTGGAACTATACTTCGCCTCCATTTTTGTGTGTTTTATGTTAATACAGTTCGAGAGTGATTCCAAACTAGTATTTCCCTTAGTACGAGTGATACGGGGACTTGATAGCAGAGTATGTCAGCACCATAGATTTTATGTGGGATGCCGATAGTATATATATTATAGGAGTGACAAATATATATATTTATATTTATTGAAACTTTCTACTGTACGTATAAGTAGTTAAGTAATGAATAAACGCTCCAACTTTATAATAATTATTCGGGAACTTTGTAACGATACTGTGTGGTCCTAAGTAACGTAAGGAAATGGAAGAGATTAATAATCTAAAATTAAATATCATGGCCTTAGTATTTCTCGAGATAAACTTCATGGGAATAAGTTAAATAGACTTATGATATCAGTTGAACGGTAGGCGTGCACACTAGATGAGGTGAGAGTTCTCAAGAGAGTATCGCATACTAATACGGTTGTTACGTTAGCCGGTAAGTATTTTAAATACTTACTAAACTATTTTTAAACTGTTTTACACTCGGGCTTTGACCCATTTCCCGTCTTTTCTCTTTCTTGTATATCTATATATATGTATGTATTACAAGTTCCCAGCCGCAGGGGCGTCATGCATAGATTCTTTGGATTAGACGCATTGCATATTATGTGGAAGTTGCAAGCCTTTGCTTTAGACGACCTCTTTATTGACTCTGTTCCTAGTTTAGTTCTTTATAGTTAGGGCATGTGTTGCCGGATTTCCTATTTTGTTTGGATTTATCAGAGATTTATGTTTATTTTATTTCCAGTATTTGGTACTCTTTGGAGTTAACTCTTGTCAGGAGGATTTTATTGATAGTTCATAACTTGGTTTGATTTATCTAGATGGTTTAAATTCTTGTGGGATAATTGTCATCCTTATTATTTATGTGGCACTTAAACTGTTGTTTATTAAAATGGTTTTTATATTGGAATTTAAATAAAATGGAAATAAGGTTTTAAATGGTTTTGACACTTAGCTTAATTATTTAGGGTGTTTAAATTGGAAATTTTATTTTGCGACAGTGATGCTAAGAATGAACCAACCATACACCTTGATTTTAATTTAATAAAGGACTGATCACACGGTATTTAATTAGGCAGGTGTCACAGGTGGTATAAGAGCATCAGGTTCTAGTGTCCTTTAGGATCTGCATGGCCTATTTCGCTTCCAACTTAGCATCTTTGATATAGAACCCTATTTTTAGGACTGTTGTAATCTTGTGTTTACGCTTACGTCTTCAGCTATTTGAGATTTGCTAATAACTGGTGACTAATAAACTTTCTTCTCATTTCAGATGCCTCCAAGACGAGCACCCCGAGCCAAGAATGCCCAGCCCAAGCAGTCAGCAGCTCCGACCCAGGGAATGATGAACGCAACTGAAGTAGCTGCTATCATTGCTCAGGCAGTGAATGCCGCATTAGCGGTGGTGCAGCAGGATCCACCCCAGGTTCAGGATGTAACGTCGGTACTAACACAACTTCCCACTGCATGGGAGCGAGTCAGGGATGCCTTTCAGAAGGCACATCCCCCGGAGTTCTCGGGTAGCTCGGACATCGTGATCGCCAACCAATGGAAGAAGGATATCCAAAGGCATCTGCGTATGTATGAGTGCACTGACGTCCAGAGACAATTACTGGCTTCCTTCAAGCTAGTTGGGGCCGCTTTGCAGTGGTGGGAGTCCACCACCACCTTGGAGGAGAGGGATAGCATCTCGATTTAGTCATTTTAGGCGCGGTTTGATCGCAAGTACTTCCCATCCACCGTGCAGACTGAGATGAGGCGGAGGCTAATGAATCTTAAGTAAGAGGGTATAACCGTTGTTGAATACGAGGATGAATTCACCACACTTCTCACTATAGTTCCAGATGAGGCACCCACCGAGGAGAAGAAGATACTGTTGTTTTCAGATGGATTGGCCTGGAGGATTTGTCAGCACCTCATAAGCAATCTATCACTGGGTACTTACACTGACATACTCAATGCTGCTTTGCTGTACTGTTAGGATCACCGCTTCCATCAGCAGGGGAGCAAACGAGCAGGTGAGTCCAGCCAGCAGGGAAGGTCCGGGGGCTGTAACACTTGTGGGGCACTAACAGCCGAGGGACAGACCTATCACAGTGAGCAGAGTTCCCATCAGGGGGACCCTGCCAAGCGATTCTGATCAGGTGATTCCAGACAGGGATTTGGGGGATTTAGGCAAGGTCAGCAGGGCCAGTCTAGTCAGCAGGGCCAACACCGTCAGCAGCAGGGCCAAAAACATTTTCAGCAGGGCCAGTGGCGGGGTGGTAACGGCCAACAGGACCGTGGACAGCAGGGGCAGAGGGGAGGTAACTTTAGGGGCAGATGTTTCAGATGTGGCAAGAATGGCCATAGGTGCCAGGATTGCCCAGAAGGGGATAGGGACCCATATCAGCAGGGTGCCCGTAATGATCCATAGAGGCCACTCTTTCCCGCCGCCCTTCGCACCTCAGCTCAAATGCTAGCTCTACTAGCCATCCCAGCAGCTCCAGTTCAGCAGGGGCAATTACAGTACGGACGTGTCAATAACGTCCACTAGGAAACAACACCTCAGGCACCACCCGTGATTGAGGGTACATTTCCTATCCATGGCACTATTGGTCGGATTTTATTTGATACTGGGGCGTCGCACTGTTATATATCTACCCATTTTGCACGAGCCTTAGGGTTATTAGCCACGACAGAGATCACGGTGACATGCGTTAACTCACCACTGGGGAATGGGTCTTTGATTTTCTTTATATGTCGGGGTGTAGGTATAGAGATTGGTAGTTTGATTTTACCTGCGAACATGCTAGTTTTAGATATGCATGAGCACGACGTCATTATTGGCATGGATTGGCTTGCTGCGTACAGAGCCATGATAGATTGTTTCGGTGGGAGTATTATCTTTGCCATTTCAGGGTAGGATATGTTTTTGGTGGCGAAGCCTCGCCCAGATGGAGGATCTTCCACCCATTTATATTACATAGAGGAAGATACCTCTAAGGATATAGTGATTCCCCTAGATTCAATTTCAGTGGTTCGTGAGTTCTCGAATGTATTTAAGGAGATATCGGGCCTACCCCCCAGTCGAGATATAGATTTCATCATAGACTTAATTTTAGACACTCGGCTAATAACACGTGCACCGTATTGTATGGCTCCTACAGACATGAGGGAGTTAAAAGATCAGATAGAGAAGCTGTTAGGCTAGGGTTTCATTCGTAGGAGCACCTCATCTTAGGGCGCTCCGATTTTATTTGTTAAGAAGAGAGATGGCTCACTGAGGTTATGCGTGGATTATTGAGAGTTGAACAAGGTCACTATACAGAATAAATATCCGTGGCCCCGAATCGATGACATATTCAACCAGCTCAGGGGAGCAACCTTCTTTTCGAAGATATATTTGAGATCGGGCTACCATCAGCAACGGATTAGGGAGTAGGATGTGTCGAAGACTGCTTTCTTAATGAGGTATGGATCCTATGAGTTCAAAGTCATGTCGTTTAGGCTGACAAATGCTCCAGTCGTATTCATGGATTTGATGCACCGAGTGTTCAGAGAGTTCTTGGATCAGTTTGTTATCGTCTTCATAGATGACATCCTGATTTATTCTCACACTGAGGAGGAGCATGCCGATCACTTGAGACAGGTTCTTCAGAATCTACGAGAGCATCAGTTGTATGCTAAGTATGAGAAGTGCGAATTTTAGCTACGGTAAGTACAATTTCTGGGACATGTTGTGTCAGAATTGAGGATATCGGTTGACCCGGATAAAGTGTCGGCAGTAAGAGAGTGGGGACAGCCCACGACATCGACCGAGGTGCGTAGTTTCTTGGGGTTAGTCAGGTACTACAGGAGGTTCATCCGAGGTTTTTAATAGATAGCGGGTCTGTTGACGAATCTGACTCGCAATAGAGTACCGTACATTTGGGATGATGCTTGTCAATTGGTTTTTGATGAGCTGAAAGATAAGTTGACTTTGACGCCAGTTCTTTCTTTGCCCAAGCCGGGAGTGGAGTACCTGGTATAAACTGATGCCTATTTTTGGGGACTCGCGGGGGAGTACTTCAGCAGGAGGACCAAGCTATAGTTTTTTCCTCCCACAAGCTTAAGCCTCACGAAAGGAATTACCCCACCCAAGACCTAGAGCTATCATCAGTCGTATTTGCATTGCGGATTTGGAGACATTACTTGTTGGGGGAGAAGTTTCACTTATTCACAGACCACAAGTCACTGCAGTACTTATTCACTCTTCACACATCACCATAGAGATTTTGTGTCCGATAGAGATAAGATTTTTGTGTCGCGCTTCTGGGAGAGCTTTTAGGAGGCTATGGGTACAGAGTTGAGATTGAGTTCAGCTTATCACCAACAGACGGATGGACAGACAGAGCGTACCAATCAAATGTTGGAGGATATGCTACGCGTGTGTGTCCTTGATTTTGGAGGAGGTTGGGACCCGTATCTTCCACTGGTGGAGTTTGCTTATAATAACTCTTATCAGTTCACGATCGGCATGGACCCATTTGAGGCGTTGTATGGCAGGCCTTGTCGTTCTCCCGCTTATTGGATAGAGGCGTGGGACAACAAATTTCTCGGACCTGTGGTGATTCAGGAAACTTCAATTAGGATTGAGCTCATCAGGAGTCACATTCGGGTACCACATGACAGACAGAAGAGCTACGCTGATGCGAAGCAGTTTTTTCGAGATTTTAGCATCGGGGACCAAGTATTACTGCGTGAATCTCCTATGAGAGGAGTAATGAGGTTTGGAAAGAAGGGGAAGTTAGCTCCAAGGTACGTGGGACCATTTCCCATTATCGAGAGGATTGGGCCGGTGGCATACAAATTGGGGTTGCCAGAGCATTTTCACCACACTCACGATGTGTTCCACATCTCGTCATTGAGACGATATCTTCGGGATGATATGGCCCATACTCACATCGCGATTGAGGAGATCGACTTACAGCCCGACAGTTCTTGCGAGGAGAGACCAGTGGCGATCCTAGACCATAGCGAGAGGAAATTGAGGTCGAAGGTAGTTCCACTTGTACGAGTCCAGTGGGAGCATCATAATGTGTAGGAATCCACTTGGGAGCGTGAGGTAGATATTCGCGAAAAATATCCAAATTTATTTTTATTTGGTATGCCTTACTTTTTTTAATTTCGGGACAAAATCCCGTTATTAGGGGGGAAGTATGTAATACCCCATATTTTTATGGCTTTTAATATGGGTGTTTATTCAATTTAATTTTAGATACTAATTTAATATTAATCCAAAAATTATTTTTAAATATTTACTTACGTGATGAGAGTTCGTAATTATTGAGAATTTGTTGAAGATTACTATATGAGTAAAGTAATATGTATAATTGAATTTATTAAAAATTATCACGAGTGTATAATTGGACAATTGTGGAAATTAAGTCGGGATGCGCATGTGTCGCGTAAGGACTAAATTATTATTATATAAAGTGAATTAAATCATAAGTCACTCGTATGGTCATTTTGAGTGCGTCAATGTGTCCGGAAGGGTCTAGATAGTCAGAAAAGTATACCCGGGGGTTTAGTTTGGGTCTCGGGGTGTTTTTAGGCCTAATTGGCATCCCGAAAGGGTATAATAGTCATTTTGTATTTTTGGGTAATTAAACCCATGAATTTCCTTAAGGTATATCAGCCATTTGAGTTATGCTTTCAGGGTTAACAATCACAAAACTCAAGAATGGCCATTAGAGAAGAAGGTAGGAAGCTTTCCAAGCAATCCAAGGCCAAGAACTCATCCGTTTACACCGCCACAACCGCCAAAACGTAGATCGCACGACGAGGAACGCAACTGTACCTTTTTCATCCACAAATCAGACTCATAAATTTCCAGGCAAGTATCTATCTTGATTTTCTTTTAGTTATTGTTTCATCCATGTTAGATTAGGATTGTTATACACATGTTCCATAGAAGAATTTGAGGAATTTGAGGATTTAATTAGATGTCTTCGTGGAAATAATTATATTCTGGACATCCCAATCATATGTAGAGGATAACCCACGAATTGGTATGAGTTTAGAAGCAAGAAATCTGGAAAATAAATTAAAAGAATGAAAGTTTTATGAAAATTGGGGTTCTTGATAGTTAATAGAAATTGGCCCTTTAATTCAATTTCGTTGATGAAATTGTACATGTTTTACGTAGAAAATGATGCATATATGTATATAGAACCAGTAGTAACCTTATTTGGGAGTTTGGGAGTTTTAAATAGCGTTTTGGAGAAAATTATTGGTTGAAACCCGAGGTTGAAATTGCAATTTCTAGGCAAGAACTGCTTGAATCGATCGATCGACCCAAGAACATCGATCGATCGACCCCTTCTGGAAACTGCATATTTTTCCCCCTTTTTTTAAATTCGGTTTAATTAAGTAGGAACCCATGATTATTATTTATAGAGTATGATGAGTCGTGAGGAAGACCAGTAGGGTCTAAACAGACTCCGTTGAATGAAATTTAATATGGGATGAAATATTGGGTTGACGGGGAATTTCGATTCACATTAGAGATTGTGAGTAAATTTGTTAATGAATTGAGGGACTCGTGAAAGACTTAGGTCAGAAGGTTAAAGATGGTATACCTACTGTAATTTTACTTAGCAAGAGATAATACTTCGAGAGATGAGAAGTAAGTGAGAAGTGAATTCTAAGTGGGAATAAAAGAGATGAATCCCTTATGCGAGATAATTGGGTAAAATTGTACTAAATACGGTTAATAATAATTATGGGTTGTGGGCGAACCTTATTGGAAAATGTGTATCTATATATGGCTATGTGACTGTGTACATATATTAAATACTTTATTCGTGTATAATCATGCTCGAGCTACTTGCTATCACGAGGGTTTCCACACCGGGATAGTCTTATCTCAATTGGACCTTTACGGGGAATAATGACTCGTACCCTAGAAGATAGCATCCTTGATACAGACTATCTGAGAATGATAGTCAGATGGTCCTAAGGGACGTGAGGGTATGTGCTGACCTCTTAGTGACTTTGAACTATGCTTCGCCTCCATTTTTGTATGTTTTCTGTCAATACAGTTCGAGAGTGATTCTGAACTAGTATTTCCCTTAGTACGAGTGTTACGGGGACTTGATAGTAGAGTATGCCGGCACCATGATTTTATGTGGGATGATGATAGTATATATATTATAGGAGTGACAAATATATATACTTATATTTGTGGAATCTTTCTACTGTGCGTATAAGTAGTTAAGTAATGAATAAACGCTCCAACTTTATAATAATTGTTCGGGAACTTTGTAACGATAATGTGTGGTCCTAAGTAACGTAAGGAAATTGAAGAGATTAATGTTTAAAACTTAAATATCATGGCCTTAGTATTTCTCGAGATAAACTTCATGGGAATAAGTCAAATAGACTTATGAGATCAGTAGAACGGTAGGCGTGCACACTAGATGAGGTGAGAATTCTCAAGAGAGTGTCGCATACTAGCTTGGTTGTTACATTAGTCGGTAAGCATTTTAAATACTTGCTAAACTATTTTTAAACTGTTTTACACTCGGGCTCTGACCCGTTTCCTGTGTTTTCTCTTTCTTATATATATATATATATATATGTATGTATGTATGTATTACAGGTTCCCAACCACAGGGGCGTCATGCATAGGTTCTTTGGATTGGACGCGTTGCAGCTTATGTGGGAGTTGCAAGCCTTTGCTTTAGACGACCTCTGTATTAAATTTGTTCCTATTTTAGTTCTTTATAGTTAGGGCATGTGTCGCCCGATTCCCTATTTCGTTTGGACTTATCAGAGATTTATGTTTATTTTATTTCTAGTATTTGGTACTCTTTGGAGTTAACTCTTGCCAGGAGGATTTTATTGATAATTCATAACTTGGTTTGATTCATCTAGATGGTTTAAATTCTTGTGGGATAATTGTCATCCTTATTATTTATGTGGCACTTAAACTGTTGTTTATTAAAAAGGTTTTCATATTGGAATTTGAATATAATGGAAATAAGGTTTTAAATGGTTTTGACACTTAGCTTAATTATTTAGGGTGTTTAAATTTGGAATTTTATTTTGCGACAGTGATGCTAAGAATGAACCAACCGTTCACCTTGATTTTAATTTAATAAAGGACTGATCACCCGGTATTTAAATAGGCGGGGTGTCACATCAACCTAACCCACCTAGGTGACCTAAACAACTTAGGAGAGCTCGTTCTAGACATTTTGAGAAAAGTGGACCGAAACCCATTTATGTTTTTACTCATTACAAATGAAGAGGTAACCTTAGATTGTTTTGTTTTAAGTTAGCGAGAGTTTCTCATACGCGTGTTTTTGGGTGTGCTTCCACAGGAGTTCCTACATATGCTACCGCACGCACTACCACTCATCTTACTCTGTATACCCCTGCACATCACCATAGAGATTTTGAGAGTTTTCGAGAGCAAGAAGAGTATTTAGTCAAGACTTCACAAAGTTTGATGGAGGAATTTCATAGGATGTCTTCTCCTTTTGAGAATTCCTCCGGGCCTAATGATTAAGGTTGAGACTTGTTTCTAACATAGGGGGTTTTCATGCTCATATCTTATATCCCTATTGCTAGATTGTATTATCATTGTATATTTATTTGTTTTCTTTTAAATATATATTTAGAAAAATCCAAAAAGAGTTTTATTTTTATGAAAAGGGAGAACAAGGAAAAAATATTTAATTTTAATAGAATTTTTGAAAAAGATAAAAAGTGTTTTGTATTTTTTGTCATCATATATGGATGAACATTTAAGACGTCCAGATCACCCATTCATTCCATACTTTCTTGTAACTTATTTGTCGTGTTTTAAGACATGTCGTTGTTTCTATAATGTGCTTGATAATGTGTGGATATCATCAAGTTGATCTTTGATGACTACGATCTACATGTTAGACTCCTTGTCACCTTTAATGCACACGCACATGAACTTGTTTGAATATTGCACTTACTTGTCACTTGTCGAATAGATGTTCTCATCTCAATTTTGCTTTATAACTAAACCAAATGCAAAAAAAGAGATAAAAGTTGTGCATGAACAAACCAATGTCCGGATTACCTTCATTTTTCAAATTTTTTTATTATATGCTAAGCAATGGAAAGGGGATACGAAAGATCAAAATGTTCTTTGCGTCAAAAGCCATCGTTTGCATTAAAGAGCCTAAAAAGATTAGAGGCACATGAAAACAGAAGTGCCAGATCAATTTTTGATTCGTTGATGCTTCGCTACGTATGAGGATTAATTTCTTCAAAAATAATTGAGTCTATTCTTAGTTATGTGAGATTTTGAGGGATTTATAGTTGAAGATCAGCGGGGCTGCACAAAATAAAAATATCTCAAAAAACATTACATAGTTTGGCGTCATTGGTGTGAGATTCCTTTATGTTCATGACTTATCTTTGCCATTTCAGGGGAGGAGATGTTTTTGGTGGCGATGCCTCGCCCAGATGGAGGATCTTCCACCCATTTATATTACATAGAGGAAGATACCTCTAAGGATATAGTGATTCCCCTAGATTCGATTTCAGTGGTTCGTGAGTTCTCGAATGTATTTCAGGAGATACCGGGCCTACCCCCCAGTCGAGAGATAGATTTCGTCATAAACTTAATATCGGACACTCGGCCAATAACACGTGCACCATATTGTATGGCTCCTACAGACATGAGGGAGTTAAGAGATCAAATAGGGAAGCTGTTAGGCCAGGGCTTCATTCGTAGGAGCACCTCACCTTAGGGCGCTCTGATTTTGTTTGTTAAGAAGAGAGATGGCTCACTGAGGTTATGCGTGGATTACCGAGAGTTGAACAAGGTCACTATACGGAATAAATATCCGTGGCCCCGAATCGATGACATATTCAACCAACTCAGGGGAGCAACCTTCTTTTCGAAGATATATTTGAGATCGGGCTACCATCAGCTACGGATTAGGGAGTAGGATGTGTTGATGACTCCTTTTTTAATGAGGTATGGATCCTATGAGTTCAAAGTCATGCCGTTTAGGCTGACAAATGCTCCAGTCGTATTCATGGATTTGATGCACCGAGTGTTCAGAGAGTTCTTGGATCAGTTTGTCATCGTCTTCATAGATGGCATCCTGATTTATTCTCACACTGAGGAGGAGCATGCCGATCACTTGAGACAGGTTCTTCAGACTCTACGAGAGCATCAGTTGTATGCTAAGTATGAGAAGTGTGAATTTTAGCTATGTTAAGTACAATTTCTGGGACATGTTGTGTCATAATTGAGGATATCGGTTGACCCGGATAAAGTGTCGGCAGTAAGAGAGCGGGGACAACCCACGACATTGACCGAGGTGCGTAGTTTCTTGCGGTTAGTCAGGTACTACATGAGGTTCATCCGAGGTTTTTAAAAGATAGCGGGTCTGTTGACGAATCTGACTCGCAAGGGACTACCATACATTTGGGATGATGCTTGTCAATTGGCTTTTGATGAGCTGAAAGATAAGTTAACTTTGACGCCAGTTCTTGCTTTGCCCAAGTCGGGAGTGGAGTACCTGGTATACACTAATGCCTCTTTTTGGGGACTCGGGGGGAGTACTTCAGCAGGAGGACCAAGCTATAGTTTTTTCCTCCCACAAGCTTAAGCCTCACGAAAGGAATTACCCCACCCACGACCTAGAGCTATCATCAGTCGTATTTGCATTGCGGATTTGGAGACATTTCTTGTTGGGGGAGAAGTTTCACTTATTCACAGACCACAAGTCACTGCAGTACTTATTCACTCAGCAAGAGTTGAATATGCGACAGCGCAGGTGGCTGGAGTTTGTGAAGGACTATCAGTTTGAGATATATTACCATCCGGGGAAGGATAACGTAGTTGCTAATGCGTTGAGCCATCGACCGTTAGGTGACGTAGTGGAAGTGTGGAGAGCGAAGTGGAAATAACTGGGTCACCAGGACGCGATAGCCCGTTCCTTTATATCTGCCATGTCAGTCACACCCGAGATTGTTACGAGGGTGATACAAGCACAAGCAGCGGATACATTTTGTCAAGAGCAAATTGTATGGCTCTTAGCTGAGGGCGCTGAGTCCTATTCAGTAAGTTATAATGGGGGTTTGAGGTTTAATAGGAGATTGGTAGTCCCGAAAGGAAAGGACTTACGTTATGCAGTTATGACACAGTCGCACGGAACCAGATTTGCGGTACATCCCGGAGGGGATAAGATGTATCAAGATATGAGGCGATAGTACTGGTGGAGTGGGATGAAGAAAGACATTGCTGAATTCTTATCTAAATGTTCTACTTGTCGGATGGTAAATGTGGACCACCAGAGACCGTCAGGGTTACTTCAGCCGTTAGAGATACCCACGTGGAAATAGGAAAGCATTTCCATGGACTTCATTACTAGACTGCCAACATCACAGCGGGGTCACAATTCTATATGGGTGATTACGGATCGATTGACCAAGGTAGCTCATTTTCTACCGGTACGGACGGACTACACCACGGGCCAATATGCACATATATTCATTACCGATATCATTAGGCTACATAGGGTGCCCCTGGATATTGTGTCCGATAGAGATAAGATTTTTGTGTCGCGCTTCTGGGAGAGCTTTTAGGAGGCTATGGGTACAGAGTTGAGATTGAGTTCAGCTTATCACCAACAGACGGATGGACAGACAGAGCTTACCAATCAAATGTTGGAGGATATGCTACGCGTGTGTGTCCTTGATTTTGGAGGAGGTTGGGACCCGTATCTTCCACTGGTGGAGTTTGCTTATAATAACTCTTATCAGTTCACGATCGGCATGGACCCATTTGAGGCGTTGTATGGCAGGCCTTGTCGTTCTCCCGCTTATTGGATAGAGGCGTGGGACAACAAATTTCTCGGACCTGTGGTGATTCAGGAAACTTCAATTAGGATTGAGCTCATCAGGAGTCACATTCGGGTACCACATGACAGACAGAAGAGCTACGCTGATGCGAAGCAGTTTTTTCGAGATTTTAGCATCGGGGACCAAGTATTACTGCGTGAATCTCCTATGAGAGGAGTAATGAGGTTTGGAAAGAAGGGGAAGTTAGCTCCAAGGTACGTGGGACCATTTCCCATTATCGAGAGGATTGGGCCGGTGGCATACAAATTGGGGTTGCCAGAGCATTTTCACCACACTCACGATGTGTTCCACATCTCGTCATTGAGACGATATCTTCGGGATGATATGGCCCATACTCACATCGCGATTGAGGAGATCGACTTACAGCCCGACAGTTCTTGCAAGGAGAGACCAGTGGCGATCCTAGACCATAGCGAGAGGAAATTGAGGTCGAAGGTAGTTCCACTTGTACGAGTCCAGTGGGAGCATCATAATGTGTAGGAATCCACTTGGGAGCGTGAGGTAGATATTCGCGAAAAATATCCAAATTTATTTTTATTTGGTATGCCTTACTTTTTTTAATTTCGGGACAAAATCCCGTTATTAGGGGGGAAGTATGTAATACCCCATATTTTTATGGCTTTTAATATGGGTGTTTATTCAATTTAATTTGAGATATTAATTTAATATTAATCCAAAAATTATTTTTAAATATTTACTTACGTGATGAGAGTTAGTAATTATTGAGAATTTTTTGAAGATTACTAAATGAGTAAAGTAATATGTATAATTGAATTTATTAAAAATTATCACGAGTGTATAATTGGACAATTGTGGAAATTAAGTCGGGATGCGCATGTGTCGCGTAAGGACTAAATTATTATTATATAAAGTGAATTAAATCATAAGTCACTCGTATGGTCATTTTGAGTGCGTCAATGTGTCCGGAAGGGTCGAGATAGTCAGAAAAGTATACCCGGGGGTTTAGTTTGGGTCTCGGGGTGTTTTTAGGCCTAATTGGCATCCCGAAAGGGTATAATAGTCATTTTGTATTTTTGGGTAATTAAACCCATGAATTTCCTTAAGGTATATCAGCCATTTGAGTTATGCTTTCAGGGTTAACAATCACAAAACTCAAGAATGGCCATTAGAGAAGAAGGTAGGAAGCTTTCCAAGCAATCCAAGGCCAAGAACTCATCCGTTTACACCGCCACAACCACCAAAACGTAGATCGCACGACGAGGAACTCAACTGTACCTTTTTCATCCACAAATCAGACTCATAAATTTCCAGGCAAGTATCTATCTTTATTTTCTTTTAGTTATTATTTCATCCATGTTAGATTAGGATTGTTATACACATGTTCCATAGAAGAATTTGAGGAATTTGAGGATTTAATTAGATGTCTTCGTGGAAATAATTATATTCCGGACATCCCAATCATATGTAGAGGATAACCCACGAATTGGTATGAGTTTAGAAGCAAGAAATCTGGAAAAGAAATTAAAAGAATGAAAGTTTTATGAAAATTGGGGTTCTTGATAGTTAATAGAAATTGGCCCTTTAATTCGATTTCGTTGATGAAATTGTACATGTTTTATGTAGAAAATGATGCATATATGTATATAGAACCAGTAGTAACCTTATTTGGGAGTTTGGGAGTTTTAAATAGCGTTTTGGAGAAAATTATTGGTTGAAACCCGTAGGTTGAAATTGTAATTTCTAGGCAAGAACTGCTTGAATCGATCGATCGACCCAAGAGCATCGATCGATCGACCCCTTCTAGAAACTGCATATTTTCCCCCCTTTTTTTAAATCCGGTTTAATTAAGTAGGAACCCTTTATTATTTTTGATAGAGTATGATGAGTCGTGAGGAAGACCAGTAGGGTCTAAATAGACTCTGTTGAATGAAATTTAATATGGGATGAAATATTGGGTTAACGGGGAATTTCGATACACATTAGAGATTGTGAGTAAATTCCTTAATGAATTGAGGGACTCGTGAAAGACTTAGGCCAGAAGGTTAAAGATGGTATACCTACTGTAATTGTACTTAGCAAGAGATAATACTTCGAGAGATGAGAAGTAAGTGAGAAGTGAATTCTAAGTGGGAATAAAAGAGATGAATCCCTTATGCGAGATAATTGGGTAAAATTGTACTAAATACGGTTTATAATAATTATGGGTCATGGGCGAACCTTATGGTAAAATGTGTATCTATATATGGCTATGTGACTGTGTACATATATTAAATACTTTATTCGTGTATAATCATACTCGAGCTACTTGCTATCACGGGGGGTTTCCGCACCGGGATAGTCTTATCTCGATTGGACCTTTACGGGGAATAATGACTCGTACCCTAGAAGATAGCATCCTTGATACAGACTATCTGAGAATGATAGTCAGATGGTCCTAAGAGACGTGAGGGTATGTGCTGACCTCTTAGTGACTTGGAACTATGCTTAGCCTCCATTTTTGTGTGTTTTCTGTTAATACAGTTCAAGAGTGATTCTGAACTAGTATTTCCCTTAGTACGAGTGTTACGGGGACTTGATAGCAGAGTATGCTGGCACCATGATTTTATGTGGGGTGATGATAGTATATATATTATAGGAGTGACAAATATATATACTTATATTTGTGGAAGCTTTTTACTGTGCGTATAAGTAGTTAAGTAATCAATAAACGCTCCAACTTTATAATAATTGTTCGGGAACTTTGTAACGATACTGTGTGGTCCTAAGTAACGTAAGGAAATAGAAGAGATTAATGTTTAAAAATTAAATATCATGGCCTTAGTATTTCTCGAGATAAACTTCATGGGAATAAGTCAAATAGACTTATGAGATCAGTAGAACGGTAGGCGTGCACACTAGATGAGGTGAGAATTCTCAAGAGAGTGTCGCATACTAGATTGGTTGTTACATTAGTCGGTAAGCATTTTAAATACTTGCTAAACTATTTTTAAACTGTTTTACACTCGGGCTCTGACCCGTTTCCTATGTTTTCTCTTTCTTATATATATATATATATATATATATATGTATGTATGTATGTATTACAGGTGCCCAACCACAGGGGCGTCATGCATAGGTTCTTTGGATTGGACGCGTTGCAGCTTATGTGGGAGTTGCAAGCCTTTGCTTTAGACGACCTCTGTATTAAATTTGTTCCTATTTTAGTTCTTTATAGTTAGGGCATGTGTCGCCCGATTCCCTATTTCGTTTGGACTTATCAGAGATTTATGTTTATTTTATTTCTAGTATTTGGTACTCTTTGGAGTTAACTCTTGCCAGGAGGATTTTATTGATAATTCATAACTTGGTTTGATTCATCTAGATGGTTTAAATTCTTGTGGGATAATTGTCATCCTTATTATTTATGTGGCACTTAAACTGTTGTTTATTAAAAAGGTTTTCATATTGGAATTTGAATATAATGGAAATAAGGTTTTAAATGGTTTTGACACTTAGCTTAATTATTTAGGGTGTTTAAATTTGGAATTTTATTTTGCGACAGTGATGCTAAGAATGAACCAACCGTTCACCTTGATTTTAATTTAATAAAGGACTGATCACCCGGTATTTAAATAGGCGGGGTGTCACATCAACCTAACCCACCTAGGTGACCTAAACAACTTAGGAGAGCTCGTTCTAGACATTTTGAGAAAAGTGGACCGAAACCCATTTATGTTTTTACTCATTGCAAATGAAGAGGTAACCTTAGATTGTTTTGTTTTAAGTTAGCGAGAGTTTCTCATACGCGTGTTTTTGGGTGTGCTTCCACAGGAGTTCCTACATATGCTACCGCACGCACTACCACTCATCTTACTCTGTATACCCCTGCACATCACCATAGAGATTTTGAGAGTTTTCGAGAGCAAGAAGAGTATTTAGTCAAGACTTCACAAAGTTTGATGGAGGAATTTCATAGGATGTCTTCTCCTTTTGAGAATTCCTCCGGGCCTAATGATTAAGGTTGAGACTTGTTTCTAACATAGGGGGTTTTCATGCTCATATCTTATATCCCTATTGCTATATTGTATTATCATTGTATATTTATTTGTTTTCTTTTAAATATATATTTAGAAAAATCCAAAAAGAGTTTTATTTTTATTAAAAGGGAGAACAGGGATTTTTTTTTTTTAATTTTAATAGAATTTTTGAAAAAGATAAAAAGTGTTTTGTATTTTTTGTCACCATATATGGATGAACATTTAAGACGTCCAGATCACCCATTCATTCCATACTTTCTTGTAACTTATTTGTCGTGTTTTAAGACATGTCGTTGTTTCTATAATGTGCTTGATAATGTGTGGATATCATCAAGTTGATCTTTGATGACTACGATCTACATGTTAGACTCCTTGTCACCTTTAATGCACACGCACATGAACTTGTTTGAATATTGCACTTACTTGTCACTTGTCGAATAGATGTTCTCATATCAATTTTGCTTTATAACTAAACCAAATGCAAAAAAAGAGATAAAAGTTTTGCATGAACAAACCAATGTCCGGATTACCTTCATTTTTCAATTTTTTTTATTATATGCTAAGCAATGGAAAGGGGATACGAAAGATCAAAATGTTCTTTGCGTTAAAAGCTATCGTTTGCATAAAAGAGCCTAAAAAGATTAGAGGCACATGAAAACAGAAGTGCCAGATCAATTTTTGATTCGTTGATGCTTCGCTACGTATGAGGATTAATTTCTTCAAAAATAATTGAGACTATTCTTAGTTATGTGAGATTTTGAGGGATTTATAGTTGAAGATCAGTGGGTCTGCACAAAATAAAAATATCTCAAAAAACATTACATAGTTTGGCGTCATTGGTGTGATAATCCTTTATGTTCATGACTTGTTGATTAAGTTGAGTCAGTTTCACTTGAGTTCGCCATTTTTACACCTAAGGTAAACTTTAAGATCTTTCTTTAGAAGTGTCTCGAAACTTTGTATGCATATCTCATGACTGTCTTTGTTGATTTACATATGGAACATGCTCACATGCATACATTTCACATTCATGATTCGAATATTTTTGTGTTATTCCATGGTGTGTTATTTTTATACATCTTATACCTTATACTTAAAAAATTAAAAAAATTCAATATTAGTTGGTTGTTATACGCCTTTTGAGATTATCCTTTCATGCGTTATTTATATATTCTTGTGATGATATACTACTTCTTGATGTGATGTTATTATTTCATGTTTAGTTTCGACTCCTTTGTCTATTACGGAAAAAAATGGGGAGAACAAATTGAGGGGGAGTTTATTTATATTTAAAACTCGATTGCGTCACAATATTTTTGTTTGTCTCATGTGTGTAGGACGTTCCTCTTAGATGATGATCATTTAGACCCACGCCAGTTGAAGACAAAGCTGGCCAAAGGAAGGATTTGATTCATTAAAGACTTGCACAATGTCTACGTTCCACTTTTTTATAATTAGGAGGATAGTTATTGTATTAGGATTTAGTTTGGCTTAGGTTTGTGTTTTGTACCATAATAGCCAAATGGGAAAATTTGTAAGAGCAAAATTTGTGATTGCTCGTATTTTTTTGTTGTATTTTTGTTTGGCGTATCCCCTTACACAAACATGTGACCGTCACAACTTCTCAGTACTTGAAGAATTTGTTAAAGGCTGTCAAAGATTGGCAGATTTAGTCATATTAGTAATTATGGAAGAAGTATGTGATTAGAGTGGTAAAAATTTATGAGTATTTTCTGGGATTAATTATCTTTTATGAGGTAATTTTTTACTTAAAGGAACTCAATTTTTTTATAAGTATTTTTTTCAAAAAATCGACCTTTCATTCAAAAGAAGTTGTCTCTCGTTCAAACAAGATTATGATGTCATTCGAAGTCGTTGTAATGAAGTTTTCAACGAGTTGCTTTTTGTGTTCCTCTGACATCTCTAGCTACAAGCGTCTTTCGTTAATCAAGAGAGCCCTTGGTTAGAACTCATTGCTCGAATGTCGTTCGAACGCGATGCAATTGTGGTTCGAACGATCGGGCGGAATTTTTATTTTTTAAACATTATCTTCCTAATATCTTTTGTTTTTATCCTTTTTAATAAACCTTCTTATAAAAAGGTTGAACGGGATTAGATATTCTTAGAACTCTTTTCCAAGAAGAGAAACATATATTGAGTTCTCTTTAATGATAAAAACACCTCATATTGTATTCTTCACCTCAAGGAATTATTCAAGATCACTTTTACCATTCTCAAGAAGGATTCTTGTGATACAACCTTGTAGAGACTTTTTTGTAAGTTGTCTGTATTCATAAACTTCCAATAGTGTTGAATATAAGGTTTTGCCATGTAAAGGGATTTTTCCTCGTCTTACTATTTTTTACATGCTTGGACTGAAAATTACAAATTGGAATCTGAACATAAATTGCATACACACAATAATTCGTTAAAGGTTAAAGTTTGATTAAAATTCAGATTTGTGTGTTGGGGCATTTAATTAAATAAATTGATCCATTCGTTCATGTGCACTCTCAAAGAAGCAACATGAGACAAAATGGTAGTAGATTTATTAGGATTACAACATAAGCAAATGATAGTGGCACAATACGGGGATAGATTTCCCGGACTTTCTCATTACGCTCAGGATTACACGGATATGAAAGAAAATAAATGCAAACATTTTGAGCGCAGACTTCGAACTAATATCAGAACTTATATTATACCATTACAACTTCATGATTTTAATCAAATGATAGAAGTAGACTTTCTCACTGAACGAAATCCAACATCTAGTGGATTTACTTGAAATGTAATCCCAGTTTCCAAGAATCCATATGCGGCAAGGATGCAACCAAATCAAAAGGACCATCCCTATTCAAGATCAAATAATGACCAGGCCTTTCGTCAACTTAATCATACTACCAATGGGCCTGTGATACGATGTCACAGATAACGAACCAAGTCATAGACATCCGTAATGTCCAAAGTTACAACAATCCAATCTCAAGAAATTATTTCCTCCAAACAAAGCATTTTCACCTAACAAACCCACCAACTTTATCAAAAATTTATTTACTGTGCCAAATGGGAATTGCAATAAGCATTCATCTCAAAATTTTCATAGAAATAAGCAAGGAAAAGAACATATAAATAAAACTCAAGTGGGGCTTCAAATGAATCGAGTTGCTCATGAACTGATCATGTTCGGCTTGTTTGAAGCTCAGTTCGAGCTCATTTATGTACTAAATGAACCGAGCCTGAACATTAAAAAAATCTCGTTATTTAAATGAGTCTAGATCGAAATGTTCACGAGCTTGATCGTTTATGTTAGCGAGGAGGTGATATATAAGTGAAATTTTGGTCCTTTTCCCCATTATTTACACACTTAAAAGTTAAAAACTAGGGTTTTTTCTTCTCTCTCGATTCTCTATCACTGTCATGTTACAACCATACTCCCTCTCATCACCCTAGGTTACTCTGACCTTACACCTCCGCTGCTCCGATCTTGCACGACCACGACTCCGACCATGTTTTTATACCATCGACGATTTTGGCTTAGGTATTTCTACCCATTCTTTCTCACATCACAACCATGTTTTTATACATAAACACACGCACGCACACACACACATATAGACGTATATATATTAGACATGTGCTTCAACTGAAATAGATTTGTATATAGATTTGAGGCTTGTATATTGATTTGGAGAAATTTTTATTGTTCACCTGAGTAAACACCTCATACCTGAGCACAGTTATTGGAATTTTTTATGCATCTGTTTCTATTTTCCATATAATTATTGCTATTGTATTTTTTGTATGATTGTTGAATTTTTTTAATGTGCACATTTGATGATGATAACTATATTGGATTTGATAATAATAGAATTTGATTCATTTTTTCTTTTTTAGATTTCTATTTTGACAGCGAGAATCCAAAAAAGGGGCGGACACCTACATTCTATACTCAATGGTAAGGTTCATAACTTAACAGTAATTTTAGATATATACTTAGTTTTGTTTTAATATTGATCGTGTTTTTGTTATTTCGGTATGTCAAGTGGCCATATTTCTTTTTGAGAGTCATTCATAAGTCCATTTATGGAGCCAAATATTGATATGAATGTTGTCAACGATTTCGATATGGAGGATAATGATAATAAAGAAAAAAAATCCCTTGAGTTGAGAAAACGATAACCATGAGGTCGTTAAGAAATGCAATGTTAATGAAAATCCTATTGTCGAAGGGAATGCCAATGCTTAAGTGAATGCTAATATGAAGGGGAATGCCAACGAGGAAGACCCTAATGCGAATGATTTTAAGAAGAAAGCGAGGAAAAAAACTTCAAAAGTTTGAGAAAACGGAGTTTGGATCCAATCCTTCAAATAATAGGATATCTCTTCTAAATATAAATTTCTCAAAAACTATTTAATTAATTGAAAGAAAATCATAAATTAATTCGAAGCGCCAAACATGTGTGGGTGTTAATCCATAAAATATTTAGAAAACAAATTAATTGATGCGAATGATAAAGTTAGCAACACGTATATTGTATTCTCAAACACTTTGGTTGCCTTTCGATAAACGAACTTAAGAGATATACAATATTAGTCTCGATTAAATTATAAAACCCTAAGAATTAATCATATAATTTTTATGAAATTTATATCTAACATAAAAAATCTAGGTTGGGCTCATTTTCCTCAACTCACTATGAGTTTAGTTAAAAATGAATGTAATCTCTACAATAACATTCATCATTATGCAAGGATTGATTATTGAATAATAAGAGAAAGGAGATGGAACTATTTTACTAAACTTTAAGAAAACAAATTGCAAGCAAGGAATCAACACCAAATGAAGAAATCCGAAAAATGAACAAATCATGAATGAATTTGATGATGAAAAGTGCAATTCTTGTTCTCCAATTAATTATAGTTCATGGGTTGCCTAACTAAGACTAGAATAATCTTATTCCTAATAGGCTTAAACATGTTACGAAATTCGGCCAAAGTGGTTAACTTGAATCAAAACTACATTAGTTATATACTAGGAAAAGATAAGAAATCTCGTTAGAGACCAAACCCTTAAAACGAATCGAATCCTCACGGATCGAATACTTAGTAAAAATAAATTGCTTCGCTTATTGAATTGGTTTGGTCTTAAACTTTGTCTTTTTTCTCCTTAATTACAGTTTTGTCGTTTGATTTCATAACTTCTTCATCTTAGCTCGGATTGAGGCGTCATTTCTTCCAATGTTCTTGTGAACTCAATATATTTAGTTGTATGTTGAATCTTTCCCAATGAATTTTTGAAGAGCTCTGAATCCTCTTTCCAACGATTCTAATCGTGCACGACTCAGACTTATAGTTTGCATTTTATGCTCATTTTTTAAAAAAGTCCATTTTGGACTGCCTATGGGCAGCCTTGGCCCTCTGCCTATCGGCATAAGGTTACTTTACATTGTGTGAAAATCACAGGGTCTGCCGATAGGCAGTCTTAGGCTTATGCCGATTGGAAGATCTCCCAACTTGAAAATTTTCCTATTTAAAAGGGGCCATGTCATCATTTGAAGGGACTCCCTTTCCAGATCCCAAGAAACCTCTGCATCGAAATCAGTGCACAATCTTACACACATCCGTTTCAAGATATTCCTTCGATATTTTATTACATCACCCATATACCTCACGTTTTTACCCACTTTACCACCATTACACCACCACTAAAATCAGCCTACACCACCATTAAAGTCAAAATTCAAGCTTTATAGAAAGTCTAAATCATTCAAACTTGTTACTTTAGTTTTATTATTAATTTTTTTTACTTACAATTATTATTTACCTTTAGTTACTACTATTTCACCTTAATCACCTTTTTTATTACTCATATACTCATAAAAATTATTTTTATAAACTTAAAAAACCCCAAAATAGGGATTAATCTATTAACCCCAAATTAGATGTTCCTTTCATTTTTTCTACACTTACTTCGCTCGTGCACACTTTTCAGCGAATCAAAATAAGGAAATTCTAGTTTTGGATTCATGGGTTAAATCCTACCCTTGTGTATGCTTGAACTAAGTGGACTTTGATGTTGATTTGGGCTACATAAGCGTTATGAGTTCATCTCAGTATTCGATTCATTTTTTGTAATTTTCCATATTGTATTCTTATCTCATTTCTATATACTTATAATGAATTGTGATCCGGTGTATTACACACATTTGACCATTTTACTTATACGTTTGCTTATTGTTTAGCAGTCTCGTTGACATGCACATTCATTATTTTACAGTGAATCGTGATCCAGCGCATTGCTCATATATGACCATTTTTTATGTCTTTATTTCTCTTATTTATATTCCTTCGACCGACTCGTTATCGCCTTTTCCATGACGATGATATGATGAGGTCACCCTCCATTCACTTTCCTATGTATCTACATCCTTATCACCCTACACACATTGTACATATTTTAGGAGAAAAATAAGAACATTATTATAACCCATGAGACACCAAAAGGGCGGAATAGGTTCCTAACACCTTCCCATTTCATAACTTAGTCCCCGAACATGTGATCTACTTGGTTCGTATGCATTAATTTATCTTGTGATGTCGTTTCTTCGGGAACAGCTACATCTTTTTCCTATTTTGAGCAAAATCGGCTTGCGATTCCATTCTTTATCTTTTAAATCCCTTGATGACGATCAATTATGTCCATGGGATCCTGTGAGCATCCCGCAAGTGGCAAAAAGAGGATTTTCTTCCTTGATCCCGCATGCTATATATATATATATATTTCTCTCTCACAGGGCGAACTCATTAAATCCCATATGGCCACACATCTTAGGCTCAATATTTTTCAAATAAGTCCATAAATCTCTCTTAGGAGCCTTGCGATTCACACCATAAATAACAAAGTTTGCAAATTTATCCTTGGTAGTTTTAATCCGCTACTGCTTTTAACGCCTGAGTACAACTATTCATCTCTGCAATATTAACAATTTCATTATTCCAAGAAATCTATATCTTTCCCGGACCTTCACTAGGGGTATAATGAATAATGTTCCAATCACCAAAGCAATTTTCTTTAATCATATCAATACTTCCATTTTAACTTTCACTTTCACTTCCACTAAACATATTATATTACTCTTACTGTCTTTAATAAACTTTATCATTTTTGGTCGTTTATGGGTCCATTACAACCCTTAATATTCCACATGGCTATATTTATTAAGAATGTCTTACAACCTTTGAATTGCAACCCCCTTTCCCCGTCATCTTCACAAAGTTAACATCTTTCACATTTTTTTTATTCCTTTGTTAACTTAGATTTTCACTTTCCTCCATCTCCAATCTCTCTTTAAAAACATCATTCATGTTGTTGCCAGTATCTTCTATGTTACCTTCCTCCTCTTTATTAACAAGATTTTCAGACCCATTCTGATATATCCAATTTGACCCATCAAATACATACCCGTTCCTATCCTCAACTATTATATTTGTAATAATCGTATCCTTTTCTGTTGTACCTTTCAATCTTTCACATTTATCCACTCCCTCATTATCTCAAACAGTTCACTCCAACATTATGTTCTCTTTATGGTTCTGCCCTATGAACATTTTCCCCTTATTTTCCACTAATGTTGTTCCATCCACACTCTTTATTTCATTTATACCACAACACTTTTATTTTGGGTCCCAATCTTTGCTCTTTCTTATTACTATTCTGAAGCAACCTGTAATTATCTTCTTCATGCCCAAACACTTTACAATTTTTATATTCTAAAGGGGTTCACTCATATTCAATCTTTAGACTGATTCTTTCCCCATTAGGCCCACAAATTACGATAAATTTTAGTAGCTCACTATTAATACAAATTTCAATACTCTAACATATGTAATTCTCTCCCTCGTAGTTATCATCCCATCAGTAAAAAGTGGTTTACCCAAAATATACGTTATCTTGCTAAAAAGCTTAGGAGACCAGAGTTATAACTTCAACCCTAGAAACATTGTCCATATCGATAAATTTTTAACCCTTCATTGTCTAGACTAACTTTAGGACTCCAAGATTTCACTATGAGTGTTTTTTTGTCAAACAATCATCAACCTTGCTTCTTGCTTCTATCTCATACTTCATAACTTCCAAATGAAATGATGAATACTTTTGATTTAAGCAAAAACACTTTACCATTCTTTGTAGGACCCAATTTCCTTTGGGAACATCCGTTCATTTTCCCAAAAGACATTTTAGATCCCAAAACATATGCCACGATTGCAGTCCTCCACCCATGAATCTCTACTTCAAATTCATAACTATCAAATTTTACAAGTCACTCGTGTTTTTATTTGGGTTATCATGCTTAGTTTTATTTTCTGACCATGAAGTTTATTCCTTCAATAACTTTTTAATTAACGTTTAGTCTAAACCTTTTCATTTTATTCCAAAATGTCCCTCACCACATAAAACACTAACTAACATTTTTTAATATTATCCTAAACTTTAAGAAAAAAAATAACAAAAAAATAGACAAGAGACGTTTTATAAAATAAAAAAATAAACCGAACTAAATACAAAAAATATAAAAAAATGGACAAGAGACTTTTATTCTTAATCTGTATGTTTGTTTGATGCATTACCAGTGCACTATATTTACACTTACAATTTTTTAACTATGGATACTAATATGTTGTGCATGTTAGGTTTGTTAAAGTATGTTTTGTATAAATCTATAACGTGACATATATTGTATAAAATGTTTAATGTTACATATTAAGATTTTATAATCTATTTGGTGTGTTCATCTTGAATATTTTAGAGTTGTTTTATGTTGTTTTTCATGTATTTTTAAACATAGCAGTTTCTTTCATAGCAATTTTTATATATTGGTTTAATATTAATTTTTAGTTGTTTAAAATAATATTAAGATATTTTGGCACATTATCCACCATCAAAATATCATTTTAATATGTCGAATATATTTTTAAAATATTTTAATTATATTCTCTTTTAGAATGTGAGTCTCCAAAAGTTATCCTTTTACGATCATGCAACGCGTGACCAGGGGTGAAAATGAGACGAGGTGAGGCGAGCTTAAGGTTGCTAAAGTTTTGGTTGTAAATGTAAACAAATATAAATGTATGTTCAAGTTAGGTTCATAGTAACTAAATGTAAACAATAATTAGTAAGTAAAAAAAGTGAATAATAAAACTAAAGTAACAAGTTTGAGTTAATAGGATTTAGACTTTCTATGAATCTTGCATTTTGACTTTAATAGTGGTGTGGGCATATTTTAGTGGTGGTGTAATGGTGGTAAAGTAGGTAAAAAAAGGTGAGGTATATGGGTGATGTAATAAAAAGTCGAAAGAATGTTTTGAAAGGGATTTATATAAGACTGTGCACATATTTCTTGGGATTTGGAAAGGGAGTCCCTTCAAATGAGGTCATGGCCCCCTTTAAATAAGTGAATTCTAAGGCTGGGGGATCTACCAATCGGCATAGGCCTAGGACTGCCTATCGGCATACCCTGTGATTTGCAAACTAAGTAACCCTATGTCGATAGGTAGAGTGTGACACCCCGCCTATTTTAATCCTGGGTGATCAGTCCATTATTAAATTAAACAGGAATCATTAATGGTTTCATTCTTAGAATCACTGTCGAGACATATTTATATTACTAATACCCTAATGGCCCGGAGTTAAAATTTTAATCTTATTATTAACATGCAAATAATTTAAAGTAATAAATCACATTCACCATTCCAGTAAACATAGTAATAAGTGATAAAACAATGAGATAAATAAATGTGCCTGAAATAAACACTCCAGACTGAAATCCAAGTAAAATCATTCGTAATATAAATCCAAATCCAATACTGGGAATAAAATAAAAGTGCAATGTCTCTGAAATAACCACTAGCTAGAGATGGGCGACATGCCCGACTGAGATAGATAAATTATGAACAAGAACTGATATAAGTGGAGGCCTCTACTACCGAGGACTTGCAACATTCACAACAACTGCAACACGTCAAATATGAAGGAACTCCTAAGCCTGACGTCCTTGTGGCTGGGCACCTAAAAGGTTTTTACAAAAATAGATTTGAAACGGGTCAGAGCCCAAGTAAAACAGTTGGAAAATATTTGCAAGTATTTAAAGTGCATTAAAGAGTAGATATTGTATACATGTTAACATAACCTGCCCTCACTTGAGATCCTCACCTCTCAACTAATGTGCACGCCTAATGTATACTTCCAAACCAACCTGATTATACTACCCTGCCTAACTAGTTTGAATTAAGTCTTTTCCTGTCCAGTAATTCGTGTACCCACCCGTGTTGCCCATACAACATGTTACTAAATTTCCAAACCCTTTTTATCCAGTAAAAGTCACCAATTAATATTAAGTTCTCACATACTTAGATTACTTTAGATATCACGATCTATCTTATCTACTAATGCACACGTAGTAGAATAAATCTCATGTGTGTGTGTGTGTGTGTGTGTATATATACACCACACTTGTAATATATACGAATACGACATCCCTAGCTGGAGACCTGCGATACGAGCATACTCTGCTATCAAGTCCTGGTACGTCATGTACTAAGTAAAGGACATCTGATTCGAAATCACTCTCGAACCATACATTCACAATTCAGACAAATTGGAGGCGAACATAGTTCTAAGCCTTTGGGCTACGCACACACCTAACACATCCAAATTACTGCTCACACTCTCATTCACATAAGTAGTGCTCAATCCTTAAGTTTTATGTTCTTAGGCACAAGTCAAAATCCCCCCAATGGGCTCATCAGGATAAAACTGTCCACGACGTGAAACCTCCTGTGATAGCAAACAACCTAGGTATGTTCACACATAAGAAATTACACAATAGGTATTCACACCACCTATATATATATATATATATATATATATATATATATATATATATGTGTGTGTGTGTGTGTGTGTGTGTGTGTGTGTGTGTGTATGTATGTTTAAATATAAGCATACGCGCAATCTATAATATATGTCCCGTACGTAGTATATACAACTCCCGAATATCCTACGTATTATTGAATTACCATTACACTTCTCATCGTATATTCTCAAGTATCCCCCAGTACTCGAAGTGTTCCAATTATTCTCTAAAGTATTTCAGTAGGTAATTCACCCACACCCTACTGGTCCAAGTCATAGGTTCACTCACCTTGACCACGACTCATTCTCATTTTTCGAATTCATTACATTACGAATTACAACTATTAATCTTAGCCTTAATTCATCTCACTTATGGCTAAGTCCCAATCCTAACATTAGCCTAATGGTAACCCAAAATATATCCCATAATGTTTTAAAGGTATCCTAAAAGTTCACCCCTCATCGATTTCAAGTTTAAGGAAAATTACCAAAATCTGGGAAACCGAATCGATTTGCCCAAGGGCCGAATCGATTCGAAAACTATCAGGTCTTCTTCTTCCCTTACGCAATTGAGTTTTTCTCTATTTTTCTTACCCAAAACCTCATGTTTCTTCACCAAACTTACAACCAAGATTCCCAAACATCACATACACATTTCCAATGTAAATATGTCACCAAATCATCAAGAATCCTACCCAATAACTGATTATTTCATAATTATCCATAAAACCCTATATGATCTTCCATGCCTATACATCATTAAATACATATTTTTCCCATTTATATTATCCCATACATCCTAATTTCATCTTCAAATCAAATAGGACTTTAATCTACTTACAAATCCTACCAAAGATCATGAATTAAATCTCCAAATTCAAGTCAAAATCATTTATTCATGAGTATTGTGCAATTCTACTCTAACATGGATAATATATACACTCAATTTAGCAAGGTAAACACTTGCCTGATATTATAGGTCCGACTCTCTACAAAAAGGTATTGGGATGGATTTCCTCTGCTCCCGATCTACACTCCGGTGGTGGTGGTATAAAACTAGTGTGGGAAACCTTGAAACTCCTTCTCTTCCTCCTCTAATGGCCTCTTTATATTTTGGTAACTTCTAACCCTACCCCCTTAACATAACTGATGATATAAACCTCTAAATTCGTAGGTTCTTTTTCCATAAAAATCCAAAAGACCAAAATATCCCTATGGGGTGTCGGTTTGGCTTAAAAATACCCCGCGACCCAATCTAAACTCCAGAGTACATTTTTTTGGCAATTTCGATCCTTCCGGACACATTGGCGCACTCGAAGTGACCATTTGGATGACCCATAATTAAATTACATTTTAGTCTCTTAAATTTAAGTCCTGACACGCGTGTTCCAACTAAATTACTGTAACTGTCATATTTCTCACTCACGACAATCATAATACGTTCTTATTTATTTATTACTCATTCACTAAGTAATACTAAATATAAATAAATATTAGCCCTTGTCTCGCTAATTAATATTTATTCTAAACCAGATTAATTTTCCATTTAATTTATTCTAATATAAAAATCATTAAAAATACGGGGTGTTACATACTCCCCCCTAATAATGAAATTTCATCCCGAAATTCAAAAAATACCTGGTATGAATAACTCTGGATATTTGTCGCGCATCTCATCCTCGCATTCCCAAGTAGACTCGTTGGCATTATGATGCACCTACTTAATATGTACAAGTGGAACTACCTTCGACCTCAATCTCCTCTCACTATGCTCTAGGATAGCCATTGGCCTATCCTTGTATGAAATGTTGGGCTGCAAATCAATCTCCTTAAATGCAATGTGAGTGTCAGCTAACTCATCCCGGAGATAGCCTCAACAAAAAAATGTGAAATACATCATGAATCCTATGTAAGTACTCCGGCAACCAGAGTCTATATGCAACTGGTCCAATCCGCTCAATAATAGGGAATGGCCCCATATACATTGGTGCCAACTTCCCTTTCTTCCCGAATATCATTATCCCCTTCATAGGAGATACACATATTAACACTTGGTCCCCCATATTAAACTCCAGGAAGAACCGCTTGGCATCGGCATAACTCTTCTATCTATCCTGAGCTATCCATATACGACTCCGAATCAACTCAATTTTGGTCGAAGTGTCCTGAATTAATTCTGGTCCGAGAAGCTTGTTGTCCCCAATCTCCAATCAACAAGCAGACGAATGAAAAGGTCTACTATACAATGCCTCAAATAGTGCCAGTCCAATCGTAAACTGATAGGAGTTATTATACGCAAACTCCACCAGTGGAAGATGTTGTTCCTAACCTCCCCTAAAATCAAGGATACACATTCGTAGCATACCTTCCAATATTTGATTCGTCCTCTCTGTCTCCCCTAAAATCAAGGTTTTAGGGAATTAAGGGTGTAATTATACTTGAGGTATTGAACTTGTATTGAAACCTAGGAGAGAATGTAAGTCCTATAGTGGTTATATATATATGGATATCGTGGAGAGTAGAGACGTTAATATTACTCACGTATTGTGGTAATTGGGTTGCGTGAACGCCTATTAAGTTATATAAGTTGTGTGCATGCTTATTACTTGGAATATAATGTGTATGACATACCTTGCTAGTGGCTATCGAACGGAGGTTAACGCGTTATGGATGATTATATCTTGTGTGCCTTCGGGGGATTTTGATTCATACCACTAAAGCATGGAACCTAGGTACGGGCTATCTGTGAGAATGATAGTGATGACGGTTGTATGGGTGCGTAGGTATGTGCGTAGCCCATCGGCTTAGAACTATGTTTGTCTCCAATATGTGTATATATTTTATTGGTTCTTGAGAGATTAAACCTGTTGTCCTTTATGCGTGAGTGTTGCAATGGGACTAGATAGCCGAGTATGCCTTCCTAACCATGGGTACAGTATTGATAAATATATGTACTAGTATGTATACATAGTGAGATTCTGATATGTTTACTGATTTCATATTCTGTGTTTCATGTTGTCTACTTTATTAAATTATATATTTATTGGGTCACCAGTTGAGAATTAAGAATGCTATGAGCTTGAGTTAAAGCATCTTTAAACCTATTCCTAAATAATAGAAATATATTGGTTTCAGGTTATTTAGATATTTTATCCGGCATAGTAGTTATACTACATATAGTCAGGCAGAGTATTGAGACTATTATGGGTAGTTAGGCTCGCTAGGTGTGCACATTAGATGAGAGGTGAGCATACCAAGTGAGTACGCTAAGTTAACATGAACAATATTTGTGCTAATTAACCAATTTAAGAACTTGCTATATTTAAACTGTTTTCTACTCGAGCTCTGACCCGTTTTTTTGCAAATCTCTTTTCTTGTTTTATTATTTTATATGCTCAGCCACAGGGATACCAGGCTTAGGAGATTCCATTCATTTGCCGAGCTGTAGCTGCTGTGGAAGCTACAGGATGTTGCGAGTAGACGTTTCTGAGTCTATTTCTCCTTATCTATCAGTCATTTATTTCAGTTGGACTTGTCTCCCCTCCTACTTTACATTCAGAAATTTATAGTTGTTTCATTCTATCATTAGACTTTGATTTCATGTTATTGGATTATTGTATGGGATTTTAACCGGAAGTGTTTACTCCAGTTCTTTATTTACATTCAATTAGTTCTTTCCTTATGCTATTGTGATGTATGGTGATGATTCAAATATTTCCCGTTAATGATGATGGTTAATAACAAGATAAAATTTTGACACCAACCATTTTTAAATATTAGGTGGTTAGTTTTTATTAAATTAACATTTGAGTTTTCGACAGTGATGCATTATCTGAACCATTTGATATTTTGAGATTAATTAATTAAGGACTGATCACCTGGTAATTAATTAGGCGGGGTGTCACAGGTGGTATCAGAGCATCAGGTTCTAGTGTCCTTAGGATCTGTATGGCTTATTATGTTTCCGTGTAGCGTCCTTTGATATAGAGCCCTATATTTTAGGATTGTTGTACTCTTTATACCTTTTATGTTCTTTAGCTATTTTGAGATAATAACTGTAGACTTATGAAACTTTTCTCTCCTTTCAGAGACCTCCTCGACGTCACAGAGAGTTCCCAAGAATGTCCAGCCCGAATCGCAACCTGCATCAGCTCAGGGTATGATGAATGTCACTAAAGTTGCCGCCATTATAGCTCAGGCGGTAAATGCGGTATTAATAGTTGTGTAGCAGGCACCACCATCGGTACGGTGGTGGCCCCAGTTTAGGCCCAAGACTTCTCGTCTGCTTGGGAACATGTTAGGGATGCCTTCCAGAAGGCGCATCCTTCGGAGTTTACATGGAACTTCGATGTGGTAGTGGCGAGCCAATGGAAGAAGGATATCCAGAGGCATTTGAGGATGCATGAGTGAAGAGAGGTACAGAGTCAGATATTGGGAGTAGCACTGCAGTGGTGGGAGTCTATTACCACCGCTGAGGAGAGAAAAACACAACCGCTCCAGACTTTTGGGTGCAGTTCGATCGTAAGTATTTCCCCTCGGTCGTCCAAACAGAGATGAGATGGAAATTAGTGAACTTGAAGCAGGAGGGAAAGACCGTGGCGGAATATGAGGCAAAATTTATCAACCTTCTGAACATTGTACCGGATGAGATCCCGACAGAGGAGAAGAAGATTCAGCGCTTTATGGATGGGTTGATATGGAGGATCCGCCAGTATTTGATAGGCAATCTCTCTTTAGACACCTATTCGAACGTGGTTAATGCAGCGCTAATCCAATGCCAGGACCACCGTTTTCATCTAATAGAGGTTAAGCGAGTAGGAAAGTCCAGTTAGCAGGGTAGGACAGGAGGAAATGGTGCCAGTGGGGCACAGACAGTCCAGGGTCAGCATAGGCACAGTGATTAGGGTTCCCAGCAGGGGGATCCTAAGAGGTTCAGGTCAGGAGGTTTTTAACATGGACAGTGAGGCTTTAGACATGGCCAGCAGGGTCAGCTTGACCATCAGGGCCAGGGGAGGGGGTGGAAACGGCCATCAGGGCCAGGGACAACAGGGACAGAGAGGGGGGGACCTTTTCTAGGGAGATGTTTCACTTATGGCAACACTATCCACAAACGTCAGGACTGCCCTCAGAAGGGTAGAGGCCAGCAGCACCAGGGTGCTCGTCAGGAGCCCCAGAGACCGTTATTTCTCGCAGCTCTCCCATCACCCCTACAGATGCCAGCACTGCCACCTATTCCAGCCATCCCAGTACAACAGGTGAAGCTTCAGTACAGACGAGTCTATAATCTTCACTAGACCGCAGTCTCGTAGGACCCACCTGCGATAGAGGGTATGTTTTCTATCCAGGGGACTTTGGGGCGCATTTTATTTTACACGGGTTCCACACACTATTTTATTGCCACAGGGTTTGTACGTACTACGAGGTTATTAGATACATCAGAGAGTACGATTACTTATGTGGATTCTCCGTTGAGTAGAGGTTCCGTTATTTATTTTATTTATCGGGGAGCGGGTATAGAGATTGGGAGGTTTATCTTACCCGCTGACATGATCATATTAGATATGTCCGAGTATGACGCGATTGTAGGTATAGATTGGCTTGTTAGGTATAGGGCTATGATTGATTATTTTAGTAGGAGTATAGTTTTTGCCATACCCGATCAGGAGATGTTCCTGGTGGCGATGCCTCGCTCTGAGGGAGGATCGTCCACATATTTATACTATATAGAGGAGGAGACATATACGGAGTTGATGGTACCGCTTGACTCAATTACTGTTGTTCAAGAGTTTGGTGATGTGTTTCAGGAGATTCCAGGATTACCACCGAGTAGATAGATAGACTTCGTCATTGATTTAAACTCGGACACTCGACCTATAGCCCGCGCACCTTACCGTATGGCTCCAGCAGAGATGAAGGAGTTACGCGACGAGATTAATTAGTCATTGGGGCAGGGGTTTATCCATAGGAGTACGTCACCGTGGGGTGCCCCAGTACTATTCTTTAAGAAGAGGGATAGATCGTTGAGGTTATATGTTGATTATCAGGGGTTGAATAAAGTCACGATATGGACTAAATATCCGTTGCCTCGAATCGATGACTTATTCGACCAGTTGAGAGGAGCTGCCTTCTTCTCAAAGATTGACTTGAGATCGAGATACCATCAGTTGCGTATCAGGGATCAGGATGTGTCGAAGACGGCCTTCCTGACAAGATATGATTCCTATGAGTTTAGGGTTATGCCTTTCGGGATAACTAACACCCCAACCGTGTTTATGGACTTAATGAATAGGGTGTTCAGAGTGTTCCTGGACCAGTTCGTCATCGTCTTCATAAATGACATTCTGTTTTACTCGCAGACCGATGGGAAACATATCGAACACTTGAGGCAGGTTTTGTAGACACTGCGCCAGCATGAGTTGTATGCAAAATACGAGAAATGTGAGTTTTAGCTGAAGGAGGTTCAGTTTTTGGGGCATATCATCTCTGACAGAGGGATATCCATGGATCCGGGGAAGGTTCCAGCGGTGAGGGAGTGGGGACAGCCCACGACACCGACCAAGATACGTAGTTTCTTGGGCCTAGCCGAATACTATAGGAGGTTCATTCGAGGGTTTTCGAAAATAGTGGGTCCGTTGACACACCTGACTCGCAAAGGGGTGCCATTTATCTAGAGCGACGCATGTTAATTAGCCTTTGATGAGTTTAAAGACAAGTTAACCTCGGCACCAGTGTTAGCATTGCCCAGGCCGGGATTGGAGTATCTAGTTTACACTAATGCGTTCTTATTAGGACTAGGGGGTGTACTTCAGCAGGAGGATCAGGCTATAGCTTATGCCTCTCGTAAGCTCAAGCCTCACGAGAGGAATTACCCCACCATGACTTGGAGTTAGCAGCGGTCGTGTTTGCACTTTGGATTTGGAGACATTACATCCTGGGAGAGAAATTTCGCTTATTCACGGACCACAAGTCACTACAGTACCTCTTCATGCAGGAGTTAAATATGCATCAACGATGGCTTGAGTTTGTTAAGGATTATCAATTTGATATCCAATACCACCCGGGGAAGGATAACGTGGTAGCAGATGCGTTGAGCCGTAGGCTAGTAGGTAAGGTGGTCGAGGTATGGAAAGCGAAATGGAAGGAGTTAGGACACCTGGATGCGGTGGCTCGATCTTTCATATCTGTGATGACAATTACGCCCCAGATTATTACGAGAGTAGTACAAGCTCAGGAAGGTAATCCTTTCTGCCAGAGTCAGATAGTGCATCTTTTAGCAGAGGGGGCCGAGTCCTACACCGTGGGTTCAGATGGTGGTCTACGTTTTAATGGAAGGTTGGTTATTCCTGAGGGAGAAGACTTGCGACACGAGGTGATGACATAGTCACTCGATTCACGATTTAGGGTACATCCTGGTGGGGATAAGATTTACCAGGATATGCGAAGACAGTACTGGTGGAGCGGGATGAAGAAGGATATTGCCGAGTTTGTCTCGAAATGTGCCACTTATTAGCTAGTGAAGGTGGACTATCAGAAATTAGAGGGACTTCTACAGCCATTTGAGGTTCCTATGTGGAAATAAGAGAGCATTTTCAAGAACTTCATCAAGGGATTACCTATATCGCAGAGGAGTAAAGATTAGATATGGGTGATATTAGATTAGTTGACCAAGGTATCCCACTTTTTGCCAGTCCGAACGGATTACAACATGATACAATACGCCCAGATATTCATAGCAGAGATAGTGAGACTTCACGGGGTGCCGCTTAATATCGTGTTTGACAGAGATAAAGTGTTTGTGTCTCGATTTTGGGAAGGTTTTCAGGAAGCGATGGGTATAAAGTTACGGCTGAGCACAACCTACCACTCGTAGATGGATGGACAGACCGAGCAGACAAATCAGATGACAGAGTACATTTTACGTATGTGCATCATTGGTTTTGGTAGAGGCTGGGAGCAGTATCTTCCACTGGTGGAGTTTGCCTATAACAACTCCTACCAGCTTACTATCGATATGTCTCCATTCGAGGCACTATACGGCATACCTTTTCGTTCCCCAGCATATTGGTTAGAGGTGGGGGACAATAAATTACTTGGCCCGAAGGTGAATCAGGATACTTCGGTGAGGATAGAGTTGATACGGAGCCGTATTTGGGTTGCCCAGGATCGGCAGAAGAGTTACGCCAATGCCAAGCGGTATTTTTGAGAGTTCAATATTAGGGACCAGGTGTTACTTCGAGTGTCTCTTATGAAGGGAATTATGCGTTTTGGGAAGAAGGGGAAGTTGGTGCCTAGGTATGTAGGGCCATTCCCCATTATAGAGAGGATTGGGCCAGTTGCTTACAGACTTGGATTATCGGAGCACTTGCATAGGGTCCATGACGTGTTCCATATCTCTTTACTAAGGATATATCTTCGGGATGATTTGGCCCACACTCATATTGCATTGGAGGAGATCGACTCACAGCCTCATAGCTCCTACATTGAGGGGTCGGTTGCTATCCTAGACCGTAGCGAAAGGAAGTTGAGGTCCAAGATAGTACCACTAGTCCATGTTCAGTGGCGACACCAAAATGTTGATGAATCAACCTCGGAGCGCGAGGATGACATGCGTGAACGTTATCCAGAGTTATTTTTGCCAGGTATACTTTCACTTTCGAATTTCGGGACGAAATTCTGTTATTAGGGGAAAGTATGTAATAACCCGTATTTTTACGCATATTTATTTTATTATGAAATTATGGAAATGGGATTAATTAATTTAAGAGAGAATTTATAATTTATAACTAATTTGACTTTTATGGTAATAATTACTAGCGTGACGAGAGTTAGTAGTTATCGAAAATAATTATGTTGAAATCATGTTGAATAATAACGATGTTGAACATTACGTAGCGAGTAACATAATAGATGGTTTCAAAAATAATAATATGGCTGGGGACGAGATACACGACAGTTAGATATAATCATTTGGGGCGCGCGTACGACTCGCGTCACTATTATATATTTGGGGATAAAAAAGGTAAATTATTTTTATATAACTCGAACGACTATTTTGAGTGTGCCAGTGTGTTCGAAAGGGTCGAAATAGTAAAAAAACACTACTTGGGGGTTATATTTGGAGTCAGGGGCAATTTAGCACAAAATGACACCCCAGAGGGGTATTTCAACCTTTTGGGATTTTTGAGTAATTAAATGGACGAAAATTAGGATTAAAATAAAAGCTACGTGGGTTAGAGGTTACCGTCAGTTTCAACCTACGTGAGAGAGAGAGAGAGAGAGAGAGAGAACCAAGGAGGAAGAAGACTCCATTGGAGAACAAGGGCAAGAACTCAAGGATTCCCACCAAAAGGTGCGCCAAAGTGTAAATCGCGAAGAGATGATCAACTACATACCAATTTTAGTCCGAGAATCAGAAATCCATTCCAAGGCAAGTGTTTATCTTGCTCCTCTTTTAGCATATATTATTCCTGTTGATTTAGATTAAATGATATGAAATTGTTATAATGAAACATAGGGTTTAATTAGACTAATTTGTAAATAAACCCCATGAATTGGAGATAGGTTGGCATGTAGATTAACTTCCCTTCTTAAAACTGTTAAAGTTGGTAATTAAAGCTTGAAATCACAAAATTAATTGGGGGATTCTGAAGGATTAGAAGTTTTCGGGTTCATATCAAAGGGATTTATAAGAAATTGAGTAATTTGTTGAATTCCGTTGATTCCATAAGGATTTAACCTCTAATTTGTGTTAGGAAGTGTCCTATGGTAACTTAGAATGGTTTAGAAACAATTACATTAAATTGGGTTGAGTTTGGAATGTGATTGAAGAATGAAAATTGGAGAAAAGCAAGTTTGGGGAATAACAGGGCCAGTTCGGACATCTCGTTCGAAGATCTACCCAGGTCGTTCGAACGACCTTGTTCGAACGAGAATATCTTGACTTCTAACGAGATTCCAGGATGGGTTTTTAGGGTCCGATCGAGTTAAAAATCATCCTAGGTTTATTCAAGCGAGTGTATTAACCTATGTGAATAACAGGTGACTTAAAATCCAAGGTTTTGGGGAATTAAGGGTGTAATTATACTCGAGGGATTGAATTTGTATGGAAACCTAGGAGAGAATGTAAGTCCTAGAGCGGTTATATATATGTGGATATCGTGGAGAGTAGAAACGTTAATATTACTGACGTATTGTGGTAATTGGGTTGCGTGAACGCCAATTAAGTTATATAAGTTGCGTGCATGCTTATTACTTGGAATATAATGTGTATGACATACCTAGCTGCTGGCTATCGAACGGAGATTAACTCATTATGGATGACTATATGTTATGTGCCTTTGGGGGATTTTGAGTCGTACCTTTAGAGCATGGAACCTAGGTACGGGCTATCTGTGCGAATGATAGTGATGACGGTTGTATGGGTGCGTAGGTATGTGCGTAGCCTATCGGCTTGGAACAATGTTCGCCTCCAATATGTGTATATGTTTTATTGGTTCTTGGGACATTGAACATGTTGTCCTTCATGCGTGAGCGTTGCAATGGGATGAGGTAGCCGAGTATGCCTAGCATCGGGGGTTTCCTAACCATGGGTGCAGTATTGTATATATATATATATATATGTACTAGTATGTATACATAGTGAGATTCTTATATGTGTACTAATTTCATATTCTGTGTTTCATGTTTTCTACTTTATTAAAGTATATATTTATTGGGTCACCAGTTGAGAATTAAGAATGCTATGAGAATGAGTTAAAGCATCTTTAAACCTATTCCTAAATAATAGAAATATATTGGTTTCGGGTTGTTTAGATATTTTATCTGGCATAGTGGTTATACTGCATATAGTCAGGCAGCGTATCGAGACTAGTATGGGTAGTTAGGCTAGTTAGGTGTGCACATTAGATGAGATGTGAGCATCCCAAGTGAGTACACTAAGTTAACATGAATAATATTTGTATTAATTAACCAATTTAAGCACTTGCCATATTTAAACTGTTTTCTACTCGGGTTCTGACCCGTTTTTCTGCAAATCTCTTTTCTTGTTTTATTATTTTAGGTGCTCAGCAACAGGTACACCAGGCTTAGGAGATTTATTCATTTGCCGAGTTGTAGCTACTGTGGAAGCAACCGGATATTGCTAGTAGACATTTCTGAGTCTATTTCTCCTTATGTATCAGTCATTTATTTCAGTTGGACCTATCGTCCCTCCTACTTTACATTCAGAAATTTAGAGTTATTTCATTCTATCATTAGACTTTGATGTCATGTTATTGGATTATTGTATGGGATTTTTATTGGAAGTGTTTACTCCAGTTCTTTATTTAAATTCAATTAGTTCTTTCCTTATACTATTGTGATGTATAGTGATGATTTAAATATTTCCCGTTAATGATGATGGTTAATAACAGGATAAAATTTTGACACCAACCCTTTTTAAATATTAGGTGATTAGTTTTTATTAAATTAAATTTGAGTTTTCGACAGTAATGCATTATCTGAACTAACTTGATATTCCGAGATTAATTAATTAGGGACTGATCACCCGAGAATTAATTTGGCGGGGTGTCACATGAGCCCTATACATTCTACACCAACATGACAACATGCTACGATTATTTAGACTTCATGACTAGTAGGTTGATGCCTTCGTCCCTATATGACATGAAGGGTGCACCTCCATCATTGATAGGGGCTAGAGTTGGGAGAAGTGCACCAGGTTCTTTGGCACAGGCATCAGGGAGTGGTGCAACAACAATGGATGCCATTCCGATCTATAATTTCTCTATTCCTTTTTATCACATCCAACTAGGTGGAGGACCCATGGTAGTGCCTCATCGCTCTCAGGATACAATAGATGGATTCCCTCTGTTTTTCAAGGACATTCTAAAGACTGAGGTATAATCTTAGCTTTTAATTCTCGCACTTAGATTATGATATTTTCCTCTATTATTAACTTGCTTATTTCTGCTCAATCGCACTTTTGCAGACGGTGCGCATGTCTTCATCTTGACTGTGTAACATCACAGATTAGATGACTTATATTGTTGATCATGTGAGTCAAATGGATCGATCTTATGTGTCACCATTAGTGACTGCTGAGGGTCATGAGCAGAGCTCTAGTTCTTGATGTGGAGGGTTCACTGCTCGCCTTCATGAGAAACGGTATACATATTAAAAAAATTCTAGAAAGAAATGCCTGGGAAATCCTTATTATAAAAGGTTAATTTGAAGAGGGACTTATTTGAAAATTAAGGAGGCAACAAAGGAAAAGTGAATCTTCCTTAAATAGGGGCATGCCGATTGGCATACCCTTAGCCTGCCTATTGACATACCCCTGCAGTTATGGTTGCTTTTCAGCTATAATTTTCCTCTTTCGGCATTCCTTTGTACTTGAAAACTGTTGTTGTAATAGTAGGTTTAATTGCTTCGTCTTTTATTGGAAATTTCAAGTATAAAAGGGCCTTTTGGGTGGTGTTTCAAACCACATTTCAACTTTTTCCTTGTTTCTTTGTTCTTCTGAGCTTATTAACTCTTTGAGATGGACATTCTGATGACTTAAGCCTTTGCAGCTTACCTTGGGGTTTTGGAGGCCATGTGCCTATACAACGTTAATTATGAAGCATTAAACTTAAGCCCGACTACTTTTTGGTGTAGCCATCCAATCTACTGAAATTTTTTGGAGGCGGCTTTACAATTTTGGTACCTTGAAGACCATATGTTTCTCTTTGGCCTAGATGATGTGTATCCTACCTACGAAGAATTTTTTATCATGCTAGTTATCTACCTTAGCATTTCTTCTGCTATGCATGACCTATCCCATTTTCCTCGACTGTCGTTAACTGAATTGTTGAATGCCTCTCCTTCTGCTACCTAACTGCTGGTGCGTGGAGGAAGTATCAACCTTTCGGTGTTGCTAAATTTTATGAATTAGAGGGGGTACAATAATAATGACTTTTCCAGCACCGTAGACTTAGGATTGACTACTAGGATGCTCTTGGTGATATGAGATAGTGATCCCCATGATGCCACAATTATGTTATGGATGTCTTATCACCGTAACCCTGCCACTACCATAGTGGTGGAGATATTGGAAGGGATTTATAACTTAAATCAAGTGTAGACATCCCGTACTAGGACCCTCTTAAGAACCCCATTAGGTCCTTAGCACTCACTCATCCACCGCAAACCCTAAGTTATACTCCGAGTACCAATTTAGAGGCCACTAGGCACTCCCAGGCCCCATTTGACTCCGGTCAACTTCCTTGCCTGAGAGGAATCTTAATGAATCTTTGAAGGGCCCTGAACCCCCTTTTATATGGTCTGACCCGTGCAAAAATTGGAGTTACAATTCGGATGAACGATCCATTTTACTATTTAAAAACTGATGTGGAGGCCATCGAGAGCTCCCGATCCCCGTTTTGACCCCAATCAACTTTTTTACCTGAGCAGAAGCTCAATAAGTGGTCAAAAATATTTGAATCCCCTTTCTAACGGGCACTCCTTTGTGCGAATAGGATTTAAGGTTCGGATGAACGATCTGTTTTACCTCAAAAACTGATTTGGAGGCCATCGGGTGCTCCAAGATCCCGTTTTGACCCCAATTAACTTCCTTACCTGAGAGGAGGCTTAATGAATCTTATAAGGGCTTTGAATCCCCTTTTCAACTATTTATCCCGTGCATAAATCGAACTTATGGTTCAGATAAACGATTCGTTTTACCCTAAAAACTAATTCAAAGGCCAACAAGTGCTCCCGAACTCCGTTCAACTCCCGTCAGCTCTTCAACTCGAACAAGACTAAATGAATCTTCGAAGGGCTTTGAAATACCCTTTCCAATAATTTTCCCCGTGAGCGAATCAGCCTTAAGGTATAGACGAATGACCCATTTTACTCTGAAGGGTAATCGGGTACTTTCGATCCCCATTTGACCAAGTTCAAGACTCCAACTGAACGGGACTGATTATATCTTCCAAGGGCTCGAATACCCTTTTCAACGGTCCGTCCTGTATGTGATTCTGACTCACAGTTCGGATGAACGATCCGTTTTCCTCCAGGAATTTCCTATCTAGTGATCAACGGGTGCTTTTGGGCCTCGTTTGACCTCGGTCAATTCCCGACCCCGATAGTGGATCACGAATTCTTAAAGGGATCTGAATACCCTTTCCAACGGTTTGCCCTGTTTATGATTATGACTTATGGTTCATGCTTTATAGTCATTTTTCTAAAAGACCTGCCTCACATTATCGAGTGGCAGCCCAGGACCTTGCCTATCGGTAGTGTGTCTAGGGTTCTATGTCGATAGTCTGGTCTATGACCATGCTGATTGTCACCCTCTTAGCCCTATAAATATAAGCCATGACCTCACTTTGAAAGACACACTCAAGACTCCCTGAAGATCCCTCTAAGCATTTTGAAGAGAATTTGCTCGAATTCAAAGTTGTTTTTCCCTAAAAAAAATCCATATCCCACCTTCCTTTTTTCCTTTTCATATTCTTTTGAGTAAATTTCCATCCCCATCCTCAAATCACCATCACTTCACCTTGAGGTCAGTGCATATACAAGGAAGATCTACTTCAAGTCATCATAAGGAAGTCCATTTCTTCCTCTTTGTCTTTAGGTTATCTTAATTTGACATTAGTTACCTCATTTTCGTTTTAGTATTTTAATTCATTACATCACACATCTTAATTCTAAATTTTTATTATTAGTATTCACACATACTATATTTTCATAAAAAAAGCAAGAAAAAGAGGGTTTATTCGTAAATTCCAAAAGGGGATTTCTCATCACACTTTCTCACATTAAAACAACTTTTTCTACACACACATATAAATAAAGTCCCCAGTTGGATTTATGGGATAAACACCACCTCATATTGTTTTCGAACTACGTGGACTTTGATGTCCCTGGGCTACATAGGTGTCTTGGGTGAATCCCTCGACTTGATTCCTCCCAACTGCATTTGTTATTTTATTCTCATATATCCACAATATATACATTTTATATGCTTGTTTGCTAATGTCTTGTCCGATATATGTAATTGTTCCTTCATAATGATTCGTGAATTGACAAACACTTACATCATATTTTTATTACTATTTTGTGAACACTCCTAAGGATGACTTCGCTCCGCCTTTATCCATGATGCGAGTCGAGTGATTTCATCATCCATTTATAGTATGCACATACGCACACACATCACAGAATTCTACAGGAAAAGATTAACACATGCCCATGAGAGACCGAAATGGTGGGATGGTTGTTTAACACCTTCCCATTCCTTAACTTAGACCCCATACCTTTGAACTACTTGGTTTCGCAAGCATCAATATTGTCCTTGATTACGTTCTCTCGAGGCAATAACATTTCTTTTGCCTGTTTGTGCATAATATTTTGGCGACTTTATCTCTACATATCACCCCACATCGATGACGATCGAGCGCCCCTATAAATGACGTAATCCCGTGCGCATGCAAAAAAAAGGAGGGGGTAAGGAATGAGGGATCCACCTCCAGAGACCCCAATCCCCCGACATCGGGATGTCCATAATAGAAACTCTATTGGGGATGTTCAGTTAGTGGACTAGACTCTATTTTTACGTGGGCGTTATTCTTTTCTACATGTGTGGGTATGCACCTACTTATATCTTCCCTTCTCTCCTCTCTTTACCTTCTTGTATATATCTCACTCACGTACATGTCATTACACTTCACACCCTTGTATACACTCTCCATGTACACTTCGCACACTTTCACTTAGCTTCACTTTATGCTCACATGCTTCACACACCACTTATAATATCCAGGATTAGGCTTCACTAGCAAAGATCTTAAACTTGTATATATGATCACATATCAGACAACACTTGTAGTTGACGTATGCATAAGTTCATTATCACACACAGTCACTTTTATATACTTACATGGATTCATGCGTAGTATAGTTTCCATGCTATATATACTTGTATATGCTCCCCATTTACTATAGTATTCCCTTTACTCATCATAAAAATACAAAAAATGGTAAAAAAATACTCTATCCATAATATGTTAATTAAGACTCGTGCATTTTTGCACACTACATCACGAAGAGCATAGCTATTGACCAAAATTTTGTCCCGTACTGGGGGGTCACTTTGTGATGGGCATTAGACATGTGGGTCACAGTTAGCCTAAGCGATATAACTCTCACCTTCCATTGGCCTCGTACCTTCGACGTATATCGAACAGTTCCCAACGCATCGTACCGCTTTATCGAACTCACGGCGTGAGGTATATAGAAGGGAATTAATTCACGTACGTCGAGTATATCGAATTCTCTCTCACCCATACTGTCCTCACGAGGTATATAGTGAGACAATTCATGTTCACTGAGGTATATCAAATGGCTTATCCACACGTATTGATGAATGATTGCCCTTCTAGGTAAGAGATATATCGTGAAAGTTATGCCACAGGGGGGGACCGACCCAACAATTGTATAAAGCTCATATAGACGTCAAACCTAGGACACTCATATTTAGTTTATCGGTTTCCATGCAAAACTCTGGAGAAATTCCAGGTCAGTGTACCGCCCGAATTTTCATGTAATTTCACCTTTTTTCAAAACGAGACCCCATCCATGAGCCTGGAAACAAGTCAAACCATGTTTTACTTATTTTCAAAACCCATTTTCCCAGGCACAAGTTCTGTTCGACATTTTTTCTGCATTTAGGCAAACCTAATACAAGTGATAACCTAATAATAATATTAATAATAATCATGCTGAGTTCCTTTCATTTTCCCTCATTTTCCAAAAACCAACAAAAATATTTTTCCTCCTTCTGCGAAAATACCCAAAATTTTCTCCCTCATTCTTTTGAAAATAAATTCTCTCTTAAGTCGATCGCATACCTGACTTTGGCCTTACTTCCTATTGTCTTTGGTCTTTCGTCAAACCGTCCAGTAGCTCCACCGGTTCTTTTGCTACATTATCTGAGTTTGGGATTTACCGTCAAGAGTTATTCATGGAGAACATCGACCAAGCGCCAAATGTGAAACTCGATCTAATGACTGTCTTGGCCCAGCTCAGTATTAATATTGACAACCTTTAAACCAAGGTCTATGAGATACAACATCACGGGGATCAGATTCTTGAAGAATTTGAGGTTCTCTTGCCTCGTGCTATAGGTTCACCCGTTCTCGAGCCTGTTTGGGTCCCATAAGAGTATCAACATGATCTGCATGCCCCGCCTGCCAATGGGCCACCACCATCTCAACTCCCTATCCCAAACCTTACCCAACTAGGGGCTAACCTTCCAGTACTCACAGATCCTATGGAAGAGGAACTAAACAAGGTCAAGGAAGACCTCACGATGTTATCGAAGAAGTTTGACCAAATCAAGATATCTGGGAACTACATGGACTACATCCATATGTCTCCCTATTCCAAAGTTGGAGTGATAAAGAAGTTCAAGATGCCAGTCACCGAGAAATTATGGGGAAATGAACCCCTAATTGTCCACCTTCAAAGATATCACCAAGCCATAACCCTCTTTTGTTCCTCTGAAGAGATAATGTCCCAAATGTTCCACCAGACCTTGAACGAAAGTGCCCTTCGTTGGTTTTTATCCCTCGATAAATCCAGAAGTCATAGTTGGGAGGATGGTGCTCGAGAATTCATGTCACGGTACAAGTACAATGAGGATCTAAAAGTTACAAACCGAGATCAAGATCTTCTTAAGTAGAACCCTGGGAAATCGTCAGTACTTTATAGGAAGGTGGAGAGAGAAAGTTGCTACCATGACCAACAGACCCTCCGAGGAGGAACAAGTTAGTATCGTAATAAAGAATTTCTTGCTGCATATCTGAGCATCCAGGGGAGGATAGTACTACCCAGACTTCTGAGCCCTTCGAGAAGCTGGTGTATAAACTGAGGAAGGAATTACCAAAGTTGAATCTGAGCCGAAGAATCTAATCGAACAGTTCACTCTCTGAAAATATGAGAATCCCACTAGTGCTGTAGTCTCAACCATCAACAACATCTCCCTACCTTCTACCTCTTGGGCACCGTAAAGTTTCCCCAACCTTACGAAGAAAGAATACATTTAGCTCTATGATCCCCTGACAAAAGTCTACTAAGTCATGCTGAGGCTAAAACTCATCAAACCCTTGGACCCTTGTCCACTACCAAATCCAATCCCTAAAAATTTCAAAGCCGATTCCTATTGTGATTTTTACCAGTGTGCCGACCATACTATTGACTAGTGCTTCCATCTTCAGAATGTTATCCAAGGTTTAATTGACAGGGGTATCATCGGTCCACCAGCTAATCCTAAACCTAACACCACTCATAACCCACTTCCAACTCATACAAATGTTATATTTCTAGAGAATGACTCATAATTTGATCCATCTGCTCAGATTGTGCCCATTAAAACACCTATCATACCCATAATTTACCATTTAAAGTTTGCCCATATTTTCTCTTACACCGTACCTTCTTTACATACCATGCTTTGTCACTCCTCACAAGGGCTTGTATTGCCGTACGTTCCCTATCTGAAGGGAATGATATGGAGTTACCTATTGTATTAAACCAACTATTGGAGTTCGGGTTGAAATTTCCCGCTAAGATGACCATCGATTAACGCCAATTCAATGGCTTGTTCATAAAATCCTGGAAATGGGCTCGAGAGTTAGATGATTGGGTGGTATATGTTAATGAAGTCAGTCTAGATGATGTAGTGAAGATTATGACCGATGTATTTAAACAGACAAGTGAAATTTATAGTATTGATGAGCTAATCACCTCTAGACGGTTGGTTCCTTCACACCTGCACTCCCCCATTGAGTGGGAAGATCTATAAGATGAAGTCATCGAGGTTATTGAATTCATTGATTTATTTTAGAAGGAAGATATAATTTCCACCGAATGGGGGGACGACTTTGAAAACTTAGATGATGAGCCCAGATAGGAAGGCACCAGTTTAGTAGCCCGTCTATACGGAATGATATCCTTCGAAGATCTATTAAGGGAAATCAATAAGGTAGCCATTTATCCAGAAATAGATGAAGACACGGGGTTCCTGTTCTTACCTACCTAAGTAAATCACATAATCAGATCAGGGAGACACTACAAAGACCTGGTTCCTCATGTGACGGAGACAGATAAGGGAAAGGGAGTTGTCGAAGAACTTCCCATGCAAGAGATGAGCATCAGATAAAGTAAAGTCCTTGTCCAACTCAAGAAAACCTAAGACAACATCACCTCATGGGGGATTTTCATGTCTTCCCATTTACACCGTAATGCTATGATAAGACTCCTCACTAGGCCTACAGTCTCTCCTTTAACTACACCCAAAAAAGCTGTAAACATAGTTGAGTCCTTGACTTCTTCTAGATTCCTCTCCCTTTTCGAAACAGAGATACTAAAGACTGACCCTGACCATAATTATACCATCAACATCTCTGTTAAAGTATTGGGAAAGATAGTCTTTCACTCCCTAGTTGAGAAAGAATCTCCATCAATGTTTTCCCTCTAGGATACTTTAATTTATAGGGTTTGAAGGTTGGTGATCTCACTCCCACTTTCGCCGATGTGCGTGCTTAGGACAACACTCGTAGAGAGGTAATAGGGCCCATAAAACTCATAATAAGGGCTAGCCCTATCAATCCTATTAGTGAGTTCCATGTTATTGACATTCTAACATGTTTCAACCTTCTTCTTGGCCGTCCATGGCTCCACAATATTTGGTGGGTATCATATTCTCTTTACCAGAAACTAAAATTCTTCGCCAATGGCTAGGTTATCACCATCTGGGGGGATGGCGATAGTTCAAATACCGCCAGTACTAGTAATCCAATATTAAATATATACCATGGGACGAATGACATGCTTTTCTCTGGCTTCATAGTCAACCCGCTTCCCCTTTCGATAGGAGATAGTTTCAAAGACCAGGTCTATCCGGAATACAACCCTCACGACAACATCAACGTGATTCAGATATTTAAGAACATGCATTTGATGCCTAGAATGGGGCTATGACGATGCCAACAAGGGATCCTTAAGCCCATAGTACTGAAGGAGGCCTTTCCCCTATGTGGCTTGGGATACTAACCCTCACCAGAAGAACTCAAAGCCCTCCGGTGACCGCAATCGAAAGAAGCTTGGAAGAAGAGAAGATTGTTTCGATTGACTCTTTAAATAAAAGGTTTATCAAGGAAGGAGACAACTTACCTTTCTACGGATTCCTCGAACCATGGTAAGACAATGTTGATAAGAAGATGAAATCAGGACTAAAAATATTCTTTTAAGACAATAACCCTTGGGCCGCAGACTGTCAGCATGAAGTTCAGCCTCTCACTGTGAAATCCGTGATAGTTATCGGGGATTTCGAGGAAAGTGATTCTGAGGACTCATTCAACCTGCAGACACTGGGACTGAGTCTGTGCATGATTCGTTCATATGCTACACCGTCGGACCCGTCTACTCAAATCAGAGCAGCTAATATGCCTCTCCTCAACTGGAATGCCATGCTTGTCCAATATATCCAAATTCAAACCGACACTGTTGTCTACCCTATCCAAATATCTTCATCCGATGTTGTTATTCCCTTTTCTAATATCAATGTAACTGAGACCTCTTTTGACGAGGTTCTCAATGTTGTTTTTCCAGAGAATGAAATAAACAAAGATTTCGAGTATCTTGTTGTGCCTTACATTAATTATTTTGATTTTAATAAAACTCATGATGATGATGATTTTGTAAATGAACAATTATTAATTGATCTTAATAAGGAGAATAATAAACAACATAACCGCATTTAAATTAATAATGATGAAAGTATTGTTATTAATCTCGTAACTAGTAGCCATCAGCGTGAGATTAGGATAGGGTCCACCCTTAACGAGCACAAGCATACTGCAGGAATTTATGGATGTCTTTGCCTAGTCCTATGATGACATGCCTGACATTGGACTAAAAAATATCTCAACACGAAGTCCCAATGTTCCTGTAGTGTAAATCGGTCAAACAGAAGTCACAGAAGCTCCGCATCGAATGGTCGCTCAAAGTCAAAGAAGAAGTGGTCAAGTAACTGAATGTAGGTTTCATTCACATAGTCGAATATCCTACAAGGCTCGCCAAAATCATCCTTGTTCCAAAGTCAGGAGGAAAGCTTGCATTTGTTTCGACTACAGGGATTTAAACAAATAATCCTCGAAGGACGATTACCCATTACCAACATCGAAATGATCGTAAACAATGCGGATAGTCACGCCCTCAAGTAATTTGTCGATGGATTTTCTAGACATAATCAAATCAAGATACATCCTGACCATTAGGAGAAAACCGACTTCATCACCCCATGGGGAACCTTCTGCTACACTGTCATGCCTTTCAGACTCAATAACGACGGGGAAACCTACCAAATGGCTGCCACAACTATCCTACATGACATTATTCACAAAGAGGTTGAGGCATACATGGATAATATGATTATCAAATCTAAGACTCGGGAAAGCATATTCCTGCCCTCCAGAAGTTTTTCGAGTGATTACGACAATACCAGATGCGTTTAAACCCATAAAAATGCATTTTCGGCTTCACAAATGAAAACTCTTGGGATTCATGGTCAGTGAAAAGGGAATCAAAGCAGACCTAGCCAAACTAAAAGCCATACTTGAGTTGCCACCACTAGGAACGAAAAAGAAAGTCCAAAGATTCTTGGGAAAATTATAGTACATCAGTCAGTTCATTAATCAGCTGACCTCTATCTGTGAATCCATTTTTAAGATTCTCCTAAAAGTTCTACCAAAGTCTGAAATGAGACCTGCCAAGAAAACTTTGACCTAATTAAGCGATACCTTACCCGACCGAGAGTGCTTATGCCTTCGCAACTAGGTTTCCCCCTCCTCCTATACTTATCAGTCACAAATACTACAGCAAGGGCTTTGCTAGACCAATACATTGAAGAATCCCATAAGGAACGAGCCTTTTATTATGCCAGTCGAAAATTAGTTGGGTATGAAGTCAACTACAATGCTTTAAAGAAAGCATGTGTTGCCATGGTCCGGGTCATGCAGAAATTACGACATTACATTCTTGCTTCCCTATCCTACTTGTATCCCGTATGTATCCCATCAAGTACTTACTAGAAAATTCCGCTCTGTCCAGCAGAATGGCCCAAGAGTTGATATTGTTAGCCGAGTTCGATATTGTATATGTTAAGCATAAATCTATGAAAGGGAGAGCCATCTCCAACTACCTTGCTGATTACCACATGGAAGAAGACAATGTTTGGGTCTCTGAATTCCCAGATAAAGATATTTTCTGCACCTCTTAGGAGGATATTCGATGGCAAATGTTCTTTGACGAAGCTTCCAACAAGAAATGATATGACATTGGATACTCCTAATTGCCCCTGATGACTCTCACACCCCTATTGCCATTTAACTAGACTTCCCCTGTACCAACAATATGACCGAGTATGAGGCATGCACTGTAGGCCTCAAGATCGCCCTCCAAAAAGGAATCCGATACCTGGACATCTAAGGAGACTCTACTTTTATCGTCGGCCAAATCCTCAAAAATTGGAAAGTCAAAGACAAGAAGATCCTACCCTTCCATGCCCACCTAGAAGAACTGGCCTCCCAGTTTAATGATGTCACCTTCCATTACCTGCCTCGTGCATAGAACAACCTAGATGACACCCTTACTACCCTGGCCTCCATAGTCGACATGCCCGAGGGAATAATAATGGTCCCTTTCTTGGTTCAGAAACAAGCTAATCCTACACATGGCTACCTCATTGAACTTGTTCCCAAGGAAGATTTTGATATGGCCAGGTTATGGTACTAGCAAATTTGGTGCCTCCTAAGAAATTATAAGTATCCCCAAAATTCCAGTAAGAAAGATCGTGCGACCCATCACAAGCTGGCTGCCTAGTATGCCATCTGCGATAAAGCATTGTTCAAGAGAAACTTCGATCTAACCCACTTGTACTGCATAGTAGGGGCTAATTTTAAAGAAATGATGCAGACGATCCACAGTGGGGAATGAGGTCCTAATATGAATGGTCACAAGCTTGCAAAAAATATTATCTGTCAATGTTACAATTGGACTACCATGGTTTAAGACTGCACTGCCTATGTCCAAAGATGCCTCAAATGCCAACAGTTTGCTAATCTCCAACACTTGCCTCCAACAGAGCTATAAAACATGACCTTTTCTTTGTCCTTCTTCGCCCGGGGCATTGACATCATAGGAAAAGTTACTCTCAAGGCTTTTAAACGATCACGAATTCATCCTGGTTGACATTGATCATTTCACCAAATGGGTCAAAAATGAGTCATACGCGGTACTGAATTCCAAGAAAATGGCTACATTTATAAAAAAGAACTTCATCTGGCGAATATGGAGTTCCCCACGAGTTAGTGTGAGATAATGGGCTCCACTTCGAAGCTAAAGTTACAAAACTAGTTAACGAGTATGGGATTCAAAGACATAAATCTTCTCCTTATTGACCCCAAACCAATGGTGCTATTGAAGCTGCCAATGAAAGCCTTAAGACCATAATCATCAAGGTGACTGAGAGTTGTAGAGATTGGGCCGATCGGATCCCTTACACCCCTAGGGCTTCAGCACTTCAATGAGAACACCTACTGGGGCTACCCCTTATTCTCTAGTATAAGATATGTAAGTAGTCCTGATTGCTAAGCTGGAAACACCTTCCCTCCGCGTATTACTCAAAAGCAAGGCAGACTAAAAAGAATGGCACGAGAGCCTCTTGGATGAATTATCACTCTTGGATGAAAAGAGACTAAAGGCTCTGTACCATATACAGGGATACCGTCGCAGGATAGTGTGATCATTTAACGAGAAAGTCAAGGATTGTGGTGTCGAAGAAGGAGACCTTGCCCTCAAAGAGTTCATAGAATCCCTTTAGCACCCCATAAGGGAATTCAAACTGAATTGGAGTGGCCCCTATATCGCGAAGAAGATTCTCCTAGGAGGCGCTGCAACGCTCACATACCTTGATGGAGAAGAGATGGCCCGTCCAGTCAACCTAGACCGTTTAGAGCAATTTTACCCTTAATCTGAAATCTCGACGCACTAAGACTCTTCTCACCTAACTTCTATTTAATAAAAATCTCTTAATTTCCCTTACCCAGAACTACGTGGAACCCGATCCTCTCAAAAATATTTTCTTTTCAAAATAAAACTCATGAGAATTTTCAAAACCCCCAGAGGTACTTAGGCTTCCCATATGTCACACATGGATCCAATCCCTTTTTTTTCCTCAAAATGCTATTCTTTTAACCCCAATAACGACGATTCATTTTATCATTTACATGAACAAAAGGATTATGTATGCCTTAGTGATTAATATAGATAATTCAAATGCAAACTCATCAAGAGGCACAATAAAATATGTTCAAAATTAACTTTTATTTCTGATTAGGAGAATACAGTGCTATTACATGAAGTATCAGCAAAGGGAGTCAAACCAACAACCCCTTTTCGCTAACCAAAATGTTCCTAAACAAACCTAATCCTAACCAAAATACACAAAATTATCCCCAAACCCCAAATATAAAAACACCCTGATCACCATAGCTTCACAAAAGTCACCAAAAGCTTACAATATTCACCGCCTTTAATTACTAAATGGCCTTGCTTCATCTTCACCAGCCCCTAGAGGTCCAGAGGTTTCCCACTCTTGATTAGTATTTTGAATAATCTCCATGGAGCAGTACACCTTGAAAAACCTGTACGATACTACAACACCGTCTTCCATGGTGTCGAAAGCCACGAACCACCTATGACCGATCTCTTCTGGTAGAACCTTCTCTACCACCTGCTTTCATAGAAATTTCAGGTAGTCCCCATATATATTCCCTTCTCACTGACTGTGATGGATGGATAGACGGCTAACGGTGCTACCACAAAGAACCCAGAATCATCCTCAACGATTCTGTGAAATCCTCCATCAGGAAGAAATTTGTTATACGAGGAGGTACTATGTGTTCCCACCTGACTTGGCACAGAAGCCATCAGGGGAAATAGAAAGAACAATGTCGAAGACCCACTAGCCGCACATATCGTTAATCTCCGAGCTGCAAGATAAGGAGTAAATTCCCCCACCATGGCACTGACCAATGAAGGCACCGAGCTTCATGCTCTACAAACCAGTTTACCCACTCTTCATATATGGTTCGAAGCTGAAGAAAGTCCGGACAAAGAAATTAGGCATAACCGCTAAAGGGTAATCAGTAGGGGCGCTAGACAGAACCTCTCCATAAGCCACATAAATAGCATTATGGGGCTCCCCTCGAAAAGTCAGAATGACCCTTTTTCCAAGCATTTAGGCCATTCAGGGTCTCAGCCAACAACATCGTTGCAGGATTATGGAGGTAAGACATCCAGGACGTTGTCGCAGCAACCCGGGGATCCACAATCAAGTACTCCATCACTAACAATAGCCTTGCAGTAAAGCCTAAGGCGAAAACTCAAGAAAATCCATCACCAGTACAGTCTCTCCGACACACAAGAAAATCAATGCAACTCAAAGGCGAGAAGCTCCACTTTACGTCAAGCTTTTTATCCCCTCGCCCATATACCAACCAAGCCTCTAAGGCCTTCCTCTATACAAAAATTTCCAAAAGCACATTTTTTTCTAAAATAAGTCCCTTGAAAGGGAAACTTTTCACAACTAAGCATCTAAGGTCTTCCTCTACTCAAATATTCCAAAAAATGCAATTTTGTTTCTTTTTCTCAAAATGAAATCTCACTAGAAAATTAAAGTGCATGTAGAATAAGTCACTAAATTAAGATAATAAAAAAAAGATGCATCATTTTTGTCTTCTTGAGTCTCTCATTTCAGATATAAAGCTGCTAAATCAAGCACACAACATGGTCAACGCCAAACTCCTCCAGTTATAACAATATTCTACAAGAAAATCTCAAAAGGAAAGAACCATAAATGGATGTCACCTCATATGTAAGCCCCGTCAACCCAGACACCACCTCATGCACCAGCTACCTCCTTATCTACACATGCATTCCTATAGCTCCTGCGACCCTCGAGAAAGACTTCAAGAGTATATGGTCACTCACATCCCCAATAGCAATTCAACAATCCACCCAAAAGCAAAGTTTTGAAACCCCCTGACCATGTCATTCGGTAATCATCTTTTTCCTTTCTCAAGAAATCCTAAGAGTCCGTGCCTTTTCTGATTGGAACCCCCAGGACTGCCTATCGGCACCCCCTCCAAATTTCGTATGAAAAATGCCAGAAAATTCCCAAAAATCCCAAAAAAATATAGAACCTCAATTTTCCTAGTATATTATTTTTAGAGCACCAAGTCCCTTATAAACACTCAAAATACCTAGCCGAATTAACTCTAAACCCTTATCTCCAGTATAAATCCCCCATCGGATTCATCTTACAAACCTATCCTCAATATGTTTTTGCAAGCAGAACCAACGATGCGTCCACATACAAGTTTACTATTCCCTAGCTTATACGTTCCACAGTGGAGTCTTAATACAACATAATCCCCAACTGGGTATCTCAAAGATAAATCCTTCCCCAACAAAGTCCTAAAGCAACAGAATCCCTAGAGAAACCATAAGTGCATACACACCCCTCAAGATAATTTAAAAAATTCCCCAGGAGATCAACTCTCACGATAATTTAAATCGCAGAATCGATCGTCTTAACTTTAGGTCCTTAGGATTGACCTAGGCCCTCAGAATCGATCGTCTCTAACTTTAGGTCCTCAAAATTAACCTCGAACCTCAGAATCGATCATCATAACTTTAGTTCCTTAGAATTGACCTCGATTCGCAGCATCGATCATCTTAACTTTAGGTCCTCATAATTTATCTTAGCCCTCACAATCGATCATCACAACTTTTGGTCCTCATAATTGACCTCGGCCTACAGAATTGATCGTCTCAACTTTAAGTCCTCATAATTGACCTCGGTCCGTAGAATCGGTTATCAAAACTTTAGGTCCTCATAATTAACCTCGGCCCGCAGAATCGATCATCTCAACTTTAGGTACTCAGAATTAACCTTGGCCCTCAGAATCGGTTATCACAACTGTAGGTCATTAAAATTGACCTCGACTCATAAAATTGGTCATCATAACTTTAGGTCCTCAAAATTGACCTTGGCCGTAGAATCGATCGTCACAAATTTAATTCCTCAGAATTAACCTTGTCCCTCAAAATTGGTCATTACAAATTTAGGTCCTCAGAATTAACTTGGCCCTTAGAATTAGTTGTTACAACTTTAGTTCCTCAGAATTGACCTCGACCCTTAGAAATGGTTGCTACAACTTTAGGTTCTCAGAGTTGACCTCGACCCTCAGAATTGGTTGCTATAACTTTAGTTCCTCAAAATTGACATTGGCCCTCAAAATTGGTCGCAACAAGCTTTAGGTCCTCAGAATCGACCTCATAATTGTTCATCCCTTGCAGAACTATAGAATTAACCTCGACCCATCAAATTAGTCTCCCTAGGCCCCTATAACCAATATTAACACAACTTTAACCCACTGAATCGATCATGTTCATCTCCTTAGGTTCTCAAAATTGACTTTAACCCACTGAATTGGTCAATCTCATCCTCTAGGTTCCTATAATTGACCTATAAAACCCTTTCCCGATAAAGATGTGATGTCTATCATTCGATGACTAGTTCTAAGCTCACCCGATGAGGGGCTCTCTATAGACACCCCTTATTAGGACCCTCCTTAAAACCTCATTAGGTCCCTAACACTCATTCATCCCCTGTAAACCATAGGCCATACTCCGAGTACTGATCTAGAGGTCACCGGGAGCTCTCAATCCCCGTTTGAATCTAATAAACTTCCTTGCCTAAGAAAAATCCTATTAAATCTTTGAAAGGCTGTTAATACCCTTCCAATGATCTACTTCCTACATAAATTGGGCTTATGGTTCGGATGAACGATCCGTTTTACTTTAAAACCTAATTTAGAGTCAATCGGGTGCTCCCAGGCCCCATTTTGACCTAATCAACTTCCTTGCCTAAGAAAAAGCTCAATAAATCATCGAAGGGATCTTAATTCCCTTTCCAACAGTCCATCTTGCACACGAATCAGACTTGTGGTTAAGACAAACGATTCATTTTACCTCGAAAACTGAACTTAAGGCTACCGGGAGCTCCCAATCCCCATTTTGACGTTAAAAACTTCCATTCCTGAGTGTAATCTCGATGAATCTTTGAAGGGCTATGAATACCCTTTCCAACGGTCCATCCCATGCAAGAATTAGAATTACGGTTCAGACGAATGATCCATTTATCCCAAAAATTAATTCGGAGGTCACTAGGCGCTCTCAGGATCCATTTGACTCCCATCAACTCTTCAGATTGAATGATACTGAATGAATCTTCAAAGGGCTTTGAATACCCTTTCCAATAGTCTGCCCTGTGTGTGAATAAACCTTAAAGTGCAGATGAATGACCCATTTTACTCCAATGGGTCACCGAGCACTTTCGGGACCCATTTGACCAAGTTCAACTTTTCAAACCAAATGATACTGAATGAATCTATGAATGGATCTTAATACCCTTTCCAATGGTTCATCACGTGTGCAATTCGGACTCACAGTTCGGATGACCGATCCATTTTCCTCTGAGAATTTCCGGTCTAGTGACCAACGGGTGCTTCCAGTTCCTGTTTGACCTAGGTCAACTCTCGAACCCTGAAGTGGATCAATGGATTCTTAAAGGAATCTGAATACCCTTTCCAATGGTCTGCCTATGCATGATTTTGACTTATAATTCAAATTTTGTAATCATTTTTATGAAAAACCTGCCTTAGACTGTCGAATGGCAACCCCAGGACCCTGCCTATTGACAGTATGTCTAGGGTTCTATACCGATAGGCAGGTCTAGGACCATGACGATTAGTACCCCCTTATCCCTATAGATATAGGCCATGACCTCACTTGGAAAGACACACCTCAGGACCCCCTGAACATCTCTCCAAGTAATTCAAAGAGAATTTCCTCGAATTCAGAGTTGTTCTTCCCTAAAAAATCCATATCCCACATTCCATCCATCATTTTCATACTCTTTTGGGTAAATTCCCATCCACCTCCTCAAACCATTATCACATCACCTTGAGGCCAGTGAATCTACAAGGAAGATCTACTTTAAGTCATCATTAGGAGGTCCATTTCTTCATTTTTGTCTTTAATTTCTCTTAATTTGGCATTAGTTACGTCACTTTTGCTTTAGTATTTTACTTCACTACATCACACGTCTTAATTCTAAATTTTTATTATTAGTATTCGCACATACTATATTTTCATAGAAAAAATGCAAAATCAAGAAAAGCAGGGTTCAGTCGTAAATTCCAAAAGCAAAAACTACTTGGTTTTGCAAGTATATTATTATTGATGCTGTTCTCTCGAGGCAACAACATTTTTTTATTTGTTTTGTGCAAAATAGGCTGGCGAATCTATATTTATATATCACCCCACATCGACGAAATTTGAGCGCCCCTATAAAGGACGCAATCCCGCACGCACTCCGAAAAAATAATGGGGAAGGAATGAGGGATCCACCTCCGAAGACCCCGACCCCCTGACATCTGGATGGCCACAGGAAGGTCGGATGAACTTCTTTAGCGACAACCTTATGAGGCTATTCATGTGGTTGGCTAAGAGACTCCATTTGATGGCCCCTCCCGAGTATCTTTTGACTCGTTGTTCACATTTCTTTGCACGACATTTTGAGAGTTTTGTCCCCTCTACGAGGAATGGAATAATTGGTTCCTGAAACATGGGACTAGATACCTTCACTGGTCTATACCATGGTGGAGCGAGTTATAACTTGTCTTAAAATTAGAAGAATACTAATATGTTAGGTTAGCGGGCCTTCACCAAACTTTTTTCTACTTCCCTTCGCGGCTTTTGAGTCAAGTGGGTTAAGAGCATATTGCCCCTGCGTATAAACAACTTCTTTCCTATGGATAATTTGACTGAATTATCGAGGATGACTTTAGGACATTTGTGACAGGCATCCTCAACCGTCTACCCCTCCTTCCAACTTTGTTGGGGAGCCTAAGGTAATATCTGGGGACTATTTGAGGTGGTTATGAGAGTATGTGGTCACGAAAGTTTTTGCTAAGGAGATTGGGAAGAGGTGGCTTACGATATTTGAAACTAAAGAGGTGGGTATATGATTTCATCCAAGACGATTAAGGTTTATCGCCGCATGGAGCGTCTAATGAAGTGCTGTGAAGATTGGTATTTGGGCTCCTTTGAGAAATGTTGATGATGAAGCAGGGCCTCCTGGTAGTTAAGGAGAGTTTATGAGGCTTTAGTGTTTGTGTTTATGCGTGGATTTGCTAGGGTTATGTTGTTGTAGGTGTATGGGCAGTTTATGTAGGTTTTAAGGACTTTTCTTGTCACCGATACTTCATGTAATTACCATGTTTATTTATAATAATATAAATAAATTATGATTTTTTCATATCTTATTGTGCCTTTTGGAAGAATATTTTATTATTTGAACTATCTATATTGATCTCTTAGGCATACACGATCATTTTATTCATTTATAACTATAAGTGATACTAGTGTCCCTTGGAGGAAAGAAATAATAGTATTTTATGAAGACAAAAGGATAATGCCCAAAGTGACTTTATAGGCTGCCTACGTATCTATGTAGGGATAAAGTTTATCTGAAATTTCTCTAAAAAAATGTTTTAAGAGGATAAGGTCCTCCGTAGTTCTTGCAGAGGAAGAAAATAAGAGTTTAGTTTTACAAATAAAAGGGAGGTGATAAAAGTCTTAGTGCGATGAGAATCAGATTAAGGGTAAAATTTCTTGAGACGGTTCAAGTTGACTAGATGCACCATTTCTTCTCCGCTAAGGTCTGTGAGCATAAAGGGGCCTCCTGACATGATTTTCTTTACAAGGTATGTCCCACTCTAATTGGGTTTGAACTTTCCCATTGGGTCCCAGATGGGCTCTACTATCTTTTTGAGAATGAGGTCACCTTCTAGCACCTAGTGGTATTTCACCTTCCTATTGAATGAACATGCAATGTTGTTTCCAATTAACTTCTCCAACTTGACTTTCGAGCATAACTCGAAGAGAAGGTATCTCATGTTCAATAGGTAAGATCTCCCATATGCTATATACCAAAGAATAAGGGGTAGCCCCAGTTCGTGTTCTGACAGATGTGCAGTAGCCTCATAGTGCATAATGGATTCAATCAGCTCAGTCATGACAACTTTCGATTATCTTACTGAGTATGGTCTTGAGGCTTTTATTAGTAGCTTCGATATCCCCAAAGGGTTTGCGATCGGTATCAAGAAGACTTGTGCCTCTAATTTCGGTACTCGTTGACTACTTCTGTAAATTCTGCTTCGAAGTGGAGCCCGTTACCTAATACCAATTCATAAAGGACCCCATAAATACATATGATATTCTTCTTGATGAACTTGGCTACTTTCTTTGCATTTATTATAACATATGACTTAGCTTCAACCCATTTATTGGAATAATCAACGGCGACCAGGATAAATTCGTGCCCATTCGATGCTTTGGGGGTGATTTTCATAATGATGTTAATGCCCCAAGTTGAGAAGGTCTAAGGTGAAGTCACATTGTATAATTCACGGTAGTCCAATAGTACCCTTGATGAATGGTACCCTTGACGAATAATCTTCTTAGCAAGAATCTAACCGTTCATGTGGGTCCATATTCCCCTTTGTGGGTATTTTGCATTATTTCTTTAGTGACATCTCCTACTATGCATTGTAAATGGGTTCCATTGAAGTTTCTCTTGAAATTTTTTTTGCAGATAATGAATTGAGCTGCAGGCATGCAGAGGGTTACCCGACCTTTCTTATCAGTCCCTTGAGGATATATACCATGCTTTTTGAGGCACAAATGTTGTAATACCATAACCCGATTTTATTAGAGTCTTCTTATTATCTCGATGTGGTAAAAGTGAGTTGATAGAGATCGTTTTTGAACTTGAAAGGGGGCCATTGTTATTCCCTCAGGTATGTTAACGATAAAGGATAAGGTTGCCAATGCATCGACAAAGCTATTTCTATAGAGAGAAAGAAAGTGGACGGTGATATCTTTGGATTACGAGTCAAGCTCTTCGAGGTGAGCGTGGAAAGGTAGGAGCTTCTCGTATTTGACTTTTCATTTTTGAAGAAATTATCCTATGACGAGGGTCAAATCTCTTTAAACATCGAGTTATTGGATTCCTTTCTCAAGGGGAAACATGAGGTTTACATCGTAAGATTCATATTTTGTAAGTTTTTGGTGCAAGGGAAGTGCAACTTAGTGGTAATGGGAGTGTGAGAATCGTCAAGGGCAATAAAAAATATCCCGATATTGTAATATTTCTTATTAATAGCCCCGTTAAAGAACATCTTCCATGGGAGCTCTTCATGAGAAGTACAGGGAATATACTCATTCGTGAACTCAAAAATTGACAAATTGACTTTTCCAATGATATTATCAACAAGGTAATCAGAGATGGCTCTTCCCTTCATAACTTTATGCATGAAATAGGAGATGCCAAATTTGGCTAGCAATAGTAACCACTGGATCATTCGACTTGATAAGGCATGATTTTCTAATGGATATTTCATGGGATTCATTTGAGATACCAACTTAATCGGGAATGCAAGCATGTAGTGTCAGAGCTTCTGGTGACCCAAACTAAGGAGATACATGACTTTTCTAATGCGATGTAATTTATTTTGTACCCTACCAATTTATGATTAGCATAGTAGATGGCTCTCTCTTTGTGTTATTCCTCAATGTATTAAGCTAGCATCGCTCCTGTTGCAGTGTCAGTAACAGTGAGGTATAGAAGGAGGGAAAGATCGGGATGTAGTGGCATGAGAATAGGAGGTGATACTGGTTGATCTTATCAAAAGTTTGTTGGCATGCCTCATTACATACTTTAGTTGAGTCTTTTGGAGGATCTTAAAAAGATAGGTTCACAGATAAACATGAGTTGGCTGATAAATATACTGATATATTAGAGTTTTCCCAAGAAGCCATGACCTTCTTTCTCTATCCGAGGAGGAGACATTTCGAGGATGGCTTTGAGTTCAGAAAGTTCTACCTCAATTACTCTCCCAATGACCATAAGTCCAAGGATCTTTCCTTTCATGAGTCTGGAGATGCATTTCTGTAGATTAAGACGCATTTGGTATTTTCGTAATTATTTAAAGAATTTCCTAAAGGTAGGGATGTGACCTTCCCGAGTTTTGGACTTAACAATCATGTCATCAATATAGACCTCAACCTCTTTGTGGATAAAATCATGCAAAATGGTTGCATCTTCTCTCTCGTAGGTAGCCCCAATATTTTTTTTAAATCGAAAGGCATGACAGTGTTGCAAAATGTACCCCCGAGGGGAAGTGAAACCAATCTTCTCTTGGTGATCAGGGTGCATCTTGATTTGGTTGTACTCGGTAAAACTATGGTGTGATTAAAAGAGTTATCAATGATCATGTCAATGTTGGGCAAGGGAGAATCGTCCTTTGGATAAACTTTATTCAAATCCCGATAGTCGATGCATAGACGGACTTTACCTCTTAACTTGGGCATAGGGGCGATGTTAGCGAGCCATGATAGATATTACACTATGTGAATATAACCCATGTTTAGCTGTTTGATCACTTCATATTTGAATTAGAGAGACCACTTGGGGTAGAGCTTTCTTAATTTTTTCTTGTCAGGCTTACATCTGGGTAGATAGGGATCTTATGTTGTACAATCTTTGAATAAATGCTAGGCATGTCGTTGTAGGATCGTGTAAAAATTTCCATGAATTCTTTCAAAAGTTCCTCGAATTACGATCGCTCATGGTCCTCAAGGGTTGCAGATTGCTACTATAACCAAGGTTAATAACAAAAATCTCATCATCATTAGTTTGAATGCAGCTATGTTGTATAATTTTTCCTTATTGAGATTCGTTAAGAATTATTCATTTATTAGATCATCTTCATTAATTATTTGATTAGACTGAATGCACTTAATATAAGGCACAACAAGATACTCAAAATCTTCATTCATTTCATTATAAACATTTTTTGTGAATATAACAATGAGAACCTCATCAAATAACGTCTTATTTACATTCATAGCAATTATAGAAAAAGATGAGACTGATTCAGGTTAATCTTTTAGGATGTAAACATCAAGGTTCTGGATGGTTAGACTTAGTCTGACAGTAACACTACACTAGTTGAATAAGGGTTTGTTAGTAAGATCCATATTCACAGATGGGACGAATGACTCGGCCTTAGTGTGGATCATGTAGAGATATAGCCTTATTGTGTGGAAGATATCTACTGTTCTCAGTTCTTTCTATGCTATTAGTGCTCTCTATATCATAAGAACTTGCATCTGAAGACTTGATGGTTAAAGGCCCTACCTTATGCTTTGTTCCTTGAGTCCAAGTGATTTTATCTTTAAAAATATTTCAAACTCTGATTTCAATTTCTTCTCAACAAGGTCATACTATGGTTCAGGGATGCCACAATAAGGAAATCTTCACCTTTTTGATAAAAAAATCGTTCAATGAGTCATCAGAAACTATTTTTTCTCTCTTCAACACTCTCCTTTGGTACCATTGGAAAAGAGATATGAGTTTAATCGGGGATGGTTGATATCCCAAACCATGCAGAGGAAAGCCTTCTTTCAGGATTATTAGTTAAAGGATCCCTTATTATTAGCGACCCAACTCTATTGTGGGCATGAAATGCATGTTCTTAAACATTCAGATTACATGACATTATCGTGTGGACTATGCTATGGACATACTCTCTCCTTGAAGTTATCCCCTACTGGGAAAAAAAATCAATCAGTCTTGAAACCTGAGAGCAACATGTCATTTTTTTCATGCTGGATTTCCAAAATAGGGTTACTTGTGCCAATGCCATCAGTGTTAAGGTCATCTCCGATGAGGGTTCTGACTTGGTTAATTCGCAAAAAACTTTAACTTTGATGGAGGGAAGAGGCCACTCCTCTAATACTATGACGCCAAGGGTGACCCAAAAGAAAATTGAAACATGTTGGTATATATCAAACAGGGTTATTATACTTATTTTCTAAAAGTACGAACCATTAAATTGTTTCATTTTATTAAGTGGTCGTAGCATAAATTAATGAATTATCAAATCTAATTTATATATTTAAAAATGGTGTCTCTAATTGTAGTTTCTCCATATGGATTCAAAATGGAGTCGCAATTAAAACAAACACCTTCTTCGTCTTTTCCACTCTCTGACCATGTCTCTTCAATGTCTTTATCTCTTTTATTCCTATTCCACCATTGATGAGTTTTATGAGTTAAATTAGGCTCTTCATCTATTAGACCTCATGTCAATGCTTCCTCGTAAATAGATAACCAAACACATCTATCTCCATCTCTCGTAAATAAGAAGGTTAATTGCTTTTGTCAATCTATTTGTACTTCATTTTGAATTTTTTATTTAAATTTATGTTGAAAACCTCCTCTATATCTCTCCTGATCTCCGCGGTATGCTACTCGAATACATTTTTTTGGAAAACGTGAAACAAATATTTACAAATAATACGATGGCATTTATGCACCCAAGTAGTCTTCTCGTAGTATCGGTAGAACGTCCAATGGTGGGTCGCCTAACTCCGTAAAGGCTTCTTATTGTACAACTCCAAGTTGAGGCATAAGGTACCTTTAAGTCCTTTTATTTTATTTTCAATTGTGATTTTGTATTTTGTTGTTGTATAATATACATCATTTTTTTTTACTATTTTTCAAAACTAATATGTTTGCATAGTTGTGTACTATGTGTTTGAGTTATTTCCTCAATATGCCATTAGTTTTCATGTCAATAATAACACATATTTTGTATTGTGTTTCATTTACAAAAATAAATAAATAAATAACATTGGCTCCAACCACATTTACAAGGTGTGTATGTTATTATAATTTTTTATGAATGATGTTATCAATACAAGGGAATTTATTTTCCCGAGATTAGGAATTAAAGTTTCTTACCATATTTGTTTGAATAACTTTTCCTGTCAAGAGTACAAAGCACCCTATGTCAACTTTCACCCAATTTACTTTTATTAGTTACACAATTATCAATTGATCATAACTAAGTTGTCTTGGGATCATGGGTGGTGGTTTTGATATTAGTTGTTGGTCCATTTGTACATGAAGTGATTCATTTATTATATATATTAAAAATAACATAGTTAACATGAAATATGTATTTAAAATGACTTATGATGTTTTAATAATGAAAATAGATAGCACACCAATATAAAAATTCTGAAATACAAAGATATTATTTAATAATTATGGTTTTCTCTTCTTTATTTATCATCATTTAGTTCTACAAAATGACAAATGAAGAATTGGCAGGGGATGAATATAAATTGAATTTAAGTTAAAGATAAGAAACAAAAGAAGAATATGTAGGGGATGAATATTCACTGAATTTAAGTTAACTATAGGAGAGTTTTGAGTTTTGACATGGTTTTCAAATTTTAGATTAAAGGGGATTGTTATTCCTTTTTACTATAGTTGGTGATAAGTTAATATCTAAAACTATTCGAAACGGTTAAGTTTCTTCTTGAGTTTTAATGTGGTGGTGTAAGATATGCATGGACTATAATGAGATGTAAAAATAATAAAGCATCAAAATACTTCATTTTTACTGCAATTTTTTCCCTTTTTAATTCAAATATTGTTTTAGATACATTGTTTATATAAAATGTATGTTTTTACCTGTTATTTAACCATTGAAAAAAATAAGAATAGATTTTTAAGTTTTTCTATTTTTACTAGACTATTATATGTAATTTCTTTTCTTTTCATTTTAGCATGTATTCGAGTGCTAGAATTTGTTCATGTTTAACTTCAAGCTTTAATAACCCTTCATCACATTGAGAACTCATTATATAAATATCACAATCTTCTTAATGTGATTACATTTAAACGTAAACTAAATATATATCAATAATAATTATATTAATTTATTTAAAATAGTATATATATATATATATATATATATGATATGGGAGAAGGGTGTTCCAATTGATCAAAGGGCTAAGAATTATCCTATCACGTCATCAGAAAAAAGCCCTACATTTGGGCTTTGAATACCCTTCCATTTCACCTCTCTCACGATTTTCACTTCCTAGAGCACAAACCATATCCTATATTTCATTTCCCATAACAAAACCCTCCCACCTTCCCACGCTTCCACAACCTCCAAGCTCCCCACTTTCTCCATTCTCCCCAATTCCGGCCTCAAATCCGCTTCTTTCCTACAATGGGTGCTCCCTCTTTCAATTAGGGCTTTTTATTTGCATTAATTAAGTTTTTTGTTCAATTCTATTTTGGTTGCATATTTGTGTTCAGTTTTTGTTTTTATTTAAATTAGGTTTGGTCTGTGCATTTGTTTGGGTTCAGATCTCCCAAGTAACCCCTCTTATTTGATGTTTCCATTTTTATTAGGGTTTCCTGGATAATTATCTGGGTTTTTTATATTCATAATTTGTGTTATTTTAAAAGATCCTACTTATAGAGCTTACTTGTGTGTTTGTTTTGGCTTCCCAGTTGCCAATTTTGTTTATTTTCAATTTGGTGTTCAACACATCTCAAGCATACTCCCCCCCTCTCTCTGTTTTCAGACATATTGGTGTATTTGTTTCTACACTTACTAAATTGATGTTTTTATGTGCTTCATGCCTCTGGGATTATAGTTGTTGTGGTTCAACAGGGTGATCTTCCACATCCTCATAAATTAATATATTTTGTGGCAAAAATGATGTGTGCTTATTCTTCATATGGATAAATAAATTTATGTTTTTTTTATAATAATATCAACAGTATTAAATATGTTCTATTTATAAGAATTATCTTAAATTTTGTTCTGACTTGAGGTTTCCTTTTATTTATACTACGAGGTTTCAAGTTTCTAATTATATTTGGTACTGTTTTGGTAATAAGCCTCGGAAGGATTTAGGCACCATATGGATGTAGTGTGATAATTTTTAGTGGGTGAAAATACTCCAATCTTCGCGTCAAATTAGAAATTTTAGTTTGCAAAGGATGACCCTTTTACCTGGTTTTGAATTTTAGTTTTGAAAGTTAAGTCAATGACTTATTTGTGTTTACATTTTGTGTTAATTTTACTTTGTATATGCATCAGTGTTTACTTTTCATTATATAATTCAAGACCATTTCCATATCCTGTTGGTGTTCACATTGATAGTTTAGAGTATAATATTTAGTTTTATATTTTTTTTATTCACAAAATTTGTGTTTTTAGAATTATTCAAATGGATTTGTGTTTTTTTAGAATTTATCCAAATAGATTTTTATTTTTTATTAACATAATTTTTTTATATCCTAATTTGTATTTCCACACTATGTATGCATTGGGGGTCTAGAAAGTAGGTTGGGATTTGACGTTTTATATAACGATGTCACTATTTAAAAAAAATGAATCTTAATTTTCAAAATTCCATTTTGGTTTAAAACTATCAAAACCCCATATTTGTAGTTCATGTTGATGTCTTAACTCTTCTAATAATGTTTTCTTTCAAGTTTTTATTATTGAACTAATATAATTCAGTTGGTTATTTATAATTATATAATACATTTATGTTTGGTAGATTTTAAAATAATTGGGTTTGTATAATGTGATCCCTTTAATATGCTTAGCTTTCTATTTCTCGAGTTTAAACCTTTCTATTTCTCGAGTTTAAAACCATAATACATGTTCATTTGGATAAAACATGTGTTCTAAAAACTAATTTGGTATGTTTAAGTTAGGGTAAGCTAGATGAAAACATCTAAAACGAATATTTATAGAATTGTGTAAACAAGAAGTTAATTGTATTATGGCTACAAGAATCTTTAATGTGTTCATATGACTTTTACGATTAATACATGATCTTATAAATTGTTTTAGGTTAATAGGTTATGTATTTGAACTATTCATTATTTTTGTTGAATGGTCCTAAAAAGAGGATACTTTTAGGAATGCCTACTTGAGTTATTTTATAAAACTTTGTTTTCTCACTTTGAATTTATATTCCCTTTTTTGTTTTGGTTTATTTCTTCAATTTGCTATTAATGTATATATTCTCTGCTTTCAGGACCACATTTACTTTTTATGATTGCAAGAATGAAAACGAGAGTCCATTCTCTCAAGGGCTCTTACCTATCTCATCGGGTACAAGTTCACTTCAACAGATAAATTTCTTCCTCACAATTGGCCTCTACCAGGCTTTCACGTGATGGGTTCAGAAATTTCCATTCACTTCGCTTCTGAACTATCATTGGAGAAATTTGCGCTAAACTATAAGTAAGGTCCCTCTATTTGTATACTGACCCTCGGTCCGGATGTGGTGATTGGTATCCCCACCACGTTGCCTCTAAAAATTTACTCAAATTTTCACTTCTGAGTATTTCTACTCTATCCTAAATGCCAAAACCTCTAGGCATTCAACTTCCATGGATCAACATGCATAGTCGTCGTTTTATCACATTTTCACGGTCCGTTCTCATCAAAAATCCCCCAGACCTCCTCCCACTATCACTGTATTGGGCGGGTCTAGACTAGCATCCCCCTTTGCCATCGCAACACTTGGAAAATGCCCAATTTTCCTTAACAGCCCTTACAGCATCTACTTATAATTTCACACTAGGAGTGACCTCGACAAGAGTCATCTCTCCTATGATTACCATCCTCGAACTCTCCCTGCTTCATGCCGAGCTCCTCCCTCCTGCAGTCCTTCCAAAGCCAATGCTGGTCCTACCGCCATCTTCGACGTACCATGCCCAATCGAACTCGTATATATAACACTACATCTACTAAATAGCAGTAGAATGTAAACTACGTACGTAGAGGAGTACAACAATCCTAAGATAGGGCTCTATATCAATCAAACAATACACTGAAAATGTAGCAAGCCGTACAGATCCTATGGACACTAGAACCTGATGCTCTGATACCATCTGTGACACCCCGCCTAATTAAACATCGGGTGATCAGGCCTTTATTAAATTAAAATAGGTTTCTCAAATGGTTCATTCTTAGCATCACTGTTGAAAACTTTTTAATTACTAATCACCTAAATGAAAATTAGACCGGTGCCAAAATTTTATCTTTCTTAAACAGATAGATCAACCATGCGGAAAAATAGTAAAACAAATACCATGCTAAAACTCAAACCAACAAAGTATAAGTACAACAGCACAAGAGTATTACCGAATAAACCATCGGCTAGAAATACCAAACAACAATAGAACAACTACTAATCTACAACTAACATCTGAGACTGATACCGGACTATAAGTCCATACATAGAATAGGGTGAGATCCTGTACTATATTTGAATGGGAGATATCGTCTAGTCAAAATCCTGTAAGCATCCACTGTGCTACAGCTTCGAGTCCCTGGAACGAAATCATCATCCATGGCGTCCCTGTGGCTGGACACCTAAAAGGTTTTGAAAATATTTTATAGCAAGAGTTAGTACTCAAAACATTTTGAAAACATTTAGCAAGCGTTTATCACAATATAAAATGAGGTTATTAATTACACATGTTAGGTTCTCGTACACTCTCTTGAGTTTACTCACCCCTCATCTTTTGTGCACACCTAGCGTTCTACACATAGCCCACCTAGTCATATCTTCCAAGCTAACTAGGACTAAGTAATCATCTGAACTTATCTATACTTAAGTGCTCGTATCGCCCACACAGTACATCCATTTCATTAATATTTCGTGAAGGTTAATTAATACATAAGTAACATTTCACCTATGTTATGTTTCAAAACTTCTCATTTAGTTTCACTACTAAATTTCTACAATTATCACAATTTCTATCTTCCCACTTTTGTAATTAAGTTGCACTACTTAATTTACTAAATAGATATTCTCTATCTAATGTTACGTTCGTAATTAAGTTTCATTACTTAACTTACCAGTTCGGTATGTATTCTTTAAATACATAATATATATCAATCTACTAATAGACAAAATTAGAATATCATCAAGTATATATTTCACACACAATATATACTAAATATCAGTCATTACTATATTGTCCTTTTTACACACGTAAGGACTCTTGGTTCGGAATGATTCATCGACCCCAAGTAAGAATTGGTTCGGAATGATACATCGATCCCAATTATTTATATACACAAATTCTGGCTCGGACTCTTTCATCACGCCACCAGTACAAAGGTTTGGTTCAGCATTTTACATCGACCCCAAACATATAATAACCCTTTGTTAGTTCGGAATATCTCATCGACCATAACATAGTTAATTTAGGTATACTTCTCTCGACCTAAAAGATCATATAATTCAGTAGGTACACGCCCGACCTATTAATTATGTTCTTACGTAATATTTTAATCTCTTATATCTACCGTACAATATTTGCTTTACGATTTATCTCATTAATCGCATTTATTTGAGTATTCAGACAACTCTAAGGGTCATAGTTACCCCTCACATATAATTTCATTAGTTATACTTACCCTACTGGTCTATTACTTGAATTGACTTTACCTCGCCTCGTAACTCAATTCCGAATTCTCCGATACTCTATTAAATCGGATTATTCTCGTTGGTCCATAAATCAAGTCCTACACCCAATGGCCTTATTGGACCTCAACAATATACCTACTGGTCTTATTCTCACTCCCATATAACTATAATAGGAATCCTAGGATACCCATTCATTCCCGAAAATCAGAGAAACTTTAAACACAAAAAATTTGGGAAAAACAGCTTACTTCGATCGATCGACTACCGGGTTCGATCGATCGACATAGTCGATCGATCGACATTCAAGATCGATCGATCGATCGAACAGGGACAGACGCAGTTCGTCTTCTTCGTTAACCTCTTCCTCCATTAACAAATCTCCAAACTCCATTATAGTCCACTAAACTTCGACCCAATGATCCTAACATGTTTCCACATATACTAGGACAATTTCTAACGTTTCAAATACATCAAAACCTCAATCTATTTAAAGGAATTGTGGATTAAACCTAAGATTTCTTGAAAACCCTAACTATGGTGTTCTTCCAATAATTTCATTCAAAACCCATATTTTATTCCGAAATACTCATCAAGTCAAATCTGAATATTATTCCTCTACATATTTTACATCATTCTACATGCAATTCCTATCCCAACATGTATAAATATCATTATTTTCTTTCCAAAATACGAGTTTAACAAAATCATTCAAAAGACCATACACATGGGTATTATAACTTTATAATCTTTGTAATAAACAACTTGCCTTGATAAAGGGTTCCTGATTTCATGATTGTTGATGATGTTTGATTGTTTTTCTCCTTCAATCCTCCTTACCAACAAGTTTGTAGTGACAATCTCCTTTGAATCCTTCCCAATTCTTTCTTTTGCCTTGAGAATTGTTTCTCTCTTATCTCTAATGGCTGTGGTGTGTTTACATGGATTTTCTAACCCTAACCCCTCTTTCATACGGCTGATAAAAGGCTCTCAAATTCGTAGGTCTCCTTACCATCTCATGTTAAAAGACCAAAACGCCCCCGAACGATCTCGGTTTAGTCCAAAATTACCCCGAGACTCAACTAGTACCACCGGGTATACTATTTTGACTAATTTGAACCTTCCGGACTCATCCGTGACCTCTAAATTATCATTTGAGTCACTTAAAAATATTACTCGTTCTCACCCCAACACGGTCTACACGCGTTAAGTAACTATTTACCACTCGCATTAAGTAAATATAATGAGGCAATATAAATCAGTAACTATCTCTCGATTAATATTCCAAAATTACAATTTTTAATAAATCTCATTAAATTACTCCTCTTACGTAATTTAAATTAAGCCGTATTTTCTCTTTTAATTAAATAGAATATTCAAAAATACGGGGTATTATATGGTCTTTATCAAAATGATGATGGCATTACTATGCATCGACCAGTTATGATATTTCCACTGGTATTATTGATAAAATTGAGTTTTTGTTCATTATGACATTTTCTTAAATTTATTTTTTAAATTATATTGTTTATTGTGTTTCTAAAGTTTTTTACAAACACTATATGTATATTGAGCCTCATACGGTTACTGAGTCAATTATCATTCGCTCAATCTGGGATGTCAAACTAGAGTAACAATTGAATGATTAGAATCCATGGATGTTTATTTTATTAACGATCTTCTCACCCGATGAGTTTCAAGCTATGAATTTATTAATCATTTTGGCGAGTTAAAGCAAGAGATCCATGTTCGAGGAGCATCAAATTTGGGTTTGACCTGAATCGGGTTAAAACAACCTGTTGTTCTTTGTTGGCTTTAAGATTCAATGACGTGGATTTAATTTCTGTTCAAATCCGTGTTTCTTCTGAATTGGATTATAGTTTTTTCTTTGGTATGTTTCCATTGATTCATTGATTGGATGGTACATAAATTAGGATATTTGTACGAGCTTGGATTTTGTAAATGATTCTGGCTTCTTAAATTAAATAATTCTAATTATTTTATTATTTATTTGGCCTAAACTATAATATGTGATTGGTTATAGACATTATATTGACAACTTAAAAATGCAATGGTATGCTCTTTATTATTAATGTAATGGTCCATATAATTCTTTTCACATTAACCTGAGGTGTACCATACTATACAAATACTTTACTTATTTTTTTGTTTAAGGATTCATGGAACAAGGTGCAACAAAGTTTAATATGCTGCGTTATGTATTTAAATTATGTGATTAATAGTCAGATGAAAGTGGGTGTTGAACAGTATCTGGAGGGAAATTACAGGTCTGATTACTACTTTAGTCATTAATGGTCTTAGATTTTTGTCATGTGTATTGTTTGTTACTTTGTGGTATTGTGCTTGACGTGGTTGGACTAGTAATCTCCCATGGAACGACTACATATTTTATTGCATTCTTAATTTTAAATCACCATTCAATACAAAATGACAACGTGTCATAAGAACTATATGAGGTGTCTATTACACACGGTATATATGTGTGATACATAAGCCTGTCATAGGCATGTTATGACATTATAAAGATATACAACCATATAAGGGGAACGAGCCACGGGTACACTTGAAAGAAAGTTATGAACGAGCCACGATCACACTAGACATACAATATATTTAGTGGTATCAAATTATGTTGAAGCAATTGTATTTTAGGATTTGTTTTATGATGTTGTCATTCAATATTATATCAATTTGGGCATCTGGGTATATCAGTTTAGTAACATGTTGTAATTATCCATGCGTCCTAATGTTTAAGTTGTTAGGTTTACATCATATACTAAGTTTTCACTTTGAATTTGTAGGTTATATTCGGTTATTGGGTTGAATTGAATTGATTCCAGACCTATTGTTATGTCTTACTCGCTAAGGAGATTACTAAGGATATTAACTCAGCTGACTTAGCAAACGAAGGCAGTGATCCCATCGTTGATTGTGCAAGCCTTTCGAATTTTCTTTTTTGTTTGTCTTTTGTTTTTGTTTTTGTTTAATTTTTCATAATATGTTCTTTTACATACAAGAAACATATTTGGAGATGCCATGCTTCTTTGTTTGTCTACATGGTATTATACCACGCTTTTACAAGAATTTGACGTACATTTGCTATTTTATTTCACTTACATTAAGTTGGAACTACAGTTTAATGATTTTTAGATTTGCGTCAACAATGTCTATTCTTTCTTTAATTAGCTAACTGATGTAACACATTCGTATTCATGCTCGGTGTGAATTTTTGGTATAAGAATATGTGGACTATATATTGCTTATCCTATTATTGATTCTCACGTAGATCTATTATTTATGGGGTTAATGCTAATTCTACTATCCATTCAAAGAGAATGTAAATTGTGTTGAATGACTTGAATTCTATTATGTGATATGATATAATAGGGGCCTTGCTGAGGAAAGGCATACATGTAAGTAAATTGATCAAATGGACTTGAATTCTACTATGTTATGATTGACTTGATTATGAATGAACTTATTTGTAAACTAAACCTGATCTGTCTTTACGCTTGAATTTTTATTCTGGATTAAAAATTAAATCTTAATTTTTAACTGATTTGGGTTTGTTATGGTGATATACTGGTGGGTTTTGGTCGCTCAGTAGTCAACCACAATTGAGACTCAATGACATAAATAATTTTTTAGCTTCATCATTGTAGATTTTGAGAAAATTAGAATTGGTTTGTTATGGTGGTATACTAATTTGGGTTTGTTATGGTGATATACTGATTTGGGTTTGTTATGATGATATACTGATTTTGAGAAAATTAGAATTGGTTTGTTATGGTAATATACCGACTTGGGTTTGTTATGGTAATATACTGATTTGGGTTTGTTATGGTGATATACTAATTTGGGTTTTTTAGCTTCATCATTGTAGACTCAGTGAGATGTTTACCTTTTGCTTATAAGATGTAGTGTTTTTTATATTTAACTATAATGCAACCCTCGCAATGTGCATGCAAATTATAACAAATAAGTTTACTGTGAACATATGGTCCTTACCTATTAATACTCAAATAAGATATTAAGAATGTGTTGCGTGTGAGGTTTAAAGTGGCTTATAAATCCTAGCAAAACTAAAATTATTATTTTATTTTATAAAACAATATATAATTGCATTTGAAAACAAGAAAACTCCATCCATGTTTAAGTAACACAAGAACCTAAAATCCAATCCATACACTACGAAAACGCAAAATTTTAATTAGTTTTAGAAACTAAATTATTTTTAACCATTTACATGCAAAAAAAATAGTCAATTATGTGAGGGCGTAGTTTTAATGTGTAGGGTAAGTTAGTGTTTCATACCTCATTAAAAATAAAATGTGTTATCTGAATAATAGTTAAGAAATATAGTACAAGTTGACTAAATTAAAACGATATAATGGAAGGATGGAATTATAAAAATATATATAACAAAAGAAGTACCTGAGATACAAGGTTTGGAAGTTGTCCCGAATAAAACCACCAATATGAGTGAAGAAATTGACATTTTACTAAGAACTTAATAAAGATAAGTCAAATGTGCAAATATATGACACGCAATGACAGTATAGTATTAGATTTACCTTTTGAGTAACACTGAATGAAGTGACCAAGACAGTGTTCGTCACTGAAAGAAGCGGGACACAAATGTCAGGAACTTAGGCAGTTCCATATAGTGGGACAATACTGACCTCTGGGATGACTTGTGGCTAAAATGGGACTTAAGAACTTAGAGCTGCCTTTTGATTATCCAAGACCACAAAAGAGTCTTTTGGTTACTCAAAACCATAAATGAGATATCAAAAAATCATGGTTAAGGAGAGAGAGAACACAACAAATTAGGGGGAATGGATCTAAGTTGTTAATAAATAGGTGACATAAATTCAGGTATACTAATAAATTCAAGTATTAATTAGCATTTACACCTCTAATACTATCGTATTAGAGGTATAACCAGCATGCAGGCCATGCGATGCGTGGCTAAAGTTATCTAAACTGTATTGTTTTGTTGTAGTAATTTGTTTCACATAATATATTCTAAGAATGAAAGAAGAATGAATTTTAAATTAATATCAAAAGTCATATGAATGGCATTTAATAAGTGAAATCAATATTTTTAATTTTGATAATACATTATAACTCAATTTCCTTTTAGTTTTATGACCAGTAAACAAAGAAAACAATTATTTTCAATCATTGCAGTAGTTTAATATAATTTATAAAATTTTTAGAACTAAAATTATGAGATAAAAATTGTTAATTAGGTATTTTTAAATACAATATACCGATTCAAATTCAATTGATTTAATGAAGAAATCAAATACACGAAAATAGAAACCCTATCTTCAATTATGAACAGAAACAAAAAATAAAAGCAAGGAATTCCTTCTATAAGAGGCTGTTTGATAATTTATGTGGATTAATAGTACGTACATATACAAAATTAAAACTGAAGCCCTGATTTCATTACGTACATAGATAAAAACTTGAATATAAGGTTGAAATAATAAAAAAGAAATATCTGGTGGGAAAATGAATAAAGGAGCATGAGATCAGAATTGGATGTGATGGATCTCCTTATAGGGGAGTTATGTCCCTTCTTTGAAGAACATATCTCTTTCTTTGGTTCCAGCTATTTGTTTATGTAATAGTTTTGTTTTAATTTTCGACCTTCCAAATATCAAACAGTGTGTGAGTGAGTTTATGTTTACCATTCATCAAAACCCACATAGTGTGAATGAGTTTTAGATTATTGTATTGATATGGACTGTAGGAAGAAGATGGAGTGAATTATATTAAAAAAGTGCAGTGCCTTGGACGATAAGCTCAACCCCTGTAAATCCATGTTGCTCCCAATGACATGTGAGAGTCGCAGATGGGGTCGAGGCAAAATGAATATAATGACTGATGGGTCTATTCATTTTCTGGACTATCTAACTTCAAAATGACTCAACAATAATAATTATTGCTCAATATGATTCTTAGAGTGCGCTAATTTTTTTGGTGGGAGAGAGAGGTGGAGATGAATGTATTTATTTATGATATGCCACGTGGCAAGTTAAGGTAATTTCAAGCTACAGTTATATATATATACATTGATCTGTCTTATGTTTCTCAATAGGAGTTTACTTATGTTTTGAGCCCAATAATGGTAAAAGCAAGTTTGAGTTAGTTTTTCCTAATTGAAACGAAACTCAATTTATTATATGTTAAAGCTTTGGGAAATACCTGTAAAATCAATGTACTAAGGTATTATATGCCACTAAGGTTTTATATGTTTTATGTAACTGTTTGATTTCTGATAAGCTAATATTGTATAACTTTGTTATCTTACATTCCTTTTTCAATTGTAGATGTTCATATGTAACCATATTTTTACACCTTTTGTGTTTATAATTTAGAGTGATATTGAATTGAAATGGTTCAATTTGCCTCTGCATATTAAGAGGTTGTTATCCCTTTTCAGTTGTTACTTTTACATTTAATAGTATAGAATAGGTAGGTGTACAAGTGGGATGCTAACAATCTGTTTCAAGACTAAAGAACATTACTTTTCAATGTAAATGTGCAAAAGATTGATTGTTATCCCTTTGCAATTCGTACCTTTACATTTACTGGTATTTAATAGGTAGATGTACACGTGGGACGCTAACAATCTGTTTCAAGACTAAAGAACATTATTTTTCAACGTGAATGTGTGCAGAAGATATAATTAGCTGGAGTTTGGCTATTAGATTAGATAATACAATGATAGCATGTGCCCACGTTCTACCTATCAGATCTGGTCATATTACCATCTATTTTTCCTTTTTATTTGGTTTAATTTGGTAGTAGTTTTTAGTTACAAGTGGTGGAGAACATTTGAGGTATTAATTTATAAATACGTCACTGAAAAAATGTAGTTAGGGAAAATGTATTTTCAATGATTTTTTTATTTAAATTACGATGGGTGTTTTAATGTAATGTATGAAAATGTATTTTGACAAAATGTATAGCGAAATGCATTATTAGTGTAATGTATAAAGATCGTGATACATTTTATTAATTGTTTAGTTTGTGCATAAGATGTTGTAATACATTTGTGTTTGATTTCTAATTTTTAAAGAATCCCTTCAATGATTGTTATGTTTATTCCATTTTTATCTTTGTACCTTTCCAGGTATTGATAACAAGAAGTAAGATTTTCAGTAGGTGGGTTCTTTTATGATATGATATGATTAATGTTTTTTTACCTTGTTGATGAGTTTAAAGTTGTACTGTACCTGGCTCAAAAGGTTTTAGAGTAACATAAGAGTTTTGAACACATATTTTGTAAGGTTCAATTTGTTGGCTTTGACGAATATTATATTTGTTTATTTTGTTTTGAATCATCAAGTCTGGTGTTGAGAAATTTATTCCATTGAATATATTTTTTAAGGTTAAATTTGTGTGAGCTTATTATTCTTTTTGGTGAAAACTGGAAATTATTTTGGTGCATTGGTGTTATTTCGATAGGCTAATTTTATTTATTTCTTCATGTATTGGTATTATTTCTACGAATTGAGTTAAATCGATGATTTTGGTTTATATGAGGTTTAAGACGGGATATTAGTATTATTGTTACGGACTATTATTTTTTGTTGGAGTATTTTTTTAAATAAGGTGGATAGTCCTATAAATAGAAGGAACTCTACCTAAAATTTTAAACTATTTACAATTATTTAAGTTATAAAAACAAGTTTTTGACTTAAATTATACACGATTTAATACTTTGGAAAATTTTCTCAATGCCTTCAAGCAAAGGTAATCTACTAGTGTGTGTGTGTGTGTGTATATTACGTACATTTTATAATAAATTTTATTACAAGCCCGCGAATCGTGTGGGACTAAAATCTTATAGTTCATTATCTAATATATCTATTTAAAAATGGTGTCTCTAATTGTAGCTTTGCCACGCGGCTACCTAATTATTTCTATCTTCCAATTTTTATCCTCACAAGAGCAACAATTACCAAGCCTCTTTATTCCCCTTTTCTAAATATTAACCTTCCCTCAGCTCTTTAGTTCCCATAATAGTAGTAACTACGGGAGACCTTCTCGTTTACCTAAAATGATACATTACGAATCTATGCCCCTTTCTCTCCTCTCCCATTACAAGAATGGAAAACATGAAATTTAGGTAATCTATTCCTCTCTCTCTATAGCATATATTTATGTATAATCAGTTTTTACATCATTGTTTTAGTGATTTTGTCTTTAAAGAGCTTCTTCACTAGAACAACCTATCGATTCCTCGACAGTGACCCTGGGAGCCAAATCACATTGAATTTGATGTTCAAGTTAGGACTACACAGCAAAGTCTGTTATTAAATTTACCAACGGAAATGATGAAATTTACCAACGGCGAATAGATGACGATCGAGTCCATTATGCCAGATTTTCGAAAGGTAGTTTGCGAGGATGATAATCATCTCCGTGGAGAACGGAATGTCAGAGACAAAATAAACTACTATTAGTTGGATTTATTTTTTTAACTTTTTGTGCCTATTTTTTTCCAATTTATAAAATGGAGTTATTGATAGACGAACTTTTGGGTATGTTTTTGTCGTTTGTCGTTTCTTGAAAGCTCCTCTAATCTAAACCTTTCATACCTACAAAAATATATACCAAAACTATAGTGTAGCGGTAAGTAAAGAAATCAATCCAAATCTAAGGGTGAGACATACAAGAGAGACATGCAATTCATTTGTTTATTATTCTCTTTTTCGATTTTTTCATTTTCTAATATTTTTTAGCTTTTTTCAATATTAAAATAATTTTTAGGAGTGGTGAAATAAGACTAAAATAAATCCAAATATCTAAATACTAACTAGAAAGTAAGAAAGAAACTAAGTAGATCTAACTAAATAAAAATCTAAAAATATGAGATGGGTGAGGAAATAAAAGTGAGGACAAACAAGGGATAGGATGACACCATATATTCTAGTTAATTAAAATTAATTAATTAATTCATTAAAATTAATTATCCCAAGTTAGTATCAAAATTACAAATCAACTCTCGTTGCAAATGTAATTGTGACAATAACATTTTAGAAAATTAAATTTAACACTCCTACAACTCTTGAAATGTAGATCCAAAAGATCATCTAATAAATCACCCACTAGGCTCGATCGATTAAACTAGTTTAAACCGTAAAAGTAAGTCTAGAGTTGAAATTAAAGTAATAATACCACAATTGAGAAACCCCTATCTTTAGTTCGAATCTAAAATGAGTATTATAACTAGAATTTCGATTTTTTCTCGAAAATCATTTACCCTCTCTCAAGGCGTAAATTAAAATGTAAGAGTGCAAAATTAATCATCAAAGAGATATTTAATTTAAATTAATTAATTAAATTAGGATTAAAATAAAATAATAGGTCACCCCACGCCTTGAAAGGAGTTTTAGCCTAACATGATATCAAACATGATAAATAAACATTCAATAGGCATTTAATATAAAAGAGTAGAGAGAAGAACAATCAAATCAATCTCTTGAATTCAATTTGATTTCAATCATTGAATTAGAAGCATACAACCATCCAAGTGAGTGATCAACAAAAATATAAATGAAAAAGTCACTCAACTTGAATCTCACAAATTTATTTTCTCACTAATCTCTAAAAATATAAAATAAAATAAATTCTAAATCCAATAAAAACTACACTAAAATGGTGTTTCTCTCTCTAAAATTTTCTCTCTAAAACCCAAGATTATATCTTCAAATTGGTCTTATTCTTCTTTAAATAGTGTGGCCATGGAGCTTAGGGGTAAATTGGGGAGGTATACACTAGTGTGCATGAGGGGTGTGAGGTGTGAGGATATTTGGGTGAGGGTAATTAAGGAATTAAAGAGGGTGCATGTGGGAGATGTGATAGTTAGGATGAGTTGTGGGTTAAAATGGGAAGATGGGAATAAGTGGGTTTAAAGAACATATGGGGTTGTTGGTTTATTTTGTCTTGGCTTTTGGTTTATTGTTTGACTTGGTTGACTTTTATTTTTGGCAGGTATAATCGATTTGGTTTTACGTGGGTTTGGGGCTTTTTGAAAAGGAAAATGGGTGACATGGATTAAAGCTTGAAGTGTGTTTGTTGTTCCGAATTTCTTTGGGCGCCAAAAATGGGAGCGGTTCCGGGTTTGGGTCGCGTTTTTGGGACCGAGCTAGGTGGCGGGGAGCAGGTTCGAACTAGTTCTTGGTCGTCGGAGGTCCGGCTCGGAGGAGTTCCGGCATGTTTGGGTTATGGCTTTGAGCAGGGTCGCGATTTTGAAGGGGAATGCGGACAGGTTTGAAGTAGGTCCCAATCATTGGAGTTCGAATTTGGTGAAGGTTCGCCCCGGGGGAATGGCAGGTGGGATTGGTTTTGTGAATGGGGGTGAGAGAAGAGATGGGTTTAGGAGAAGAAGTTTGTGGGGGTTAGTTTAAGTGGAGGTAGATGTGGGTTTTTAGCTATGGTGGTATTGAGGTGTATGGTAAGAAAGGTTATGGAGAGATATGGGTTGTTTGGGGAAGAAGATGAGGGTTGGATTGTGTGTGTGGGTTAGGATGTAGTTTAGGTGTATATGAGTGTATGATAGTGTGGTGTGTGTGTGTTTAATTTTTACCCTTAATAAAATAAGAAAATAATAAAAAGAACCTAATAAAATAAAAACAAGTAAAATTAAAATAAAAACTAAACTAAATTAAAAATAAAACTCACTTAAAAATAAAAATAAAAATAAAAATAACACAATACAAACACTAAAAGCTAAAAATACAAACAATAAAAATAAATTCCTAATAAAATTCCTAATAAAAATAAATTCCTAACACAATACAAACAATAAAAATTCCTAATAAAAATAAATTCCTAACACAATACAAACAATAAAAATAAATTCCTAATAAAATTCAAATAATAAAAATAAAAACTACAAATCAAATAAAAATAAAACCTAAAGTCCTAAAAATATAAAATCTAGTAAAACTACTAAAGACTAATCCTAAAATTAATAAAATAAAATAAAAATAAATACTAAAATTAAAAGCTGCTAAAAATTAAAAATCAAAAGAAATAGAAAATAAATTCTAGAAAATTCTAAGTAAATCATAAATAAAATCTAAAAATATAACGACTCTAAATAAGATTCTAAAAAAAATCTAAAAAAACATAAAGTAAACTCAGGTTTGTGATCGGGTTTTGGGGAATTAGCTCCATAAATTGCACATTTGCCTTGAAATAAGCGTTTGAACTCCTCAAACGGCGATCAAGCCTGCACAGTAGATAATTATGCACATAAGACCCAATTTGTCGAGAATTAGCAACTAAAATACGTCTATTCGAGGGTATAAAATGTACACTTTTGGGTGCTTATAACACCACCCCCAAACAGAGCATTACTAGTTCTCGAGCAATAAGATAGAGAGAAAGAAATAGATAAGAAACCAAAAGTGTACCACTTTTGCGGGCACCCGCGATTGCACTTAGCATGTGAAACAAGCCTTTAAACCTATAAGTTGCCCTATAGGACGATTTGTGTCTCGTGAGGGTTTGTAGGGAATATACCCACAAAATTATTTATTTAAAAATGGTAGTCAACCTTTTATTAGACGTAGAATAATCACACAATCCATCATGAGAAAAATATTTTGAGAAATACAAGATAGAAGTGTACAAAAATTTAGCTATGTGAATACTCAAGGTACATCCTTCCTAGAACTCAACGTGTGTCGTGTGAATCAGTCAAAACGGGTCGAGTATCACAAGAGTAATTCCTAGATTTCCTTTTCGAAATCAACGCTTCAACTTCAAAATCTCACGGATATCTCTCTCTCAAATGAACTCTTGAGATTTGGGTAAGTGTATCGCTTTTGTGTGTGAGGAGGTGAGTAAATGTAAGCAAGTTCAAACGTCTCACACACACATAAGAAAGAACGAACATTTAGAAAAAAATAATGATCTCATGAAAGAATGTTAATCACTATAGTGAGAACGTCGAGTTATTCACCACATTGACTTTCATTTGCCCGAACACGTAGGGGAAAATATGGTTGTTTATGGTTGAGGGGGTAATGAAATGTGAAGGAAGGAATGAGATGAGGTAGAATAGGATGGGTGATGGATGGATGATGGACGAGTGATGAGTGTGTGAGAAGAGTGTATAACATTTTAGGCACAAAATGTCTTTATTACATAAAAACTAACTACAACTCTCTTTTTCTTTTCTTTTCTCTCTCTTTCTCTCTTTTTTTTTTCTTTTCTATTATTTTTTTTCTTTTATTTTTATTTTATATATATATATTTTTTACTATTTTTCTTTTCTTTTTCTCTTTTTTCTCTTTTCAAACCAATAATGATGACATTTTACATTTGGGAAAGCACTCTTTTTTCTAAAAAATGAAAGATGATATATGAATGGAGATGATATGTGATGGTGTGGGAAAATATGTGGGAATATAGAAGAGCATGGGAATATAATGGGTGAAGTGAATGGGTGAAAACCTAGTGATCGGGACAAATTTCAAGACACGTGTTTCTTACAACTCGAAAGTGATGTCGTTCTCAATGATCAAGCCAAAAATTTAATGAAGAATAATGAGATCCTACAACGATTTAATGCGGACCCAAAGAAAGTTGAATCAACTTATGACTCGGAGATTGCGTAAAACACTCTGAAAGGGTGAAAGGCACAAATCTCACAAGCTAAAGTCTCTACTAGTGATCCCTAAGGTTCTCTTGGGAATTGTAATACTCTTCAACTCTAAACCGTAGTGACGTGATAAGTGCGCAAATTTTGTTGAGTCTAGAAATTCATGGTGCAACATGCCTTGATGTGTATTACATAAGCTATTTAGAAAAAATAAATCCTATATCTTGATTCCTAGATTTAAAAGATGGATGATAGAAAATTTACGTCAATGAATGAGATAAAAGAAACTGCACGAAAATTTTAAAAATCATTTTTTTTAAATCAAAATTTTTCAAAAGAGGTACGATTTTGATGAAATTCCCTACCCTCAAACAAAAAGGAACCTCATCCTCGATGTTAAGTAAAATGATTTTTAAAATTGAGCGCATAAGGTAGGAAAGAGATTACCAGAATCAACCACTAATGAAGTGGACCAAAAGTATCTAAGATGAAACCTGAATAAGTGATTAGAAAAAAATGTATATAAGTCTATAAACACGATAAAGCCCCAAATAGAATAAGACTCATACAAAACAACGGGTTGCCTTACGAGAGCCCTAAGTTTAATGTTTTCAACCAGATCAAACCATTCTCACCCTAAAGATAGGATCTAGTAAAGTGTTGGGCGACAAAAATGTTGTGTGATGAGAATCACCCCCAAACAAGACTGAAGCGCCAGTCTTGTTGGATCAGGGTTAAGAATGGTCAATGAACTTGTATGGAAAAGTGCATCACGTGATGCAAAGCATCGTTGGACCAAAGGTGGGTGGGTATTGGGGTAAAAGTGATAAAGGCATGGGTGATTAAGCATCGATCACGGGCCTTATTGAGCCAAAATGTGAGGGCAACAAGGACCCTATAAGAATGGTGCTCCAGTTGGTGAGGAAGACGAAATGGTTTGAAAAGTGGAATGGAGTGGGGATCATCTAAATCACACGACCGTTCTATGAATGGGCGATGATAATGGTCACGCCGTGACACACCAGGGAACTGATGGAAAGAAAAATCAACACTACAAGAGAGTAGCGGGCATAAAGAAACAAGCTCGAAGTCACGGAAGTAGAAAGTATCACCACATATACTCTCATAGGTGGTGGAGGATGGTTTTAGGTTAGGATCTAAAAAGGTAGTGTGACACCCCGACTAATTAAATATCGGGTAGCTACTCCTTTATTAAATCAATACAAAATGCCAAGTTGGTTCAGTTAATAGCATCACTGTCGAAAACATTTTTATGATTACTAACCACCTAGTATTTAAAAAGTAAGTTGCCAAATTTTAAATTAAGTCTGATTAACATACAGTAAAAGAATAATGAAAGAATAACAACCATTCATCATAACGAAGCAATAGAATAACCAACAAAATAATAATAAGAAGTCCAGAGGAAAACTCCTCACAACAATCCCACAACTGAAATAAGTAAAACAAAGTATTCTGAATTAATTACATGCCAAATAGTCTGAAAATCTGAAATAGGAAATGTTTCTAATAGAAATGGGCGACATGCCCTACAACTGATGAAAGCTGAATATATAGTCAAGATAGATGAAGCATCTACTAGCAAAGTCTTGTAACTTCCACAAACAGCTACAGTTCGTCACCTGAATGAGGATCCTAAGCATGGTGTCCTTGTAGCTGGGCACCTAAAATGGTTTTTACAAAAAGTAGATTTGAAAGCAAACGGGTCAGAGCCCGAAAGTGGAGAGTATTTTAAAATAGCAAGTGCTTTAATAACATTAAAACAACGAATGCAAAATACATGTTAGGACGTGCACTCACATGAAATACTCACCTCTCGTCTAATTCTGCACCCCTAATGTATAGCACCCATCTAAGTGATAAATACATTTATTTAAACTGACATGAGTTCTAACCTTTCTACTTGGTTCCCATTATACATTCTAATGTTATCAATAAAAAGAGGCTTCAAATACACTCGGATTCTCAATTAAGCAATACAATTCATTTCAGGTTATCCCTTTATATTTTCTCAAAACGTTTCCATATTTATACACACAATATCACATGAAAGGTCTCATTAATTAAGTGTATATTATTCACGTCATAAATATACAATACAAGCACCCCGAGACTAGCTGCGGTGCACACATACTCTGCTATCCATCCCGGTACATCACGTACATAAGGATCACGCATTCCGAATCTCTCAGGAATCGTTCTCAGATAACAACATCACAAATAATGGAGGCGAACACAGCCACATCACATGGGTCACGCACATACCTACGCTCCCACGATCAACAGACTTATTAACATCCCAATAAGTCCTTCTCTGACCTATGTTCTCGAGGTACCGATCTAAATCCGGGAAACACAAGGATTAGAAGGCCCTAAGCGAACGTAAACTTCCCGTGATAGCCAGTATGGTAGGTATGTTATACACATAAAATCATATACATATACTAAGTATGCACACATCTTAGTAATCACCATAATTTATTTGTGGTACACTTCTCATTCACGTACCGACATATAATGCTACACAATTTACATATTCCCGATTAATATAATTATTCAAGCCATCAATCGTTCTCACGTCATAATAGACACTCACGTCCTAATCCAAAATTTCCATTTGGTTCCAATCACACTTCTAGGTTTTACTCCTCTCTATATCCCAAATGTCCCTACCATAAAAATTTATCATCAAGGGAATGCCATCTCTACAATTAAACAAGGTTACGGGACACGCGAAATCAAAACAGGCCAAAAAGCCTAAAGTGTCAGCTCGTTAGAAGTCTCGTTCCAACGAGGCTGTTCGAACGAGAGTTCGTTCGAACGAAGTGGGATTTCTAACGAGATCTCGTTCGAACGAAAGTCATTGAACTAACATCCCTCTCGTTAGAAGTCAAACTGTCAACTCGTTAGAAGCTCGTTCGAACGACCTGGGCAGGTCTTCTAACGAGAGGCCAGTTTCGAGCCGAGATTTTCCCTATTTCGTTTTTCCAACTTTTCTTCCTCTCTAATCTCATCTAAACATCAATCCAACAATTGTTCAAGGTTTCTAATCGTCCCTAAACATACTTAGGTCACATACTAACGTGTGTTGTGAGGTTAATTCATTCTAAACATCATCCAAATATCAAATCTAAACATTTTTCCCCAATTTCTAGAACATGAACCCTAGAAATTCTTAAATCCCCAATGAGCCTAATTAAATCCGTTTTTGTTTCATCCAAAATATATTATCGTCAGATTAATCACCTACATACAATTCTACATGCAATTCCTCATCAAAATACAAGTTTCTAATTCCAATTTAATGGGTTTTCATCAATCTCCCCAAAACAATACAATTTTAGAATTGTCTAAGCATGGAAGTAACATTCACTGCAAAATAATGTAAATTAAACCACTTGCCTTATGTATATCTCTGATTTTGATGTCGAATTGATGAATGATTCTCTCTCTCTCTGCAGAATTCTCCTCTCTCTCTCTCTACAAGTCTTCTTCTCCAAGGTGACAATGGTGGCTAGGGTTTGCTTATGAAACTTTTTGGAACTAATTCCAATAACCCCCGTAGCCCATTAGGTTATTAGTGGGTTTAGTGGGTAATTACCAAATCAGATTTTTATTTCCTAATTTTCGTGGGTTTTAATTCCCAAAAATTCAAAATTACCAAACTACCCTTATACGTTGCCGGTATGGCCTAAAAATGTCCCGGGACCCAAATTAAACCCCCGACTAGTATTTTCTGACTATTTCGACCCTTCCGGACGCGTTGGCGCACTCAAAACGACTATACGGTTAATAGAAATAAAATTCACTTTTTAATTTAAAATAAATATATTCCTGACGCGACTGTCACACGCGTCTCAACAATGTTTTCGGAATTGCCGTATATCAATCTCACGATAATTTGATAATTCAATATTCATATATAGACATATATACTCATTAAAATCAAATACCAACTCGCATCTCGCTAGTATTTTAATCTGGATTAATTTCCAATTAATACACATTAAATTTATTTAATCCCATAAATAAATATCACAAAAATACGGGGTATTACATACTTCCCCCTAATAACAGAATTTCGTCCCGAAATTCGGAACTAGAAAGTACCTGGTAAGAACAACTCTGGATAACGTTCGCGCATATCATCCTCGCGCTCCCATGTGGACTCCTCGACATTATGATGTCGCCACTGAACACGCACTAACGGGACTATCTTTGACCGCAGTTTTCGCTCACTTCGGTCCAAAATAGCAATCGACCCCTCCTCATAGGAGCTATCAGGCTGGAGATCGATGTCCTCCAAGGCAATGTGAGAATGAGCCAAATCGTCTCTAAGATATTTCCTTAGCGAGGAAATATGAAACACATCGTGAATCCGATGCAAATGCTCCAGTAACCCAAGTCTATACGCAACCGATCCAATCCGCTCAATAATAGGAAATGGTCCCACATACCTCGGTGCCAACTTCCCTTTCTTACCGAAACGCATAATCCCCTTCATAGGAGATACTCTGAGAAAAACCTGGTCCCCCACTTGGAACTCCCTGAAGAACCTCTTCGCATCATCATAGCTCTTCTGCCGATCCTGAGCTACCCAAATGCGACTCCGAATCATTTCTATCCTCGTCGAAGTATCCTGAATCACTTCCGGCCCGAGTAGTTTGTTGTCCGCCACCTCCAACCAACACGCTGGGGAACGACAAGGTCTACCGCACAACGCCTCAAATGGAGCCATGCCAATGGTGAACTGGTAAGAGTTATTGTAAGCAAACTCCACCAGTGGAAGATACTGCTCCCATCCACCCCCGAAATCAATGATGCACATACGTAACATGTCCTCCAACATCTAGTTTGTACGCTCGGTCTGCCCATCGGTCTACGGGTGATACGCCGTACTCAACCGCAATTCCGTGCCCATGGCCTTATGAAAACTTTCCCAAAATCGTGAGACAAATATCTTGTCTCGGTCAGACACGATATTCAGGGGCACACCGTGAAGTCTCACTATCTCTGCAATAAAGAGTTGGGCATACTGTCCCGTAGTGTAGTCTGTCCTTACGGGTAGAAAGTGAGCGACTTTGGTCAACCTGTCCACAATTACCCAAATGGAGTCATAACCTCTCTGTGACGTAGGCAACCCCGTGATAAAGTCCATGGAGATGCTCTCCCACATCCACATCGGGACCTCTAACGACTGTAGCAGTCCTGTCGGTCTCTGATGATCCACTTTTACTAGCTGACAAGTGGCGCATTTTGAAACAAACACGGAAATATCTCTCTTCATCCCCCTCCACTAATACTGTCGTCTCATGTCTTGGTACATTTTGTCCCCACCGGGATGTACCGCGAACCGTGAGCCGTGCGACTCTGCCATCACCTCGTGCCGTAATTTCTCCCATTTCAGAACTACCAATCTCCCATTGAAGCGTAATCCCCCATCTGAGCTAACGGTATAGGATTCGGCTCCCTCTGCTAGTAATCGAACTATCTGCTCCTGACAGAACGAGTCATTTGCCTGGGCCTTTACCACCTTCGTGACAATCTGCGGCGTAACAGTCATCACAGACATGAATGATCGGGCCATTACATCCTGGTGTCCCAACTCCTTTCATTTGGCTTTCCACACCCCTGCCACCTCATCTAATGGCCTACGGCTCAACGCGTCTGCTACCACGTTAGCCTTCCCCGGGTGATACTGGATATCAAACTGATAATCCTTCACAAACTCAAGCCACCTTCGCTGCCGCATATTCAACTCCTTCTGCGTGAATAGGTACTGTAGGGACTTTTGGTCTGTGAACAATCGAAATTTCTCCCCCAAAAGATAATGTCTCCAAATCCGAAGGGCAAATACAACTGCCGCCAACTCCAAGTCATGGGTGGGGTAATTCTTCTCGTGAGGCTTAAGCTTACGGGAATCATAAGCTATGGCCTGACTCTCCTGCTGTAATACACCTCCATTGCAAGGACACATCGGTGTAGACTAGATACTCAACTCCCGGCCTCAGCAATGCTAACATAGGTGCTGAGGTCAACTTGTCCTTCAACTCATCGAATGCCAACTGACATGCATCACTCCAGATGAACGTCACACCCTTACGAGTCAGATGTGTCAAAGGACCCGCTATCTTCGAAAATCCCTGAATGAACCTCCTGTAGTATCCTGCTAGGCCCAAGAAACTACGGATCTCAGTCGGTGTCGTGGGCTGTCCCCACTCCCTCACCGCGGATACCTTCCCCGGATCAACAGATATCCCCCGGTCGGAAATAATATGCCCCAAAAACTGAACCTCCTTCAGCCAAAACCCGCACTTCTCATACTTTGCATACAGCTCGTTCTGATGTAGCGTCTGCAAAACCTGCCTCAAATGCTCGGCGTGCTCCTCCTCTGTCTGGGAGTAAACCAGAATATCATCAATGAAGACAATGACACACTGATCTAGGAAATCTCTGAACACCCTATTCATCAAGTCCATAAACACTGCTGGAGCGTTGGTCAAACCAAAAGGCATAACCCAAAACTCGTAAGAACCATATCTCGTTAAGAACGCAGTCTTCGAGACATCCTCTTCCCTGATACGCAACTGATGGTATCCCGATCGCAAATCAATCTTTGAGAAGAAAGAAGCTCCCCTCAACTGGTCGAATAAGTCATCGATTCGAGGCAACGAATACTTATTCCGTATCGTGACCTTGTTCAACTCCCGGTAGTCCACACACAATCTCAGTGAACCATCCCTCTTCTTAACGAACAACACAGGGGCACTCCACGACGAAGTACTCCTCCGTATAAACCCCTGACCCAACAACTGCTCAATCTGATCTCGTAGCTCTCGCATCTCTGCTGGAGCCATACGGTACGGTGCGCGTGCTATAGGTCTCGTATCTGGTAATAAGTCTATGACAAAGTCTATCTCTCGACTGGGGGGTAGGCCTGGTATCTCCTGAAACACATCGGAATACTCCCTGACAACTGGGATCGAATCTAAAGGAATCACAAACTCCTTAGAGGTATCCTCCTCTATGTAATACAAATGAGCGATCGAGCCTCCCTCTGGGCGAGGCATCGCCACTACAAACATCTCTTGCCCCGGAATGGAAAAAACAATGCTCCCACCGAAGCAATCAATCATGGCTCTATAAGCTGTAAGCCAATCCATACCGATAATCACATCGTGCTCATGCATATCTAATACCAACATGTCTGCAGGTAATACCAAACTACCAATCTCTACCCCCACTCCCCGGCATATAAAGAAAATAAGTGACCCACTCCCCAACGGTGAGTCTACACACGTCACTGTGCTCTCTGCTGTGGCTAACAACCCTAAGGCTTTCGTAAAATGTGTAGCTATAAAACAATGCGTTGCCTCCGTATCAAACAAAACCCGACCCATAGTACTATGGATAGGAAACATACCCTCAATCGCGAGTGGTGCCTATGGAGTTGCTGCCTGGTGGACGTTATAGACACGTCCATACTGTAACTGCCCCTGCTGTACTGGAGCTGCTAGAATGGCTGGTAGCGCTGGCACCTGGGCTGGAGATGGGAGGGCAGGTGGAAAAAGTGGCCTCTGTGGCTCATGTCGAGCACCCTGTTGCTGCTGCGGGGCCCTGCCCCTATCAGGACAGTCCTGGCATTTATGGCCAGTCTTACCACAAACATAACACTTTCTCGGGAAGTTCCCCCCTCTCTGTCCCTGCTGCCCCCGGCCCTGGTGGCCGTTACCGTTCCTCCCCTGGCCCTGCTGAAACTATTGCTGTTGACCATTTTGACCCTACTGGCCCTGATGGCCGTTCGGACCCTGATGGCCCTGCCGAAAACCTCCCTGTCCGTGCCTGAAATTTCCCGATCTGAACCTCTTGTGATCCCCCTGCTGGGAACCCTGATCACCCTGCCTATAATCACCCTGAGCTGATTGTGCCCCGCTGGCACCATTTCCTCCAGTCCTGCCCTGCTGGCTGGACTCTCCCGATCTCTTGCCCTCAGCTATGTGAAAGCGGTGATCCTGGCAGTGTAATAGTGCAGCGTTAACCACATCAAAGTAAGTGGCCAACGATAAGTTCCCCAACAAATGCTGACGGATCCTCCAAGTCAACCCGTCTGTAAATTTCTGTATCTTCTTCTCCTCTGTCGGTATCTCATTTGGAACAATATTCAGAAGATTAGTGAATTCGGCCTCATACTCGGCCACAGTCTTACCCTCCTCCCTGAGGCTCATCAACTTCCTTCTCATCTTCGTGTGAACAGCCGACGGAAAATACTTGCGGTCGAACTGCACCCAAAACTCCTGGATAGTGAGAGTATCTCCCTCCTCCACGGTGGTAATAGACTCCCACCACTGTAGTGCATACCCCACTAGCTTAAAGGTAGCTAGTATCTGCTTCTGGACATCGGTGCACTCATACATCCTCAAGTGCCGCTGAATGTCTTTCCTCCACTGACTCGAAACCACAACATCGGAGCTACCTGCGAACTCCGGTGGGTGTGCTTTCTGAAAAGCATCACGTACATGTTCCTAAGCAAACGGGAATGCATGTGCCTGAACTGGCGCGACTACTGGCGCCTGAGGTGGTGCCTGCTAAACTACGGCTAGTGCGGCATTTACCGCCTGGGCCACAATGGCTGCAACCTCGGCGGCATTCATCGTGCCCTGAACTGGTGCGGGCTGTGGTTCTGGCGTTGCATCCCTGGTAACCCTTTGTGCACGTCGTGGAGGCATCTAAAATAAGAATAAAGTCTATAAGTTCGCAGTTATAAACTCAAAATAGCTGAAGAACGTAGCATATACAAGAGAATACAACAATCCTAAAATATAGGGCTCTACATCAAAAAAAGCTCAGCGGAAACATAATAAGCCGTACAGATCCTAAGGGACACTAGAACCTGATGCTCTAATACCACCTGTGACACCCCGACTAATTAAATACCGGGTAGCTACTCCTTTATTAAATCAATACAAAATGCCAAGTTGGTTCAGTTAATAGCATCACTGTCGAAAACATTTTTATGATTACTAACCACCTAGTATTTAAAAAGTAAGTTGCCAAATTTTAAATTAAGTCTGATTAACATACAGTAAAAGAATAATGAAAGAATAACAACCATTCATCATAACGAAGCAATAGAATAACCAACAAAATAATAATAAGAAGTCCAGTGGAAAAATCCTCACAACAATCCCACAACTAAAATAAGTAAAACAAAGTATTCTGAATTAAATACATTCCAAATAGTCTGAAAATCTGAAATAGGAAATGTTTCTAATAGAAATGGGCGACATGCCCTACAACTGATGAAAGCTGAATATAGAGTCAAGATAGATGAAGCGTCTACTAGCAAAGTCCTGTAACTTCCACAAACAGCTACAGCTCGTCACCTGAATGAGGATCCTAAGCATGGTGTCCTTGTGGCTGGGCACCTAAAATGGTTTTTACAAAAAGTAGATTTGAAAGCAAACGGGTCAGAGCTCGAAAGTGGAGAGTATTTTAAAATAGCAAGTGCTTTAATAACATTAAAAAAACGAATGCAAAATACATGTTAGGACGTGCACTCACATGAAATACTCACCTCTCGTCTAATTGTGCACCCCTAACGTATAGCACCCATCTAAGTGATAAATACATTTATCTAAACTGACATGAGTTCTAACCTTTCTACTTGGTTCCCATTATACATTCTAATGTTATCAATAAAAAGAGGCTTCACATACACTCGGATTCTCAATTAAGCAATACAATTCATTTAAGGTTATCCCTTTATATTTTCTCAAAACCTTTCCATATTTATACACACAATATCACATGAAAGTTCTCATTAATTAAGTTTATATTATTCACGTCATAAATATACAATACAAGCACCCCGAGACTAGCTGCGGTGCACACATACTCTGCTATCCATCTCGGTACATCACGTACATAAGGATCACGCATTCCGAATCTCTCAGGAATCGTTCTCAGATAACAACATCACAAATAATGGAGGCGAACACAGTCACATCACATGGGTCACGCATATACCTACGCTCCCACGATCAGCAGACTTATTAACATCCCAATAAGTCCTTCTCTGACCTATGTTCTCGAGGTACCAATCTAAATCCGGGCAACACAAGGATTAGAAGGCCCTAAGCGAACGTAAACCTCCCGTGATAGCAAGTATGATAGGTATGTTATACACATAAAATCATATACATATACTAAGTATGCACACATCTTAGTAATCACCATAATTTATTTATGGTACACTTATCATTCACGTACCGGCATATAATGCTACACAATTTACATATTCCCGATTAATATAATTATTCAAGCCGTATATCGTTCTCACGTCGTAATAGACACTCACGTCCTAATCCAAAATTTCCATTTGGTTCCAATCACACTTCTAGGTTTTACTCCTCTATATATCCTAAATGTCCCTACCATAACAATTTATCATCAAGGGAATGTCATCTCTACAATTAAACAAGGTTACGGGACACGCGAAATCAAAACAGGCCAAAAAGCCTAAACTGTCAGCTCGTTAGAAGTCTCGTTCGAACGAGGCTGTTCGAACGAGAGTTCGTTCGAACGAAGTGGGCTTTCTAACGAGATCTCGTTCGAACGAAAGTCATCAAACGAACATCCCTCTCGTTAGAAGTCAAACTGTCAACTCGTTAGAAGCTCGTTCGAACGACCTGGGCAGGTCTTCTAACGAGAGGCCAGTTTCGAGCCTAGATTTTCCCTATTTCATTTTTCCAACTTTTCTTCCTCTCTAATCTCATCTAAACATCAATCCAACATTTTTTCAAGGTTTCTAATCGTCCCTAAACATACTTAGGTCACATACTAACGTGTGTTGTGAGGTTAATTCATTCTAAACATCATCCAAATATCAAATCTAAATATTTTTCCCCAATTTCAAGAACATGAACCCTAAAAATTCTTAAATCCCCAATGAGCCTAATTAAATCCGTTTTTGTTTCATCCAAAATATATTATCGTCAGATTAATCACCTACATACAATTCTACATGCAATTCCTCATCAAAATACAAGTTTCTAATTCCAATTTAATGGGTTTTCATCAATCTCCCAAAAATAATACAATTTTAGAATTGTCTAAGCATGGAAGTAACATTCACTGCAAAATAATGTAAATTAAACCACTTGCCTTATGTATATCTCTGATTTTGATGTCGAATTGATGAATGATTCTCTCTCCCTCTGCAGAATTCTCCTCTCTCTCTCTCTACAAGTCTTCTTCTCCAAGGTGACAATGGTGGCTAGGGTTTGCCTTAGGAAACTTTTTGGAACTAATTCCAATAACCCCCGTAGCCCATTAGGTTATTAGTGGGTTTAGTGGGTAATTACCAAATCATATTTTTATTTCCTAATTTTCGTGGGTTTTAATTCCCAAAAATCCAAAATTACCAAACTAACCTTATACGTTGCCGGTATGGCCTAAAAATGCCCCGGGACCCAAACTAAACCCCCGGCTAGTATTTTCTGACTATTTCGACCCTTCCGGACGCGTTGGCGCACTCAAAACGACTATATGGTTAATAGAAATAAAATTCACTTTTTAATTTAAAATAAATATATTCCTGACGCGACTGTCACACGCGTCTCAACAAAGTTTCCGGAATTGCCGTATATCAATCTCACGACAATTTGATAATTAAAATATTCATATATAGCCATATATACTCATTAAAATCAAATACCAACTCGCATCTCGCTAGTATTTTAATCCGGATTAATTTCCAATTAATACACATTTAATTTAATTAATCCCATAAATAAATATCACAAAAATATGGGGTATTACAGGTAGATGGAAACATGCAAGGTATAATATCAAGATCCAAACCAGGTGGTGGGGTGGAAGGGACAATGGGTGAGTTGGGTGGGATAAACGGTGGGGGAAGATGATCCATCTTTAGTGTAGGGGTCACACACTCGTCGGGAGGAGTAGAGGAATACTCACAAGGGAGGAGCGTGGTTTCTAAAAGTGGAATGGTCAACTTCTACAGAATAATATCATCGGTGAATGTGGTGGGTGGGTAAGACGAGGCACCAAGATCTAAGATAGAGGAATCACTAGAAATATTGGGCTCAAAGGGAGCCATGCATGGTGGGACATCATCCATATCCGGATAGGTAGGAACTATCTCGAATTCTATCCCTAAAAAATGATGAGCACTCATAGCCGAAGCTAACCTAGAATGAAGTGGTTCCTCGGGAACACACACGGTGGGATCAATAGGTATAGACTCGGTCATATATTTGGATTCAGCGGGAGTGGGAATGTGAATATGAACCTCAATGATGGGTTCTTTAAATGCGGAAGGTTTGGGATCAGTCTCAAAATCATTGGATAAATCAACACCATTGTCAACCTGGAGCCCAGACCAAGGAATGGTCTCATCTTCGAGATTCTCAGGGTGGTAGGGTTGGTCACACTCAAAATCGGCGGGACAAGATGACGTATCATCACTCCACGTGGGTGTGACAGTGTGTTAACTTGGGGTGAAATCCGACTCGGTCGCACACTCAAATTCATATAATCGTTGTTCAATCCATTGGAGAGCTTGATTTTGAATTTGAGTGGCCTGCTCTTGCTCGATGATAAATTGTTGTAAGAGTGCCTCGAGAGCGGTTGTGGATGATGGTGGTGGAGTGACGAGTGGACACGACACACTAATATAATGACTAAATTTAGAATACTCATAGGAAGTGTGGGGAGCGGGGTCAAGTGCGTCATACACGGTAGAAGCATCTCCGTGAGAGACAAAATGCTGATAATCGTGGGTAGCATTGTGAGGGGACTGATCGAAATAAGGTGCACTAGGTTGCCATGATGAGTGCTGGAACGTGTGAGGTTCCGCAACATCGGGTTGGGATTCGTATTATGTGAAAGGGTGATAAGGCCTCCACGAATAGTTAGGGTACTCACATAACTTGATATTGGATATATCATGATAATAGTCCGAGGTGGGTTCCGGAACAATGTCATATGGATACACATGTTCCATGGTGGGTTCGTAGGGATATGAAAAGTAAGGACACTTATGGGACAAGTGATCGGCGTGAAAACAATGGGTGCATGACAAAGCATGTGACGCGTTGACACTCATCATCAGAGGCGATGAAATGTGAGATGCGTGTGTGGATGACGCATGAGTATCAACAGTGTGCAGTTGAGAGTTAAAGCCACGAAGTAAGGTATGGAGGTTCGACTCGGGCTCAACCTCAAACATGCTTTAAGAGAATGAGAAATGGCCAAAGTAATCTCGTAAAGGACGTTCTTCGGCCACGAGGAGAGAAATAATTTTTTGGATTTTTTAAATATTTTTCAAAAGGAAAGAAAATATTTTTCGATTTTTCTAAAATGAAAGAAAGAAAATATTTTTGGATTTTTTGGAAGAAAATATGGACTCTTTGAATTTTGACGTGCTCAATAAAACCCGACTACCGAAAAATTGAATTGGACACACATAAGTCAAAGATAAATCCTAACTAGCACATAACCAATTTTGATCTTTAAAATTTAGTGAAACGGTTGTCAAATTTTAATTAAGTCCGCACGGGATAAAAATCACGAAAATTATATAAGTGATCGCCTTTGGAAAAATGTTCTCCTATTGGAGACCTAGTTGATTGATTTTAAACTTGATGATGGTTAGGGTATCATAAAATTAGTAAGCGAGTGAGTTGGGTGCTGAAATTCCTTCTCGTGAATGATCGGGTATAGGTCTTAGTAATTTAATTCATCACACCATTCGAAAAAAATGCAAGAATAAAATCACACGAGAGCACACAATCACACACAAAAATTGACTCGCTGACCGGAGAGGCACGAGGGTTTAGAAATGTACCTCCCACGGTTTTTACGTCGTGGGGTGATAAATAATTTGAGTCGACTGGGGGGAGATTATGCCTATCTCAGTCGGCCCCGGGAGTCCTACCGACCCAAGGTAAAGAGGCTTCTTTTCCTCACCTTGGACGCCCTCTCTCTACCTTGTCCGGTTTCCCTATCACGCTTTTCTTCGATTATTACAAATTTAAATGAAAAATAAATGGTGTCTCCAAGCACCGCAATACAAGCCAAAAATAAAATAAACCTAATACAAGCCTTCTAAAAAAAATAGTATGAAAATGAAAAATACAAATGAATCACAAAATTGACCCTCTTAAGTGCTTCGACCTCCAAAGAATGGCAACGACGCCATTTGATAGAGTTTACTTTTTGGTATTTATCATTGTTTGAAAGCTCCTTTAATCAAGACCTTTCATACCTACAAAAATATGTAACAAAACTAGAGTGTAGCGGTAAGTAAGGGAATCAATCCAAATATAAGGGTGAAACATACAAGAGAGGCACGCAATTCATTTGTTTATTATTCTCTTTTTCGATTTTTGCATTTTCTAATTTTTTTAGCTTTTTCAATATTAAAACAATTTTTAGGAGTGGTAAAAAAAGACTAAAATAAATCCAAATATCTAAATACTAACTAGAAAGTAAGAGAGGAAACTAAGTAAATCTAACTAAATAAAAATCTAAAAATATGAGATGGGTGAGGAAATAAAAGTGAGGAGTAACAAGGGATAGGATGACACTATATATTCTAGTTAATTATAATAAATTAATTCATTAAAATTAATTATCCCAAGTTAGTATCAAAATCACAAATCAACTCTCGTTGCAAATGTAATTGTGACAATAAGATTTAAGAAAATTAAATTTAACACTCCTACAACTCTTGAAATGCAGATTTAAACATTATATAACAAATTATCATCTAGGATCGATCGATTAAACTAGTTTAAATCGTAAAAGTATGCCTATAGTTGAAATTAAGGGAATAATACCACACTTGAAAAACCCCTATCTCTAGTTCGAATCTAAAATGGGTATTATAACTAGAACTTCGATTTTCACTCGAAAATCATTTACCCTCTCTCGAGGGGTAAATTAAAATGTATAAGTGCAAAATTAATCATCAAAGGGACATTTAATTTAAATTAATTAATTAAATTAGGATTAACATCAAATAATGGGTCACCCCACCCCGTTTCAGGGGTTTTAGTCTAACATGATATCAAACATGATAAACAAACATTCAATAGGCATTTAATATAAAAGAGTAGAGAGAAGAACAATTAAACCAATCTCTTAAATTCAATTGACTTCAATCCTTGAATTGAAAGCATACAACCCTCCAAGTGAGTGATCAACAAAAATATAAATTAAAAACACACTCAACTTGAATCTCACAAATTTATTTTCTAACTAATCTCTAAATAAAATAAAATAAAAATAAATTCTAACCTAAAAAAAACTACACTAAAATGGTGTGTTTCTCTTTAAACCCTAGATTATATCTTCAAATTGGGTCTTCTTCTTCTTCTTTAAATAGTGTGGCAATGAAGCTTAGGGGTAAATTGGGGAGGTACACACTAGCGTGCATGAGGGGTGTGAGGTGTGAGGATATTTGGGTGAGGGTAACTGAGGAATTAAAGAGGGTGCATGTGGGCGATGTGATAGTTAGGATGAGTTGGGGGTTAAAATGGGAAGATGGGAAGAAGTTGGTTTAAAGAACATGTGGGGTTGTTGGTTTATTTTGTCTTGACTTTTGGTTTATTATTTGACTTGGTTGGCTTTTATTTTTGGTAGGTAAAATCGATTTGTCTTTAGGTGGGTTTGAGGCTTTTTGAAAAGGAAAATGGGTGACATGGGTTAAAGCTTGAAGTGGGTTTGCTGTTTCGGATTTCTTTGGGCGCCGAAAATGGGAGCGGTTCCGAGTTTGGGTCGCATTTTTGGGACCGAGCTAGGTGGCGGGTTTATCACGGGTCGCTATGTTGGGAGCAGGTTCGAACCGGGTTCTTGGTTGTCGGAGGTCTGACTCGGAGGAGTTCCGACGTGTTTGGGTTATGGCTCTGAGCAGGGTCGCAGTTTTGGAGGGGAATGCCGGCGGGTTTGGAGCAGGTCCCGATCGTCGGAGTTCGGATTTGATGAAGGGTCACCTGAGGGGAATGGCAAGTGGGATTGGTTTTTTGAATGGGGGTCAGAGAAGAGATGGGTTTAGGAGAAGAAGTTTGGGGGGTTAGTTTTAATGGAGGTAGATGTGGGTTTTTGGCTATGGTGGTATTGAGGTGTAAGGTAAGAAAGGTTATGGAGAGATATGGGTTGTTTGGGGAAGAAGATGAGGGTTGGATTGTGTGTGTGGGTTAGGATGTAGTTTAGGTGTATATGAGTGTATGATAGTGTGGTGTGTGTGTGTTTAATTTTTACCCTTAATAAAATAAGAAAATAATAAAAATGAACCTAATAAAATAAAAACAAGTAAAATTAAAATAAAAACAAAACTAAATTAAAAATAAAACTCACTTAAAATAAAAATAAAAATAAAAATAACACAATACAAACACTAAAAGCTGAACACGACACAAATGAAAACTAATAAAACAAATTAAAATAATAATAAACTAACTAAAAACTAAAAACAAAAAAAATACTCGACGCACTAAAATGAAACATAAAGAAAATCCTTTAGAAATAAATAAATAAAATCTATTAAATTCCTAATAAAGTTCAAATAATAAAAATAAAAACTACAAATCAAATAAAAATAAAACCTAAAGTCTGAAAAATATAAAATCTAGTAAAACTAAAAATAAACTACTAAAGACTAATCCTAAAATTAATAAAATAAAATAAAAATAAAGACTAAAATTAAAAGCTACCAAAAATTAAAAATAAAAATAAATAGAAAATAAATTCGAGAAAATTCTAAATAAATCACAAATAAAATCTAAAAATAAAACAACTCTAAATAAGATTCTAAAAACAATCTAAAAAAACACAAAGTAAACACACATGGGGCTCGGGTGAAGGTTTGGGCTAGGTCTGGGCTCGAGTTTTGGGAAATTAGCTTCACAAATTGCACATTTGCCTTGAAATAAGTGTTTAAACTCCGCAAACGGTAATCAAGCGTGCACAGTAGACAATTATGTACATAAGACCCAAATTGCTGAGAATTAGCAACTAAAATACGTCTATTCGGGGTATAAAATGTACACTTTTGGGTGTTTATCAATTATTATATATATATATATATATATATATATATATATATATATATATATATATATATATATATATTTTTTTTTTTTTTCATTTACGCAAAATTGATATATGTTTTTCTTTTAATTTGTAGGAACTAAATTCATATATCTAATAAGTTTTTCTCCCTTCTGAAAAGGTAGACCTTTGTTGAAACAAACGTTATTGAAAAAAACATTAACCCATACATTTTTAGATACTTACGAACGTGACTCATAAGGATCTTTGATTTTTGCATGGGGGATTCAAGATATATAAAAGTTATCGTAGTCTTAAATTAGACCGTCAAATAAATTGACTTAGAAAAAATAAAAATAAATAAATTCTAATGTTTAGTTATTATAGTTATTCTTCAAGGAAGTTGTTTATGGGCACATGATTTTTGAATAATATTAACAAGAGATTATAACTATACTTGGCTAGATAGATGGTTACACTATTTTGCGAAAAAGGATACGACAATTGCAGAACATTAATATTTTTTGGCATCATTAATAAGCTAATAACTCATGGTTTGTGTGAAGTGTGTTTATGTGATTTCTCTCATCAAAGAAATAAAAGTTAAAGGATTTTATTCAACCATATCTATGATCAATTGAACTTATAAATTTAAAACTTCATTGATTTTATGCGTAAATGTGGCTTTGAGTATATAAGTTCTTGCTTGCGAAGAGGAAATTTTTTATACCACTCGTGAAAAATGTCTGCTTAATATGTGGTTTGTAATTTAATTTTCATGTTAAACACAACTTCTGATTTGTTAATGACAAAGTAGTGATTATTAATGTTTGAGGTTCAATCTTTTCCCTTTAGGATATTTTGTGGAATAAAATTTTAGTTTATTTACGATTTTAGCTATTTATTTTGAAGTATATTTTGCCAATTTTAAAATTATGTTAGCCTAAGATGTCTCTCTCTCTCTCTCTCTCTCTATATATATATATATATATATATATATATATATATATATATATATATATATATAAGACCCGACAAATGGGCGGATATGAACGGGTTGAAAATGGATATCAATTAGTCCCATTTATTAAGTATGTAGTTAAATAGCTACTAACATATTTTTTTTGTTCCATTAGGTCCCATGAAAAAAGTTTTTTATTCCAATAGCTCCTATTTGTAAACATATAGTGAACATTCGATATATATACAAATTGGACATATTAGGAAAAAAATATTATGATAGAACCTATTAAGAAATGTCTCATGTAAACATGTCTTATTTGTAAAGTTCCCTTATTTTATTTAATTCTTCAGAATACTAATCAATTCACTTTACTTTGAAGTGCACCAATTCCCACGTCATTAGTTTTTTCCTTTTCAGTCCTGTAGAAAATTAGTTGGATCACATTAGGTCTTTCCAATTTTGGAGTAGGACTCTTGTCAAATTCATTACAATGTACACTTTAAATATTGTTATTACTTCATATAGGTCCTTAATCATCGAAGGTGCACATAACAGAAAACGGTGAATATGTAGAAGGTTTTAAGCTAAAGGTATTTCGGTTGTATATGTTACTCTTTGTGTTGCATTTTTATGCATGATTTGATGCCAATTCTTATTGAGTTACTGAATTTGAGTTGGATTTAATTCAATATTATTGCCATAATATAACTCATTGGACAGTGTTTAATTTGGGTTGGATACTTTTGAATATTTTTCAGTGAAACACTACATTTAGCTTAATGTCCCATAACCCGTGCCTATGTGTACCATCTTATTGGGACTTCCTAACTTTATAGACAATGCAAGTGAAGTTTTCTTTTCAAGGGGAAAAGGCTTAAACGCTTCATCAAATTACTATCATTTGTGTGGTTGGTAGCTATATTTCCATCCGAGTTAAATCTATCTTCTATGAAATGGCCTTTCACCTTCTCAATATATTCATTCATCTCTTCCTTTGGAATAGCTGAAACTTGATGCATGTTATCATCTCTTGCCATAATAATTTCGTCGCTTCTAAACTAGTTTTTTCAATGTTTTTCGAGGCCTCTGAAACCATAGTCGTCCTATTACCAGTCAAAGTCGCTAATATTGTTGCAATCCTTTAAGAGCCATTTTTTCTTCTCTATCAGTGTCTATTTACATACTTGGTTTTCTTCTGATTTATTTGTCAGGTTATAATTACTCATATAGGATCCATTTGTTAAATGTGAATGCAATCTTGGATCATGGTGGAGGAATGTTATTTTATAAAATAAGTGAGTAAGAGTTTTTGGGTGTAAGAGCTTAAAGAGCTTGTCCCACATTGGAAGTGTGTGGAAGAGGTGGGAAACTAACCCAAATATAAAAAGGGATAGTGTCCCACATTAGAAAATGTACAAAGCTAAGTGTCACCACTAAGCTATTAAAGGAGTGGGCAACCTTTGAGTCCCACATTGGAAAAATATTAAGAATTTGTGCACTTAATAAATACAAATGGAAGATGAAGAGTTAATTCATCTAGCATTTAAGAGGCTATTCAAGAAACCTCAATACAGTGCGAAGCACCGTACGCACACGTACACGCACACGTGTTCGCGTCCGCGGGTGTGGGGCAGTGGGCTGTAGAGGCGCTAGTGGCGCACTTTGCACTTTGCATGTCCGCAGTGGTAGCGGGTTGCCGGGATTCGTTCGGGTTGGATCGTGGTAGCTCGAGCGCGGTCACTTTTTGGTTGACCCATGGAAAATTGATTCGGTATTAATTGTACCTGTTCAGAAAAGACTTAAGACTGTTGGTAATTAACAATGATACCATTATGGAATTAATTAAGACTGTTAATCCAATAGTCATGACTCTTGAAGACAAAGATTTTCATTATCTATAAATAAAGGCTGCCTAAAACGAAATTGCATATAACAAAAACCCAGTTTCAGATTTCTAAACCCTGCTATTACTCTCTTTCAATTTTCAGGAGATACAAATTCTCTTATTCTGTTTTGTACATAGAAACAGAATAAGAACTTGATTGACTGTTCTTCACTGCTGCATCTAAGGGATGCCTTCAAATATACAATTTGCAGATAGTGCAATTGCTTTATTGTATCTTGAGTACGGATTTGTTGATTCCCGTTTGTATACTGAAGTTATTCGTGGGGGGGAAATACTGTATTTAGGAAAGTGACATCACGTCCTGAACTTTTCTAGTATCTATTCAGAAGTTACATTGTTGTATCGAAGTTGACATTACTGTGATATATAAGGAGTTCTATTTCTGTATTTGCATTCATATTATCCAATAATCTAAATACAGTAATATCAGAAATGGCTGACTCTTCCAAATCACTTCGATAAATAATAGAAGGCTTTGTCAAGTTGGACCATTTTGATGGTGGTAATTTTTTGCGTTGGCAGAAAAAGGTTCATTTTCTTCTAAAAACATTGAAGATTGTATATGTCCTGTCACAATCGAAACCAAATGAAGATGAAGATGAAACCGTGGAACAGACTAGGCAACACACAAAATGGGACACCGATGATTACTTGTGTCATGGTCACATTCTCAATGCGCATGCTGACAATTTATTCGACTTGTACTAAAATGTTAGGACTGCAAAAACATTGTGGGAAACATTGGAGAGCAAATATATTACGAAAGACGCTACAAGTAAGAAGTTCCTTATCGGTCAGTTTTTTAGCTTTAAAATGCATGATAATAGGCCTGTACTAGAACAATTTCATGACATCCAACGCATCATAAATCATTGCAAACTGAAAAAATTAAATATGGATGATAATGTAATTGTTACTGCCATAATTGAAAAACTTCCTCCTTCTTGGAAAGATTATAGGAAAGAACTCAAACACAAATAGGAGGATCTTTCAATTAAAGAATTAGAGACTCATTTAGGAATTGAATAAGTGTCTCGAATTCTAGATGGTAAAGAGGAACAAGAAAATTCTGTTTCTAAAGTCCATGTGGTGGAGGAAGGAAAGGAGCAAATATATTGCAATCCTGGAAAAAATAACAAGCGGAAGAATTTTTCAAATAATTCTAAAGTAAACAAAAAGAAGAAAGGAAATTATTTTCATTGCAACAAACCAGGTCACTTCAAGAAGGATTGTTGTGAGTTCAAGAAACTAAAGGAAAAAGGAGGGACATCACACACAAAGCAAAAATTTACTGCTATGATATCCGAGGCTAATATGCTTGGAGAAGATAACTCTTGGTGGGTTGATTCTGGTGCCACAAGGCATGTTTGTAAGGACAAGAACTTGTTCTATGCCTATGAAACAGTGGACGGACATGTTCTCTACATGGGAAATTCATTTACTGCTGCGGTTAAAGGCAAAGGGACAGTGGATCTCGAATTCACTTCCGAAAAAATCCTTAGCCTCACCAATGTTTTTCATGTTCCTGATGTCAGGAAAAATTTAATTTCTAGAAATCTTCTTAACAAATTTGGCTTTAAGCTTGTATTTGAGTCAGACAAATTTATTCTGACTAAGAATGGTACCTTTGTAGGCAAAGGATATTTGTATGAGGGCATGTTTAAGCTCAATATCAATGAAAAAGATTCTTCTGCTTATATCGTTGATTGTCTTTCATTGTGGCATAGTCGTTTAGGACATGTTAATACAAAGCACTGTTCTAAAAAACCCGCCTAGGCTCCGCCTAGGCACGCCTAGGCTTAAGGCTTGGGAGAAACGCCTCGCCTTACGCTTTTCACGCCTTATTCTTGGTAAAACCCTTGAGGCGCACTTTTTTCTAAAAACAATAATTCCTTAGTGAAACGATGTCGCCTTTTAAAGAATTTGTTTACAAACCGGACCATTATCTTATCCAAAATAATCAAATAGTATTTTAATTTGCATATATTCAGACATACTTTTATTATATGTGCAATTTTTGTATTTTAATAGCCTTGTTATGGTTAACAAATATTAAAATATATTAAGAAGGCCTAAACGACTTTTTACGCCTAGGCCCGCCTAGGCTTCTAAGGCTTAAGGCTTGACCTCGACGCCTCAATCACGCCCCGCGTTTTTTAGAACCTTGATACAAAGAAAATGCATTTCATGGTTAATTTAAATTTAATTCCTAAATATGAGAATGATATGAATGAAAAGTGTAAAATAGGCATGCAAACAAAAATAACAAGATTGCCTTTTCCAAAAATAGAAAAAAACTACATCTTTGTTGCAGTTAGTACATAGTGATGTTTGTGATTTGCATGGAACACCTACTAGAGGTGGTAGTAAATATTTTGCTACATTTATCGATGACTTTTAAAAATATTGTTACGTATATCTTTTAAATTCTAAGGATGATGTGCTTAATAGATTTAAGACATATAAAAATGAAGTTGAAAATCAATGTGATACTAAAATAAAATGTCTTAAATCTGATAGAGGTGGTGAATATCACTTTCCTTAATTTTGTGAAGATATGGGAATTATACATGAAGTTACTGCACCTTATACACCACAACAAAATGGAGTAGCAGAAAGAAAAAATAGGACACTAACGGAAATGGTTAACGCTATGCTTTCTTATTCTGGTTTAAGTAAAGGGTTTTGGGGAGAAGCACTTTTAACTGCGTGTCATATTCTGAATAGGATACCTGTTAAGATAATAAGAAAACTCCTTACGAATTATGGAAGAATAGAAAACCTAATTTAGGTTATCTTAAAGTTTGGGGTTGTAGAGCTATTGTAAGACTACCTGAAACTAAGAGAAAGAAATTAGGAAGCAAAGGTGTTAAGTGTATTTTCATAGGTTATGCACAACATAGTAAAGCTTATAGATTTTTGGTTAGTGAACGTAATGATTCTGTTGAGGTAAATATAATAATTGAATCGAGAGATGAAATTTTTTATGAGCAAATGTTTTCTTCTATTCCTAGAATTAATAATGAAAAAGAAGTTAGCACTCCTTCACAATTATCTGATATTCCACCAGTGGAACAAGAAGAGATTAGAAAAAGTAAGAGACCTAGGAAAGAAAAAAGCTTTGGTCCCGACTTTGTAGTCTATCTTGTTGAAGGAACTAGAGAAACATCTTGTAATAAATATGCTTTGACTCTTAGCATTGAAACAGACCCATAAACTTATAGTGAGGCTATTAAGTGTGTAGATTCAATATTTTGGAAAGAAGCTATAAATGATGAAATGGATTCAATCTTGGGAAATAAAACTTGGAAGTTAGTAGACTTACCTCCAAGATCTAAACCCATCAAGTGTAGATGGATTTTTAAAAAGAAAATGAAAATAGATGGAACAATTGATAAATTCAAGGCTAGATTGGTTGCTAAAGGTTTTACACAAAAAGAAGGAATTGATTATTTTGATACCGATGCACTTGTTGCTAGAACCTCCACTATTAGAATTTTAATTGCATTAGCATCTATATATAATTTTGAGATTCATCAAATGGATGTGAAAACTGCCTTTTTAAACGGTGACTTAGAAGAAGAAATTTACATGGAACAACTGAAGGGTTTGCTATGCCTGGATAAGAAAATAAAGTATGTAAACTTATGAAGTCATTATATGGACTAAAACAAGCACCTAAACAATGGCATGAAAAATTTGATAAAGTAATTATTTCGTATGGTTTTAAAATTCATGAATTTGATAAGTGTGTTTATAGTAAATTTGCTAATGGTAAAGGTGTGATCATTTGTTTATATGTAGATGACATGTTAATTCTTAGTACTGATTTAGAAAGCATTAATAATACAAAGAGTTTTCTGTCTTCTAAATTTAATATGAAAGATATAGGTGTAGCTGATGTCATATTAGGAATAAGAATAATAAGGAAAGATAAAAATATAATTCTCACTCAATCTCATTATGTTGAGAAAATTTTAAAGAAATTTAATCAGTTTGATTGCACACCTGTTAGTACACCTTTTGAACCACAACTAAAGATGATCCATAATAATGGTAGAGCTATTTCACAATTGGAATATGCACGAGTAATTGTAGTTTAATGTATGCCATGACATGTACTCGACCTGATATTGCTTATGCTGTTGGTAAATTTAGTAGATATACTAGTAATCCAAGTTTATTGTATTGGCATGCTGTCAATAGAATATTAAAATATTTAAAAGGAACTATGGACTATGGTATATATTATAGTGGATATCCTTCAGTATTAGAAGGGTTTTCTGATGCCAGTTGGATAACTGAGCGGGAGGATCATTCCTCAACAAGTGGATGGATTTTCACTCTTGGTGGTGGAGCTGTTTCTTGGGGATCAAAGAAACAAACTTGTATAGATGATTATACTATGGCATCCGAGTTTGTAGCATTAGCTGCAACTAGTAAAGAGGCAGAATGGTTAAGGAATTTATTGATTGAAATTCCAGTTTGGCCAAAACCAATGCCTCCAATATCTATACATTGTGATAGTGAGTCTACACTTTTCAGAGCTTATAGTAAAGTGTACAATGGAAAATCTATTCATATTGGCCTGAGACATAGTTATGTTAGAAAAATGATTACAGATAGTGTAATAACAGTGGATTATGTAAAATCAAGTCAAAATTTAGCTGATCCTTTTACAAAAGGTCTTACAAGAGGACTGGTGTCTAAGACATCAATAGGGATGGGACTAAAGCCCATTAATAAATAATCACTCTTGATGGAAACTCAACTTGAAACTTGATATATTCAAGTCTCACGTTTAATGAGTAAAGTACATCATACGACGTGATTGTAAGCACTATAAAATTTAACATCCGAAGGATAAGTGCTTAGAACATGTAATGAATAATGAAAGATGATGAGTTTAACCTTAATAGATTTATGATGTTTTAAGTTACATGGACACCTATGATAATCTACCTATATGAGTGTGGAAGTGGGGCCGCTTCCTATGAGAACTGGGTTTGACTTTAAAGCACTCATGAAACAAGGTACATACACAAGGCCTAATACATGGGTCGACTTATATGGATAATCAGTGACTAAAAGATTTATGTGTGAAGACAAATTCGGTTGATCAATATGCATTGATAGTTCAAAGACAAGTCTACTATAATTTCATGATTATCCTTGACGAACCTTCACAGGGTATTGGTTCAAGTCGTGAGACACCAATGCTTATACACAGTCTTACAGACAATCAAAGATTTACGAAACTTATTTTGAAAATGGTGATGGAATATTGGAGATTTTATAAAATAAGTGAGTAAGAGTTTTTGGGTGTAAGAGCTTAAAGAGCTTGCTCCACATTGGAATTGTGTGGAAGAGGTGGGAAGCTAACCCAAATATAAAAAGGGATAGTGTCCCACATTGGAAAATTTACAAAGCTAAGTGTCACCACTAAGCTATTAAAGGAGTGGGCAAACTTTGAGTCCCACATTAGAAAAATATTAAGAATTTGTGCACTTAATAAGTACAAATGGAAGATGAAGAGATAATTCATCTAGCATTTAAGATACCTCAATACGGTGCGAAGCACCGTACGCACACGCACACGCGCGCGCGGGTGCGGGGCAGTGGGCTGTAGAGGCGCTAGTGGCGCACTTTGCACTTCGCATGCCGCATGTCCGCAGTGGTAGAGGGTTATCGGGTCGGATCGCGGTAGCTCGGGCGCGATCAATTTTTGGTTGACCCGTGGAAAACCGATTCGGTATTAACTGTACCTGTTCAGAAAAGACTTAAGACTGTTGGTAATTAACAGTCATACCATTACGGAATTGATTAAGACTGTTAATCCAACAGTCATGACTCTTGAAGACAAAGCTTTTCATTATCTTTAAATAAAGGCTGCCTAAAACAAAATTGCATATAACAAAAACCCAGTTTCAGATTTCCAAACCCTGTTATTACTCTCTTACAATTTTCAGGAGATACAAATTCTCTTATTCTGTTTTGTGCACAGAAATAGAATAAGAACTTGATTGACTGTTCTTCGCTGCTGCATCTAAGGGCTATCTTCAAACATATAATTTGCAGACAGTGCAATTGCTTCATTATATCTTGAGTACGGATTTACTGATTCCCGTTTGTATATCGAAGTTATTCGTGTGGTGCAAATTCTGTATTTAGGAAAGTGACATCACGCCTTGAAGTTTTCTAGTATCTATTCAGAAGTTACATTGTTGTATTGAAGTTGACATTACTGTGATATATAAAGAGTTCCATTTCCGTATTTGTATTCATATTATCCATCAAGCAATACCAACTATGATAAATTGTTCCTTGGATATAAAAGTAATGCGTGGTTAGTGGCAATTACAAATAGTTGGATTCAATTGCCTATGGCTCTTATTCGCTTTTATGAAGATTAGGTAGAATACTTGTAGAAGTTTTGATACTGTTTTGAGATCCATTTGATTATGTTGTAAGTGGTGTTTCTTTATCTTCCCCACTTAGTCCAATAATGTACTTATATTACCAATTTGTTATTTACAAGGAGGCCCTAGCTTACAAATGGTGAAGAAGACGAAAATTGTGGGTTCCCTATCTAAATCAAAGGGTGGTCGATGGGATGACTCACCATCAGACCCACTCATGCACTTGGACTAAAAAAATAGGTTTGAACCTAAGGTTTTAGTTTTAACAGTTTGAGGTTTAATTCCATTACAAATTATGATCCATCTATAAGTGCAAATTTCAAATGCAATACTAATATCACATTCCCTATACAAATGGAAAATATCATTCCTGTTATACTTTACTTTGTTATCCAACATTGATTCTTAGGATTTTTTTATTAAATAAGATTCGTCACTTGCAGGTTCTTCCCGTTTTAGGTGTGCTTCATCAAGAAGGAATTCATAGTTTGCTCATTGCGCGCATTTTCTATTTTTTGTAAGTGAGTTACCGATACACACTTACGATGTATATATATGATTACTTATATCTATATATAAGGAGAGACATTTTGCTAACTACACATGTATTTTACATTATTTACTTAGTTATTTTCCTTGTATATATATATATATATATATATATATATATATATATATATATATATGTGAGGGGGCGTTCAGTAGGATATATGTATTGAGATTTCTTCCCCTAGGATATATTGTATATAAATTAATATTTTCTAGGTGGGAAATTCTGCTTTTTCTAGCTATAATTGTATTGATGTATTCTTGGTTTTGTTGGTTTTCACCTGTTGTGGTTCGTTAGTATACACCCTAGGATTGTAGTTTGTTAGAAGTTTAGACTTGAATAAAAAAATTAGAAAATGATTAATTAAAACACTAATGATACAGTGTAAGAAGTGACGAAGAGGAACCAAAGTAACATATAGTTAGTGACCGTATCTTCATCGGATTCACGATTGCTAAAATTGACTTGTATACGCTATTTTGGGGATTAAACGTTGGCTTTAGGATACAAAATTTAAAATAAGTGTGGCTCGAAAAGAAACAACATGTAAGGACACAAATTTTCAATTGAGTCCTTTGTTGTTTTGGCTCAATTTCGGACAAAAAAGTTTGTGCCATATGATAGCGTTATTGACCATCCTTCAATCCTATGACATAGTAGAGTTGAAGACGTAGCGACCAAGTTCATAAAGCTTCATCAAATGCCGGTTTAGTGTGCCTCGTTTCTACGTCATCAACAATGTTCCAATGCTCCTAAGGTATGAATGAATTTGATATATATACATATATATATATATATATATATATATATATATATATATATATATATATAGGAGCTTGGAAATTAATTGGGTGTAATTTATAATTTTTCTAAACGACTTTGTTTTACTCAGAAAAAATATTTTTTAAAACTTTCCATAAACGTTTTGGGCTTAAAATTAATATTTCATTTTTCTGAGTTTCTGGAATGTCGTTTGATACGCACTGGAATCTCGCTCGAACGAGATTATCAGGTCGTTCGAACGAACTGACATCTCGTTCGATCGAGATGCCCGGTCGTTCGAACGAGATTTTTGACGATTTTCTTTTCCCTCATTCTGGAACATCGTTAGTAAATCCGTTCGAACGAAAAGTTGTTCGAACAAAATATTTGTTCGAACGAGTTTTGGCGGGAAAATGTTTTGGACAGTTTTTGGCAGTTTTTCCCACTTTCCCACTTCTTTACCCCACTAACTTTTGACAGAACTTGACTAGTGCGGGAACCAACATTTTTGGCTTAACTTTTTCACATCTTTCCATCTCTAAGAGAGAGTTTGAGAGCTTCAACTTTCCAAGAAAAAGTTCATGTTTTGAGTGTCTAATTTTTCAAGAAAAAATCTTTTAACACTCTAATTTACACCCATTGTTTATTATACCAAGCTTCCTTTATATATATACATTGCTTCGAGTTTTGGCACCGATTTATCTCTACCATTTGAAGAGAAGTATGGGTTTGCTTCTAAATCCCACAAAGAAGAAGAAGTTTGCGTTGATTTACCCACTTGGAGAAAGGCTCCTTGTTCGGGTGATGGTGACCATAAAAGGCTCCTTGTTCGGGTGACGGTGACCATAAAAAGTCTGATCGGTGGATTTCGAGACCGCGGTGGAGCTCCGTGGTTATCTACTAGGCAAAGGTGTTTACAAGAAGACGCATCAAGGCTTGAAAAAGGTCGGGTCGAGGAACTAAATCATCTGTCTTGTAATTGTAAAACCATACTTAGTGGATTTGAGGCTAGGGTCGTCCGAGGTTTTTTCCCGTTGTGGTTTTTTCCTCGTACATCGCGGCGTAGTGATTTATTTTTTATTTTATATTTTGCAAAATCACCTAGAACGCATGCTTAGGTAGAAAGATAAAATTGGGTTTAATCACTACTTATGTTTAATTTGGTGCTACATAATTAATTGGGTAAATGTTAATTTAATTCAAGTCATCACTTAATTTGATAAAATTGGTTTGGCCTAAATTGGTAATATTGAAAATATGACTTAGGCAAATTTCTAGGACTTGGGTTGAATTAATTTGGTTTAAGTGAAATTCAAATTGTGTGTGTGTTTAATCTAATTTCACTTTGTTTAATTTTAATTTGAAAAGAAATTAAAATTTGTTGTTTTAATTGAACCATCAACGCTTCCACATATCGATAAAAGGAAATTACTCTTTTTGAAGTAAAAAGGTTTTTAATTTTGGGGGGCTATTGTTCCAACACAACAAATAATCCATAAGCTCATTAGACATTCGTTTTCAAAAATTTATTAGCATATGATTATTTTAAACTTAAAATGAGCCTATGGAGTCGAAAACTATTATTGAAACCAAGAGGCTTAGAAAAAAGTATAAACACCTCAAGAGGTATCAAAGTAACTTTTACGAAGTGATCGTGTCCACATAAAATATCCGATATTAAAAATTAAATACTATAATCTCGTTTTGGGGTTAAAAAGAGTTTTAGGGATCGAAAACTCAAAACAACTCAGTAACTCAAAAAGAGTTATGGACATCCCATGAGAAATAAATGTAACTTTAGATAAGTGGTTGTTTCCTTGCCAGTCACCCAAGAGGCTTAGAAATAGGCACAAATGCTTCAAGCAATATGAAAGTAACTTGTAGGAAGTGGTTGTGTCCTCATTGGACACCCGATTTATGAATTTTAATATTATATGCTTGTTTAGGGGGGAATTAAATTAACAACTAAGAGTCCACAAAAGGCACAAAAACTAACCCCAAGATGTATCAAAATAACCTATGGAAAGTGACCTTGTCCACCTCGAACTTCAAAATGTGGAATTGTCTATTATATGCTCGTATTGAGGCAATCAGTTGTCTTAATTGAACTGTATACGCTTGTTTTCTGACTAAAAATGGGCGTTCGAGAAAAAACTTAAAACAACAATTGAGTGGACCATAGAGACTCACGAAGACCCAACGTAAAAAGTAACATGTAAGAAGTGTATGTCTTCATCAAATTCATGAATTTAAAAATATACATGTGTATGTTTGTTTTTGGTATAAAAATTGTTCTGGGGGATGAAAATTGAAAATAATAATAAAGTAGCCCAAAGAAGGGCACAAACACCCTAATAGGTACCAAAGTAACCCATGGAAAGTGATCGTGTCCTCATTAGACACCCAATTTCCAAAATGTATTAGTATATGATCTTTTTAGACTTTAAAATGAGTTTATGTGGCCATATACTTAATATTGAAACCACGTGTCTTAGAAAGAGGCACAAACACCTCATAAGGCACCAAAGTAAATCGTCGAATGTGACTGTGTCCTCATTGGACAATTGGTTGCCTAAATTCACTTGTACACGCTTGTTTTGTGGTTAAAACTGACTTTAGGGGGTAAATACTCAAAACAAAAATCGATTGGACCCCTTGAGGTACGAAAGTAACATGTGGGAAGTAATTGTGTCCACATTAGACTATCGATTTCCAAAATAAATTAGTATATGTTTATTGTAAGGTTAAAATGAGCTTATTGGATCGAAGACTTAATATTTAAACCAAAAGGTTTAGAATGAAGAACAAACACATCTCGCGAAAATAATTATTGTACACTAATTTTGAGGTTAAAAATGGTCTTTAGGTTGTTTGAACCTTGATATTAATTGAATTGTTATTTGAACTATGCGTTATTGGTGATAGGATATTATTTTGGCTATTGTAGTAGTTGTTTTTGAGTTAATTTCAATGTTTAAATATGTTTGTTTTCATGAATAAACAAAGGATACTATGACGATTTTTTTCGTAATTGAATTTTTTTAAATCAGTGCGGAAGAGTAGGCAGTTCATATAACTAAATAGTATTTAGTTTAACAAGAAGCATCTTCTGTTAGGTAAAGATGAGACTAAAACTAGATCAAATCTCACTAGAGTCTATAGAATCTATCACTTCCAAAAAGGAGATATTATATAATGTCATGGGATCTGATAAACATGGACGTTGCAGAATTTACGTGCACGGACCATCTGTAACTGATGTGAATGTCTATATACGCTTTAGGGTTAATGGAAAGGAGTATGGACGACTACAATCCGAGATAAGATCTGAATTTGATGATAGTTTTTATCAATTAAAGGCTCAATTCGAGATGATGTGCATGCAGATGACGACTTGCAGTGCAGTTGTATCCAGTCAAGTTAATACGTACATACTTATATATTCTGTGTATTTAATTTACATATACGTGTCTCTGTAAATTATAATATTTAAGTAAGTTACTAACAAGATCCTGAATCTTCTAACTCACAAAACATACAATCACATGAGTCTGTTTTGCAACCTCATCAACATTCAGAAGAAGCCAACCCGTTTCAACGTGAACAACATACCATCACACAAGTTTTTATAAATCTTCTACCTACACTTATTTTTTTTAGTTGTGAAAAAACACTTAGGGTGTGTTTGATAACACTTATTTTTCATGGAAAATACAATATATGGAGTCATTTTCCATCTTTTGAATGTTTGGTAAACAAAATTTTCCATGGAATTGATTTCCTTAAAACAACTCACATAACCACTTTTTCCACAAAAAGATGGAATTAAAAAACCTCCTCCCACCTTGTTATTCATTTTCCAGGGAAAAGAATTGCCACGCCCAAAAAATTGATAAAAAATTCAGAAAACAAGTAAAAGCCCAAAAATAATGAAAAAAATTCAGAATGTGAATAAAAACCCAAAAATAATGAAAAAAGTTTCAGAAAGTGAATAAAAATCCAAAAATAATGAAAAAATACAGAAAGTGAATAAAATTTCAAAAATAATGAAAATGAAAAAAAATCAAAAAGTGAATAACCTCCCCAAAAAATGAAAAAAATTCAAAAAGTGAATAAAAACCTAAATAAATTGAAATAAATCCAGAAAATGAAAAAAATTCCAAAAATAATAAAATAAATCCAGAAAGTGAATAAAATCACCAAAAGCAATGAAAAAAAATACAGAAAGTGAATAAAATCCCAAAAAATGAAAAAAAATCCATAAAATGAATCAAATCCAAAAATAATAATAATAAATCCAGAAAGTGAATAAAACCCCTAAAATAATGAAAAAAAATCCAGAAACTGAATAAAAACCCAAAAATAATGAAAAAAATACAGAAAGTGAATAAACCCCCAAAAAATGATAATTTTCAGAAAGCGAATAAAAACCCAAAAATAATGAAAAAAATTCAGAAAGTGAATAAACCCCTCAACATTCAAAAACATGCCAAAAAATGAAAAAAGTTCTAGAAAGTGAATAAAAACCAAAAATATTGAAAAATATTCTAAAAAGTGAATAAATCACTAAAAATAATTAAAAAAATCTAGAATGTGAAATAAAACCCAAAAAATAAGGAAAAAAAAGTCCAGAAAAGTGAATAAGATAATGAAAAAAATACAGAAAGTGAATAAACCCCAAAAAATAATGAAAAAAAATCCAGAAAGTGAATAAAATCTCAAAAAATAATGAAAAAAATCCAGAAAGTGAATAAAACCTCAAAAAATAATGAAAAAAATACACAAAGTGAATAAAAATTTAAATATCATGAAAAAAATCTAGAAAGTGAATAAAAACCCAAAATAATGAAAAAAATACAGAAAGTGAATAAAAAACACCCAAAAATTTATTAAAAAGTCCGAAACTTATTAATTAAGAAAAAAAATAACATAAAATGAAAAAAATACATAAAAAAAATATTAGTCCCAGAATTAATTTTAAAAAACATTAGAAAATAAAAAAACAAGAAAAAAAGAGAGAAATCAATAAAAACACAAAATAATGAAAAAATATAGAAAATGAATAAAAAATAGAAAATAAATATTAACCCCTGAATTTATTTTAAGAACGCCCAGAATTTTATTAAAAAGTCAGAAATTTATTAATTCAACAAAAATAAAAAAGCGCTCAAAAAATTTTAAAAATGGAAATGAATGAATAACCTAGAAAACTAATAAAAATGCAAATATTTAAAAAAAAATAAAAAAACACAAGAGAATTAAAAATTAAAAAAAAAAAAAAAAAGAACGGACCTGACCTGACGACACGGGGGGATGAAACAGTTGGGGGTTGGGATGGGGGTGGGGGGCGTGGTGGACTTGGTTTTTATTCATTTTTTTTATTTTTTCTTAATACTCCGAATACATTTTTTTCGTTTTTTATATTTAATACCGGGGGGATGAAACAGTTGGGGGTTGGGATGGGGGGGGGGGGGGGGGTGGACTTGATTTTTATTCATTTTTTTTTTCTTAATACTCCGAATACATTTTTTCCGTTTTTTATATTTAATGTCGGGTTAATATTTATTTCCTAGTCTTTTATTCATTTTTTGTGTTTTTTTTAAAGTTTTTTGGTTATTTTTTATTAATATTCTGGAAATTTTATTAATTTTTTGCTATTTTTATTATTTTTTTGGGATTTTTATTAATTTTCTGTTTTTTATATATATTTTCTACTTTTTTTTCATGAAAAATATTAGAAATCAAACGCACAAAAGATGTAAAATAGAACATTTTCCACCTGGAAAATAATTGCAATCAAACAACACCAACAAAATTTTTCCATGGAAAATATTTCCAAGTTTTCAATTCCATGAAAATTGACTCTTAGGAGTTATTTTCCATCTTATTTATCAAACACACCCTTAATATTTTTTATAGGCAAAAATGGTAGACCTCATTACTCCCAGACATCCAAAAGTGATTATAGCCCTCTAATTCATTGTAAGCAATGACCCTTTAATAAAATTAGGGGGAATGCTATTGGGAAATGAACCGTTGCATATACCTTATGGAAAGTCAATCATTGGAGATAATTATTATGCGACTCTAGCACGTGCTATCGCTAATGTACTCATTTTATTATTTTTATTTTTAATTATAATAACTTAAGAATACATATTAACGACTACTTTTTCTTATAGGTTGAAGAAGATGTCAGTTCTTGATGGGTGCGGCTAGGATCTTAATTAAGGGGTTTCATTTTCTTCTTGGGGCATCACATTATATGTGATACAATTTATTGTCAATGGATATTTTTTGTCCCTTTAGGCACGCTTTTATGTACGACGGATGTTGCAAGATTATTTTATTAGTGAAATATTAATTTAATTACAACACTTTGATTGTAATTTTATTTTTGTCGGATGATAATAGATTAATTTTATGTACACAAATATAAATAAAATGCAACACTCGTTATATAAGTAGAATGAGTCCTACAAGTAACTAAAATGATTATTAAAAAATTTATGGCATTTTATTTAGTGACGTAAACCAAATTTCGTCTCACAAAAAGCTTACTCATTTTTAAGCAAAAAAAATATTTTCGAGATTTCCTAAATGCCTCAAAAATTATATTCAACATCCGTATTATGCTGGGAAGATTATTATAGGCATTGTTTAAATGATGCAAAAGTTTCATGTCATCATTAATAAAACACCACCAAAAAGTTCTTTTTATGCATTTCAAACAAATGCTGAGAAAAATGTCGCTAAATCTATCCCTACATTTTCGAAATACCGTTTTGCTTTTACCATATTGGCAATTACGGCATTAACGAAAATGCCGGCAAAAGTTCAAGAAAAAGTTTTTCCAATATCTTTAATATCTTTAGCAACATTTTTTTGTCAGGAATAAGCTATATTATTGTAGTGAGATTACTTTGGATTTCGACGAAGAGTATCCACACGCACATGCTCTTAGTCAATCACTTCTATAGAAACCTCGACCTACAATCGATGTTTGAGGACACTTCATCCTGTCCTAAGTATAGTCAAGGCATAAACCTTGGAATAATTAGAAAAATACCAACTTTTGAAATCTACACTAAAGTTTAAGGTGTAAAAAACACTAAGAACCAAAGTATATGGGGCCAAAGTGAAAGTAGAAAAATTCAAGATAACCCATTAAAACAACATGTAAACAACACCCCTGGAACAGTAAACTAATCGGTTAACCGTCCCCAAATAGTTAATCGACTGGTTAATCGTTTCCCATCAGATAATCGATCGGTTATCCGTCTCAGAAAATAATCATTTCAAAATCTTACGAAATCTATTCTTAGTCGTTAATGTGTCACCCGCCCAAAATCGAAGGTTCTAAATGATTAACTGACCGGTTCACCATCTGGCCCAACTTCATATAACTAAAGGACCCCACACACCATTCAATGGATCCCAAAACCTGACCACGATCCGATTTTTCAACTTCTTCTCCCTCGAGCGTTTGAGATACTCGAGCTCATTATGAAAGTTTTGAAGAAGCTCGTACTTCAAAAAAGTGTTTTTTACCTCGAGAAAGTCTTGTAATTTTGTGTGAAGTCTCTTTTGAGTCCCAAAAAGAGGTTCCTACTTCTCAAAAAGTCTCCTCCGAGAAATAAATAGAGTTGAGCATGTACATAAATTCCGTAAAAACCCTCACACTATCCGACTGAAAAACACCTCGAAAAGGGAACATGGCCCCAGAAAAAGTTAGTTTTCACCTCGAGGGTAAAGAACCTCTGCAAAAATTTAGGAGAAATAATATATATATATATATATATATATATATATACACACACACACACATTGTGATCAACTGTACATACCTATTTATCTTCTTTAGCTCGGCTCCCATATAGAGGATCGGGTATGCAGTTTATATCGTTTATATTTTAAAAGCATGGTTTCTAATCCAACATTTCTATTGGTGTATTGTATTGACATACTCATATGTTAAATAAATGTTCATAAAATATCATGATTAAAATACATTAACATGAAAACATACTTCTCAATTACGTTCTTAGGAAAGTGCCATTGAGTTATTTCAACCCGAAACTTTGTAGGATAATGTCTAAAATCCGACTACTATCACCATTTATCCTAGTGAACTAAGCCCATCAAGGCGGAGACATACTAAATATGTGTCTTTATATAAATACTTTTCTAACAAAGACATTTGATCAACGTATTTTCCTAAGATATAAATATATCAATCCAACGTGATGAAAATGCTATATTAAAGAATATGCTCCATAACTACCATAACGGTGTACCTTGTATTCTCGATATGCCTTTGCCTACACTTGTAAATATACCCCTTTTGTTTGAACTATGTTGGTTTTGATGCAAAGTCCCCATGGGTACATATGTGCTATCCCGAGATAAACTCATGAAGTCCAAGCCTCATAATACATCTCTTGATGTATTATCTCCTAGGGATGCCTCCATCCATAGTATGAACTCCCCTGAATTCTCCTAGTCCACCCCAATGCCTCCATCCCTAGTATGAACTCCCCTGGGTAAATATGTGCTATACCGAATAAACTCGTGAAGCCCAAGCCTCATAATACATCTCTTGATGTATTATCTCCTAGGGATGCCTCCATCCCTAGTATGAACTCCCCTGAATTCTCCTGGTCCACCCCAATAGTAAGATGTCGTGTTCTGGTCAACTTCTCAGTAATAGAATATGACATACTTAATGCAACCTCTCCCTTTCTTAGACCAACTCCTCCTAATTCTACACCTATAACACCTTCTGGATAGAAATCACTCGGCTATTACTAGATTATGTACCAATGTCAAACATCTTCGGGTTCACTATCATTATGACATTCCATACACCAGTGCTCCCCCTCCCAAGCTAATTCTTACACTTGACACACATCACATTTGAACACGTGTACAACCGAACTACGTAGGCTTTGATCTTATGGCTACATGATTATGTAAGCGTAATACGAGTCCTTTCTAGTGAGATCGAGCCTTGACAATATGTCTCATGATACATTGTCCCCCATTGAGATGCACCCATCTCTTAGACCTTAATACATTATATATACATAACTCAGAACGAGATGTCAAACTATCTTAAGGCGTAATCCCATAAATATACACATACAAATGCCCAAACTAAAAATGAGATATCAAATTATCTTAAAGATGTTATCTCTCGCACATCCTGATACAAATATAAAAATATCTATACGCTAGTAATAATAGAGATGCACCTATCTCTCGCCTTCCTATCTCTCCTCAAACCTCGAATAATATATATAACTATCTCAAAGCTATGATTTCTCGCACATATACATTTAAAATAATGCCTATTTGTTATACAAATACAAGCAGATATTCTTAAATAAGCACCCTTTTTTACCTGCAATGGTTGAAGTGACGTTCCCATACCTCTTAGTGATACCATTCTCAAACCTAAGCACCTATCTACATCTTTAATGGATTCTCACTATAAAATAACTAAAAAGTAATCAATTAATGTAAAGATTAATAATAATCATAGAATTAAGAAAGTATAAATTATAAGTGGGGTTCCTAATACCTTCTCCACTCATAAATCAATTCTCAAATCCACTCAACAAGAATCTTTGGACCAACAGGATTCTTTAAAAATTTTCTGAGGATTAACTCGAAACTTTTATTTGTTTCTGTATAAAATAAAATGGCGACTCTAAATGAACTAACCGAACCCCTTATTGCACGAAAACACATTCTTTGGCCTATGATTAAGAACCAAGGGCATGCGACTCAACCTATACATGGATTCAAACGTCTTACAAGGTAAAGGCATTGAGTCCAACCTTGAACTGATAACCCGACCTAGGGGAAAGAAGACGGACTAGGAGACATCAACTTTTGTGCCCTCTATTGCGCATAACAGTTCTCCCCCCTGAGGTGCACCGGGCCCGTAATGCCACACATACATGTTTGAGTTGTGAATTAAATGTTTTGGTGAAGAAAATCTGATTTTCGAAATGGACAAACAACTTTGCAACACTATACAAAAATGGCTATAAAACGTTGTAAAAAATTCAAACTTTTGAACCGTTCGATGTTTCAAAAACTTGGTTCATAGATATTTACATACATGTATGAAACCACACTTAATTATAGACCAGTTGGTACAAATTAATCTGTGAATTTACACCCAAAAATAAAGTAATTGTGAATATGCCAAATCTGGGACAATTTATTGTTTTAATTATTTATAAAGATTCCACTCTTGAATTGAACCATAATCTTTATATATTATTCCTAGAGATTTTGTATAGAGTATATATAAATTTGAGGTTAATTGGATCATGGCATGGTCTTCATCGAAATTTAAAACAGAGATGTCATATAGTAAAAAAGTATTGAACTTTGTATTCTTGCTTATTAATATGAATGCTTAGGATGTGTACATCATAATTGAGCATGTTTTATGAAAAGAGTGGTTATGTGGATTTATATAATTGTACTTTCATGTTGAAATAACTTAGTGAATGGATTGAAAGACATTTGAATATTAGTTTGCTTGTATGAGATAATGTTTAAGATTTAAAATTATAATATATATATATACACATTAATTTGAGATTACTAACATGGATTGGACTAATAGGAAAAAGATTGAAGATTCAAAGCCTCGTGAGCAACTGGTGTGGATTTGTAGTCTCAAGTAACTAAGGTGAGATTACATATCTGTTTGAATTGCATATTAATATTATGCGAATGAGATTGATGGTAAATTGCACCGGGGGTTAAGCCAGGGGGTTCAGGCTTTAAGTCCATAGTGACGTGTGACATAAGTCTTCATCTTGGGCTAACTGAATTATGTGATTTTGGACTTTAAGGTCGAGAATGTGGAATGTAATACCCCACGGTGGGTTTTATGAAAGGGCTTTAAGTCCGAGAGAGAGAATGGTATTGTATATGCATATTTACAAGTTTTTAAATCACGCATAACTGATAGTGAATTATGTGTGCGTGAGTACATTCACTAGGCAATTATCTAATGTACTGTATGTTTAATATTTCATGTTATTATTGTTCATTACTAGTCTCATGTCGGGAGGGAGCAGTGTGGATGACGGGTGACTTTAGAGTCTTATTTTGATATTTGAATTATGTTGTGTTATATACATTTAGTAATGGCATATAAGTACTTACTTTGAGGTAAATATTATAGTAGACTTCTTGGGTTAATGTTGTAAATAGTTTGTATTCTGCACTCTGATATTTATATGATATTAATGCATTAGTTAGCGCATTGTGGAATTAAATATGGTTGAATCACACTCATGAGGTTATTTTGTTATATATTAGTATATTAGTGGAAGCGAGTGTGATGATTTGGTACCTGAAGATAGATGTTGAGTTCAAGGATGCTGACCCACCATCCATTTTTGGTTGTGATACCGTATGAGGAGAAAGTAGTGTACCAATCATGGGAGCATGATCTCAACATTGCCATGGGGAAGTTTCATCATGAAATAATGTGTGTAGTAACCACTCAGGTTAGGTATCGAAGATTTTTATTCCTTTATCGGTAACCCATGATACATTGACATCGTTCTGGTTAACCTTTTGGACTTTCTCGTAGTCCATGAATAGTTCTTCCTCGTAAAGGATTTCCATCCCTGGTTATAGGGATTTCTTTGCTTCATCCCATAATGTTTCGAGGAGTCCGTGGTAGGGTAAGTTTTATCCTTAGAGGTGGAAGTGACTTCCACCTTAAAAGAGGGTCTTTAGGATCAAGGCCAATAGCTTTTATTGGGGGAATACCCTAGACTGACCTTTCTCTTATGTTCTGTGGTTGAAATGTCTTAGAGGGTTCCTCGATGATTCGTTTCCAGCCCAAATTCGAAGATGCATCCCATTTTATGAATGATTAGGGAGACTACAATGTTAATAACTTGATCCTCCTCTATCATGTCTGCAAGAGGGATGACTCCGAATTCACTGAGTAAATGTCACTATTGTCATATGGGTATATAGGAGGGGAATGGTGTGACACCCCTCTTATTAAAATAAGAGGTGACCAACCCGATACTCCAATAAATACAGGAATCATAGATGGTCCATTCTTAGCATCACCATCGTGAAAATAATAGTACGAGATAACCACCGAGAAAAGGGATGCCAATTAAATTTCCAAGTTTAATAAAAATAATTTCAACAGTCCAATTTATAAAAGAAGGTGTATATATATAGAGACATGTAACAGTTTAACAACCATATTACAAATAATAATCGAATAACCTGTCAGTTATCAGACTAATACAAATAGGTGACACCAAGTATTTCAATTAAACATAACCGTATATAAAATTACAAAACTTGGGCAACGTGCCCGAATGTACAGACTGATTATAACTAGATTATACAAAAGATCGATGCGTCTATTACAAAAATACTACAACATCCGATAATATATTGTAGATCCTTAACACCGAGAACAAAATATTAACACGGTCGTCCTTCCGGCAAAGCACCTAAGCATAAATAAGATCTACACAAAGCAGAGGAAATATAAACGGGTCAGGGCCCGATTTGATATGATATACATGTGAATAAAATGCATAATAGTTATGAATGCTAACATCATAAAAAATCGTGGTTCTCTCTTCAATATAAGAATCATCCTTACCTCTCATCTAAGTGTACCTCCTATTGCAATACCATCTAGAGAGTTAAACGGATCATTAGTTTAAGAGAAATAGCTAAATTCCATTTTAATATGCTTAAATTGCAGTTTCATAAAATATAACTTCATAAGTTCATTCATCATTGGGAAAACTTATGCCATACAATTGATTTATAAATGCACTAGCCATTTATGAAATGCCACATTCGTGAGAATAGTTACAATCAAAATATAACGATGGTAAGACCATCCTTCTGGGAGTCACCCCAATGGATACGCCCCTAAATAGCTATATCTTCTAGGGCCTATAAATAAGACCACCTGGGCACCTTAAATCACGTAGCGCTGGAAGCGGCCATATACCTTCGACAGTGAGTCATAACCATACCCGGAATTACCTCACTTCGAATAAAACAACATCACAATATTACCACCGGTCCTATGGTCGAGGATTATATTCTCCCTGCATTCACTAGCTAGGGGATTTACCTCATTCGTGTAACTTACCTTATGATAGCATTTATAGAGGTATGTATATGCAAGATATGAATCACAAGATAAGACAATTTAAAATATTCATTTATTACATCCGAAACCATATGTGTTTAACGTCATAAACTACAATCTTTAATTGTCCCTATACTAGTCTCCGAGAGTTCCCGACAACACTATACTACCAAGTAACATTTTACCTCATACTAGTCTCTAAAAGTCCAAAACAATACTACTAAACTCTCTCTTAGTCCTAAACTAGCTTACTAAATGAAAATACCATATCTTCCATTATGTCATTTATTAATTAACTCCCGACATAAGCCCGAACACTCCCTTTATAACCTAGAATATTAATCCCCATAATAAAGGAGCCTAATACTATATTTTACTTCATATAATAAGGTTCCTAAGCCTCAAACCATAAAAGAAAAGAATTGAAGAAAATCCATATTTATGGGTTGAAAACAGGTTACCGTTCGATCGGCCCTAACCCCTGGTCGACCGCGTTCTTAACATTTTCCTTGGGAGAAAAGAAGTAGGCTACCCCCTTAGGACCGATCGACCTGTCTCTGGATCGCGGTCGACCGATCGCACCAGATCCAATGGCCAACCCCCAATTTTCTTTACAAAACCTAAATTTCTAAACCTATTTTTTTTCCAATTCTCCCAACCTCATCATCTAATAACTTCACCCAATCATTCATACACAACAACAAACTAATATAACCAACTCAAATCATATCTAAATCAAAATCTAAGGGTTTAAATACCAGACTCATCAAAACTCATAAATGGTTTAAATCTAAAAAACACAACTATATATACAAATTATTCACACTCAATCAGACATATTCAAGTTAGAAACTTGCCTCAATTTTGTAGTCTCGGATTCTTGCTTGTTGAAACGATTTCAAACCAACAATAGCAAATCTCCTCTTTCTCTTCTTTTTCTCCCAATCTCTCTCTCTCTCTCTCTCACTCTCTCTAGGTTTAGAACATGAAATGAAAATTAAAATGCTCTTGGAAGACTAAATTTCCCAAAGTGTCTCAAATACATTAAGTATGACATTAAATGCTACTACACACTTAAAATGACTCGTAACAATATAATTAAGTCATAACCGGTCAAAAGTACCCGGAACCCAAAATACAACTTGGTATTTATATTGACTGTTTCAACCATTTTCGAACTAACCGTGCCCTCTAAACTGGCATCCGGAATGTCATACATTATTTCATGTTCCAACCTCATATTAGCTCATTAATAATAATCCACTTGAAATATAAGTTATAACAGTCACTTAAAACACAACGACGCAACAAAACATAATATGATGCTATTTACATTCACTTTACAGTAAATATGCAAAACTCAATAAATATTATCTCTTAAATCACTTAAAGTAATATGTACTTCAACTTCCTTTATTTTATATAATCAACCCACAAGGCAAATTAGTATAAAGATTATTACTCATAAATAAGGGGTATTACAAATGGTACTACTATTGGCCATCGTGGCCCAACCATCATCACCCCCACCTAATAAAATACCGGGTGATCAGTCTTATATCAAATTAAAACATGAATCCCAGTTGGTTCATTTTTAGCATCACTGTCGAAAAACTCTTTTTAAACTTACTAACCACCTCGTATTCCAAAAAGTCGGTGCCAAATTTTATCTTTTTAGTTAAACAAAACAATAACATGCAAAAATATACTATGAGCCATTCACAACAATTGAATCAAAATAATTAAATAAATAAATAAACTACTTGCCGAATAAACCATCCGCCACTAAAGTAAATAGTCCAATAACAATCATCCCACAACTGAATAAATGAATATGAAAACTGTACTGAAAAATCTGGATGACAAGCCCTAAGTCACTACAGGAATATTGATTTTTCCCAGAATAAATTAAATGCCGAAAAAGCACTAAAAATGCCGGTAACGCTTTTTGCGGTACTTTTTGCGGCATTTCTACAAGTGCGGTAATAGCCAATGTGGTAAAAGAACAACGGCATTTTTAAAAATGCCGCGAAAAGTTAGCGGCACTTATAGCGGCATTTCCACAAGTGCAGTAGCCAATGTGGTAAAAGAACAACGGCATTTTAAAAAATGCCGCGAAAAGTTAGCGGCACTTATAGCGGCAATTCCACAAGTGCGATAGCCAATGTGGTAAAAGAACAACGGCACTTTAAAAAATGCGGCAAAAAGTTAGCAACACTTTTAAGCATTTATATTAATGCCGGTAATAACCTTTTAACGTCATTAAAAAATGTTGATAATAATCTTTTGCAACACCTATTAAATGTTCAACACACTTTTGGCGGCACTAAAAAATGCTGAGAATAAATATAGCGGCATCAAACAAAATGTTGACATTATTTTGTAATATATGACTGGGAACAGGTGTTAAAAAAATCAATTATAAGAAGTATTGTATTTATGTGCAAATACATTACCATAACATTGAATTCAGAGGGCAGTAATCAAATTAAAACGTCATTAAATTAAAACCAATAGTATTCATCGTAAATAAATATAATTGTGCTTGGAACAATTATCCATTCACAAAATAAAATGTATCACTTGTCCAATAAGAAAAAGGGGGGAAACAGGGAAACTAAATTTTATATAATGTACGATCCTTCTTCATTAAAGTCAAGCATCCTCTTCGACCTACAAAATAAAAAAGTCAATTGTTAGCCATTGATACTTATTCTTTAGTATTTTAATTAAAAAATTAAAATAAAAAATTAGTACATTAGCAATATGCCACGCTACTGTTGAATGATGTGCATCTCCAATTGTGTACTTGTTTCCATAAGGTCTAGGCAATGATTCATTTGTTACAAATGTTTTCTCAATATATACTTCCCAAAAGTCTTCACCCAGTTGCGTACCCCCTACTTTTGTTGAAGGGTCCTTGCTCACAATGAATCCACGTGCCACAACCACTTTTGGAAGTCCGGAAGTAAGAAGGTCTACAATTTTATGAAGTGCATTATTTGAGACCCTTTGTCGTGGTTGATGGTGCTTCTTCTTCTTCTTTGATGGTTCTTTCTACAAACAAGATGAATATGTCATCAACCATATATTTCTGGAAAAAAATCGGCAGAGTTTTATTTGTTTTTAAGGCATCCCAATAATTTTAAGACTATATACAACCAAATATGCCAACAACTTAATGTCAAGTATACATAAACTCTCCAAGAAAGCACAGATATATTGTTCCCTTTAAAATCCTTTAAATTAGTAACATACCTGAATTGAAGTAGCATTCGTTTGCTCACTAACACGAGCAGCGGTCTCGGGGGCATCCAAGTGTTGAGAATTTGCAATCTACAAAAAATGAATTATTTCAGTCATGAAAACATATAGTCATAAATTATGATTTTAAAAAGTAGTTATCTACTTGCCTGTTGAGATGGAGTTAAATGGTGATTTGATTGTGGTACCACTACAGGTTGAAATTGGTTGGTTTCTTCTAATTGTTGCTCGGGTTGCAAAATAGACCTATATGATGGTATGTTTTGCTCATTGGAGGATTGAGGAACCTGTTAATAGCATAATTTAATACTAGAACATACATTTATATAAATACACGATAATTAAGCACAAAAGATAAAAGTGTGTACTTATTAACCTGTTTGGATACAACGGAAGGGAAAGTCATCATGTGTGTGCGTATCAACTCAAACTGAGCCTCTAAATGATCAAATTTATCCTGAAATTCAGATCGAATCTCAGATCTTCGTCGCTCATACTCTTTTTCATTAACCTTCGGGTGCTTAGTTCCATGCACATCAGTTGGAGATGGTCCATGCCCATAAGCTCGACAATGACCGTGTTTATCAGGTCCTAGGACTTCATAAAATATCTCATCTTTACGACTGACGGATTCATTACAATCTGACGGAAGTTGATCTACTTTTTGCCTCATTTTTGACTGAAATGAAACGATTCTTATTAACATAATAATTTCATGCATAATTTTAAATTTCATAAATAATAATAAACTTATTTAATTATTAATTTAATCCTCATCCGTGTATGATATATTTATGCTTTTAATAATATGACACAATCTCCTGCATGTTGCCTTTTATAATGGTTGATAAATAGAATAAGAATTTTGATTAATAGGTAAAATGACGTCGTTGAGATTTTCTAAGAAATAAGGGAAGGAACATGGATGATATTTTTGTACCATTGCTTCAGCGGAATCCTTATCGATGGCTGAGCCATCGCTCCTCTCATGTGTTTTGATGTAAACATCAACCAACGAAACCTTTTTCCCTTGATCAGCCTCCATCTGCATAAACCCAATGACTCGTAAGTCGTTACATAAATAAGTTTGAAAACCTAAAATAATATTCACAATCAAAATCTTTTATAAAATAAGTAAGTATGCCATAATTCCACAATTCCTTCAATTCGTCAATGAGAGGCTGCAAGTAAACATCAATATTATTTCCTGGGCCGCGTGGACCATCAATCAACGTAGACAGTATAAGATAAGGTTGTTTCATACACATCCACGGAGGCAAGTTGTATATCATCAAAACAACGGGCCACGTGCTATGAGATATGCTCATTGTTCTAAAAGGATTGAAGCCATCGGCTGCTAGTCCGAGCCTAACATTGCGCGAGTCACTAGAAAAATTTGGATTTTGTTGATCGAAGGTTTTCCATGCTTTAGAATCAGCCGGGTGTCTTAATATGCCGTCGTCATCGCGTTCCTCCGCATGCCATCTCATGAGGGAGGATGTTTTCAATGACATAAAAAATCTCTGAAGCCTTGGTTTCAGTGGAAAGTACCTAACAACCTTTGCGGGAATTTTTCGACCCCTAGCTTCTTCATCATCAGACTCACCCGAAAATTGCTTCCATCTTGAAGTATGACATACTATGCAATCCTCACGATCTTTGTTCTCTTTCCAATACAGCATACAATCATTTGGACATGCATGAATTTTTTGATAATCAAACCCCAAATCGTTAACCATCTTTCTTACTTGAGAGTATGAACCTGGTAGTTTCTCACCCTCCGGAAGTGCCTCTTTTAAGAATTGAAGCAATGCTGTAAACGACGTGTGGCTCCACTTATAAAGTGTTTTCATATGAAATAGCCGAACAATAAATGAAAGTGATGAGAAAGATTTGCAAGCAGGGTACAACTCGCGTTCCCCGTCTTTCAACAACTTGAAAAATGCTGATGCATTTTCATCCATCCCATCCTGGTCTTCGTACGGGTCGTTACATCGCATACCCTCTTCACTTCGATTTTCGAATATATTATGTAGTAGTCCACACATATCATCTATTGTATTCGAGTCATGCACTTCATCCGCTCCACTAATTCCCATTGTGTATGGAGCACCTTTTACGTGATAAATCCACCTAGTGTAATTCTTAACAAACCCATGTACGATCAGATGCTCATAAACAACTTCTCTTTTATGGCTAATGGTATTTCGACATTTCTTACACGGGCACTTGATCACTAGCTCGGGGTATTTATTGGCAAATGCAAAGTCAAGAAACTCATTAACTCCTTTAATATAAGGCAGAGAAACTCTTGACAACTCCATCCAACTCTTATCGCTATCCATTTGAAAAGATTGTTGATTACCTCACACTATCACAAAATTGTTGTTAGATTCATTAGGAAAAATTCATAAAAAAATACAATAAATAAACAAAATGTTAAACCATAAATAATTAATATTCTCCTTCAAAACTATGTAAATTTATAAATAGTAAGACTTTAATTATAACACCACTTGCATATGGCCTAATATGAAAACTACCAATATTTACTCATATAATATGGGAAAACTTAACAATCAATATATTTTAACCTTAATTAGTTGACAACAATTAAAAAAACTCACTCATAACATAAAAATTCTATTATTGATTTTTCAAGTGTCACATGAATGTGCTTTCTATAGTCTAACCCCATCATACCAAGTTGTAGTGGCAAAATGTGGCCCAAATATAAAACAACCCATATTAGCCCAGTCTTTTAAATATGGCGCCCATATTTAAAAACTATGAGTTTAATAAGGGGTCCATATTTAAAAGTTATGAGTCAAATATGGGGCCCATATTTGAAAGCTATAAATCAAATATGGAGCCCAATCTTAAAAGCTAAGAGTCAAATATAAAGTTCATTTTTAAAAATTGTGAGTAAAATATGATTTTTTTTACATATACCTGGAATTGTAATACTTACTTTAGTAGAATAAAAATGGGTTGGCCTAGTCCACATTTGGTTTGCCCATATTTGACCCAACCCACATTTAGACTGACCCATATTTGGCCCAACCCACATTTAGTCCAATCCATATTTGACCCGCCCAAATTAGGCTCAGCCAATAGTTTTGCCCCTGTGTTAATATCAAGGTAAGATTTGTATTTTTTTCCCTCAAAGTATTAATCTTAGTGCATTCAATTTTTAGTTTTCTATTATATTTGTGATTTTAGGGGAGCTGGATGTTTGACGCATCCTACCCTCTCTACGATACGACGTCATGTCCGTTTATACAAAATGAGTTCAACTGCAAGAAGAATGGCCATCCGGATCAGATGTACCAAAAATATAGGTGGCAGCCTCATGACAGAAACTTAGCAAGGTACGATATATATATATATATATATATATATATATATATATATATATATATATATATATATATATATATATAGAGAGAGAGAGAGAGAGAGAGAGAGAGAGAGAGAGAGAGAAGCCAATCAAAACTCAATATATGCAACATAAAAAAAATACACCGAAATAAATTTTTAAAAAAATATGCAATATACCACCAAGTACTGCTTGCCTCAGTTCAGTACCCATACAATATATTACCAAAGCTCAGATATAATTTGATAAGATAGAATTCAGAATGTATAAATCCACTAAATAAATTATCACCTTATTGTTAAGTTATTAAATAATGAAAGAAAAAAAAGTGACATGAACAACCCATTATGCATACACTGAAATAAAATTAAAACCCATTGATTATTATCATCGCAACATACACTGAACGAGCTATCATCCATCGTCGTATTGGTAGTTTACCTTAAAGCTTAAATCTTTAAAAATCAAAAACGCATTTTATGATTAAAAAAACGCAGTGATTCTCAGTAACTAAAAACGAAAATTTATGTTTAAAAAACACAATCTACCAGCCATTGATGCATACATTGAAATAAAAAAAAACGCAATTTACCTTAAGCTTCAAAGATCAAAACCCAGTGATTATCCGAGCCAGTGGTAAAACTGAATGGATGATAGCACCGTTCCCTCTTCCTTCTTTTAATAGGGGAAAAAGAAGACGAGATTGAGGGGTTCTTTTAATAGGGGAAAACGAAGACGAGATTGAGGGGTATTGGGTTGGTTGATACCGAGCCAAGTTGGGAGAGGATTAGGTTTATGAGATGGAGGCTAATACGTGAGAGATGAGAACGTGACGGGGGAGAGATTGAGGGAGATACGGACGGGGGAGAGATTGAGGGAGATATGGACGAGCGTGATGGGAGAGAGAAAATGCGTATTTTTTTTAACAAAAAAACAAACCCCCGCCAAAAACTTGAGAGAGGCGTTTTTTTCTCTACTTTTAGTGGCATTAGTTATAAAATGTCTAAAAAATACCACATTTATTTTAGTATTAATTCAAAAAAAGCTTTATTTATGCGGCACATCAATATAAATGCTGTAAATTTTCAATACTTGTAAAAAAATGCTGGTAAAAAGAAAATTCTCTGCATTTTAAAATAATACCGAGAAAAAAATGCCGGAAAAAATTAGTTTTCTTGTAGTGAGTAAAACTGTAACATATAAATGATTCCTACTCTAGAAAGGAATGAACGATGTGTCTAATCCAAGCTCCTGTTAGCATCCACATGTGCCGCAGCTACATGTCCCTGGAATAAAATATCAAGCCTGGCGTCCCTATGGCTGGACCCCCAAAAAGGTTTTGAAAATAGTTTTATAGCAAGGGTTAGAACCCAAAACATTTTCAAAATATTTATCAAGTGAATTAACTGTAGTAATTAAAAATGCATGAACGCGCTTCATATTTAAGTTAGTGTCGCACTCTCTTGAGAACATACTCACCCTTCCACTAATGTGCACACTGTGACACCCCGCTTAAAATAATAACGGGTGGTCAACCCCATACTATAATAAATTAGGAATGTCAAGTGGATCATTCTCAGCATCTACTGTCGAGACTAAATAAACATAGCTAACTACCCACTACTAAAATAAGCGGATGCCAAAAATTTAAAAACATACAATAACCCTCAACAAACCAACAATATAATAACTACTGAACATGATAATATATACACACATACTAAGATAAAAGTAAATAATCCCATAGTACGATATAAATACATATAAGGAAATACCCGAATATGCTGTCGGGTCACAGACAATACAAAAATCCTGAGAAGAGGAATATAAAATGCTACATATAGACCTTGGGTATAAACCCGATATACAAAATGAATTCTATCTAGATTTACAAAAGATAGGTAGCAACTAACAAAATCCCGTAATAGTCTGCATCTACTACAGCTCGAGGACACTGGATAAAAAAGCATCATTGCTATCCTTGTGGCGGGACACCTATAATATATATATATATATATATATATATATATATATATATATATATATATTACAATATATGTATAACAAGATAAATATAAACGGGTCAGAGCCCGAGGTGTAAAACTATTTTAGCAAGTGTGTTAAAATGCATAATAATTATAAATGCACTATTCCATGAATAAAGTGGAGTCGCGACAATTCAATATTAATCTACACATAACCTATAGCCGCGTAACCCACTATCTAAATTAAAACCCTTATCTTCTATTCTAACATAACCTAATCTTGCACCTGAGCTTATACCTTAATATATAAATAATCATCGTCAGTCTCGAATTATTAACTTAAACAAGTTATTAGAATCAGAATAGTCACACATGAGCTTTTTGTTCTCATAAAGCACTGATTTGCTATAACACATAAATATGAGTACAAAGGACTAAACTTCTCCCAATTCTAAACATTGCACTGCGTTTCGTGCGTGGGATGTCTCGTAAAGCAAAATCCAAATAAGAAACCCCCCGATACACTACTCCTTGACAATGTTGATCGTTGGGATCCATTATGCCCTCGGTACACAATGCATATAACAACAGCTACTTATTTAGAATACTACTCTAAGTACCTAAACAAGTTATCACACAGTACCTTTAGGGTCTATATAACATTATCCTAGTTATAAAACACTATCATTCAACCCTAACAAGCACGCACACATAACAATTTTAGTGCACATTTAAATATCCAACACAATCACTTATAGGATATAAAAATACTTCATAATGCTATCATCTTCCAGGAATTACTCACTTTATCACGGGTAGGGGTGTCAACGGGTCGGTTCGATTCGGTTTTGGATCTTAATCCAAACCGAACCGATCGGTTCGGTTTTTTAAAAGGTTAGACCGAAATCGAACCGAAGATGGGAAAAATCGTCGGTTTCGGTTCGATTCAATTTCGGTTCGATTTTGGTCAATTTTCGGTTTGGGGCAGTTTTTTTTGGGCGGTTTTCAATTTTGGCCGGTTTTTAAGCTCGGTTCGTTGATTTTGCATATAAAAATATAAGTTTTTTAATATAAATATTAATATTGGTTCGGTTCAATTTTTTCCAAGGCTAAATCGTCAACCAAACCGACATGGTTGATTTTTTAATTCCTTAAACCGTAAATCGAACTGGGCTAAAAAAACCGCCAGTTTCGGTTCGGTTTGAGCCGGTTCGATTCGGTTTTTGGGTCGGTCGGTTTTTTTGCACACCCCTAATCTCGGGTTACTAGCCACCGGACTATTATCACACCGCCCTGGTAATAAAAACAAATCACAACATATGGGAAACGGTCATAGTTCCGAACCTGAGAGTGAGAACGAATCATACCCAAGACTTCTCACCCAGAATAATAATCACACAATAAACAATGGACGACTATGACCTGGGGACTATACGCTCCCTGCTCCTCAAGCCAGGGTCCTCACCCACATCGGGCAACTTCCCATGATAGCACCGGAGGGGTATTCTCACACAATAAGTATATATATTATTCACACTATATATATATATATATATATATATATATATATATATATATATATATATATGCAATCACATCATCTATACACAAGTCATTACGCAAGGTATATACATTTACGCCATATATGAATACATACTATCTCATGTCCATACGTATGAAAGAAATGAATTCGACTATATGTATATAACCCTCTTTATACTAACTGGCACTATAATGCATACCTTCCCAATTCATTTTTATAATATGATCTCTCACTTTGATCTACTCACCCCTCCCACCTATAATATGAATAGTCTCCCAATTTGATCGACATTACGAATATTATCACATAACCAAATGTATATAACACTCAAATTAATATCATCCAACTATTTTTTAGTCCTGCTCTCATTTCCTTAATAAGAAAGGCACCACTCCCTCATAATCCATTCCTAAAATAGGCCCAAATACCTCCTTACTATCCTAAGGTAATCAATATCTTGATATTATAACCTAACCCTCTATAATACATTAACTAAGAAGGTCCCTAAGTTTTAGACCCAAAAGAAAAGGGGTAGAAATAATATCCCATTCTTGGGCTAAAAACAGAGTGCCGGTCGATCGGCCCCTGACCCCCGGTCGATTGTGGTTCTGGAATTTGCCTTGCGAAGGAAGCAGTAGGATTTTCCCTTAAGGCGTGATCGACCGACTTCCTGGACATGGTCGACCGACCATACGAGATATTTCGGCCATTCTTCATTTTGGGTGAAACCTAACCCTACAAAAACCCAATATACCATCCTCTAACCATTAATCTTCAACCCAATCATTTTTCTAACATTAAAAATCATACTACAAATCAACCCAACTAATTAAACAACCTCAAATTCATATATAAATCTCAAATGCAAGATTTAACTAAAATCTAGGTTTTGACATATAAATCCAAAATCCATATTTTCTCCAAAAATCATGAAATAAATTACACACACAGATTATTTAGCAAGTTTAATCACTTGCCTCAAAGTGGTAGAGGTTGAATCTTCCTGAAAATCGCGTATTGGCCGGAACCTCCAAGCTTTTCCTCTTTCTCTTCTTCCTTTCCTCTTCTCTCTCTGTCTCTAGGGCTTTCTCAATTTCTCAAAAGTGAGATTGTTATCTCACATAGGCTTAATAAGCCTAATCTCCTAAAATACCCAACTTTAAATGATAATACACACTTTAAATGACTCGTTTACTCCAATTCGAGTCAAACTAACTTAAAATATTCCGGAACCGAAATAAAACCGAAGGACGGTTATTTTGACTATCTCGACCCATCCCGGGTCAACTGCGCCCTCAGAATCATCATTCGAAATACTCTGTAACATCCTCAAATTTTGACCTCAAGTGCCAAATTTAAAATTCTCCAATTCAAATAAATTTAATTCTCAGTCCTAAAACTCACGGGGTATTACACACACCTTACGATTACCTTAACCCCTCCTAGTTTTACTACCCCCTCCAACCAGTCCTAGTATAAACTCGCCTTACAATATTACCCTAAATTGTGTGTTATTATTCATGGGTTATAAGTTATCTCTCACATTAACTTAATTAATTCCTTTAAAATAATATCATATAATCCGTGACACACGTTATATAAGTAAATACATTACTCTCTGCATTATTACCCGCATATAATATTTAATACTAATATATACGTATCTTTATTACAACATTCATACATATGTCATATGTATATCCATCCTTTCGGGTATACCCTCGCTGAATGATTTCCTCTAAAGTGCTATCATACCAGGTGTGCTCACTTAACCTAGTTACCCCAAGTCGGAATCTCTCATGAACTTGACCAAAAATATAAACGTTGGAGGCGGTCATATTTCCTTCCTGAAAGTGAGATAAACCCCTCACGCATATAACGAATGCTATGACCTGGGGATATACTCGCCCTACTCCTCAAGCTAGGGGATTTACCCACTTCACGCAACCTCCCTTGATACCACTAGAGTATATAATTTAATTAAATATCCAGTCATTGATATTTATAAATACACAATATATATATACTATCACATATCGTATATATATATAATCAATAAAATTTCCCGGCTTAACCATGTACAAATTCAATAGCATTAGCCTAAAATATTCCCGAGTCTATGGTCCGACTCTATTTTAATTAATTTACTCATTAATTTATTTATTCTCTTGGTGTCAGCCAACCAATATACTCAGACTCGCTCATTTGACCTATATCCTAATATTTCCCGAGTCTATATTCTGACTCCAAATTAATTAATTAATTTCACCTTAATTAATTGATTTAAGTAGTGGCACGCAACTACCATACCCGAACAGAACCACCCCGTCCATTATTTCATCTTATGGAATTAAATTCCCAAATTCAACTATAATGTGTCACAAATCTTTTCTTTCCAAAACCCAATTATATTGGCCTATAATTGATAGGAAGTAACCTCATAATTATTTTTCACTAAATAATTCAAATTAAATACAAATCCAACAAAATCCCCCCTTATATACCTAAATAATCCGAACTGTCAGCGATTCTGGACCGTCGATCGATCGATCAATCGATCAGTTCTCTTCATCGCCACAACCTTGTTTCTCCATTGTTAACCTTTTAAGATTTTTATCCCAAAATTCAAACCTTCATCAATTCCCTTTATCATATAATCTTTCTTAAGATGATTTTAGATTCTCTTACTGATTTCGGTTCATCCACAGAATTCATCAAGAGTCAACAATTTCTAACTCGGGATTTTACGGTTTCGTATATTCGTTTCTTACGATTACCACCTCAAACTCAATTTACTCAACAACAATTAATACGAATGTAATAGCATTAGAATTTATCACTATCAAATCATATACTAGTATCAAATCTTGCCTATAATTCATTCTCAAATTTGATTTCCCCCAAACCCATTTCATCCAAAATTCATCTCCAAAACATATGTTGATACACATACTACAATATGAATTCAATATCACATCTTAAAATCATAGCGAGTTAACCACATGCCTTTTTGAGTTTGTAGAGTCTGATCCGTTGGTGTAGAGATAGGCTTGATGATGAACACCCAATTTTGTCCTTCGATTTGTCTCTAAAAGATCCTCAAATTGCTCTTAATTTGCTTCCTTTATTTCTCTCTCAAAGTCCTAGATTTGGAATTCTGTTAATTTCCATTCAACACTCTCTCAATTAGGTATATAATCCTTAATCACATTTTTAGTCACATGAGCCTAATTTAAATGGCCCAAATACCCCCGTGTGGGCCCGACTATGCCCCAAAATGCCCCGAGACCCATTTACCACCCCCGAATACACTTTTCCAACTATCTCGACCCATCCGATATCAATCGTGCACTCTGAATTGACATCCGAAATACTTTATAACATTCTCCAATTTTGACCTCAAAATGCGACTCAATAATAATTCGAATAATTAAACCTAACGTCGCCAAATATAAATAATTCGTCCCACTCAAATAAATTCTCCAAATCATAAAGTTAAGTTTCTCCAATTTAAATAGTTTTATTTATCCCAAAATAATTAAATACTAAATCCTCAAAATTACGGGGTGTTACATACTTCCCCCCTTACAAAGGAATTTCATCCTCGAAATGAAGATAAGCCTAGTACTCCAAGCTTCGAACATCACTCTCTAGTCCTATGCCTCAAAGATGGCTACATCTATCTCTCCCACTTCTAATTATGAGTTATAAAAATATGCATTTTTATTAACCAGAATGCCCATGCACCCTGTACACGTGCTAAATCGCACGAAAGTTAACCTAATTAACCAAGGTGCCCATACACCCTGTCCCCGTGCTTAACCGCACGAAAGTCACCCGACTATACTAGTCGTGAACTGTAACATAACTTCCAATGCGAAGTAATATCACATACACGAATAATAACCGGTGTACCCAACCCATATACTAATGACCAAATATCTCCCCACTTCTAGTGATGCGCTAAGTTTCATACGTGGGACGTCTCGCAAAGAGAAATCCAAATAAGGAACCCCCCGATACACTACTACCTAACATTGTATACACAACACGCACCCCAAATACCTATCTCTTTACACAAAAGTATAAACGTCCACTCTTACGCTTTAAAAGACAATATAAAATACCGCGCCCTGACTATCACTAGTTCTTGCGCAAAATAAATCCCAAGATATCACTCTCTGCTAGAAAATAAATCTAACCACCCTGACTCACTTTAGTAGACACCCTTACTTACCGGGATAAAATATGAAAACGCAAGACATCCTTACATGTCTATCGTACCACACAATACAACATATATACACACATATATAAAGGCTAGATGCACTCTCAAGTGACACCTAGTAAAATTCATTCATACTCTGATGTGGCGAACACCAAAACTTACCCTCAGTGTACACCCCCACTCTCTCGTGATTAACACCAAAGAACTCCACTACCCCGCGAAAATTTATATACGTAATATGGCTGATATAGCCAATGCATCCACTAAATTCGACTTACCCGCAAACTCTAGTGAAAACAAATTTTACATTGTGACACCCTCACTGTCACTCCAAAAATACCCCATGCCCATAGGATAAAAAGATACTTACCTCCATACTCTAACTGCAATGGCAGATCCTCGGGTTCCTGGTTAACATTTTCTTATCTGAACTGACCCAGAAACTGCTGTAATGGTTGTACATCCAGAACCTCATCCTATAGTTGCCCCATGCCTCGTTTAGGGCAATCTCTCTTCATATGTTCCGCTTACCCACAAACGAAAGACTTCCTAATAAATTCACCCTGCCACTGATCCATTCCTTGCTGGCCCGACCATCCTGTCGATAGCCTCCAGATCTAAATCGCTTGGCCTGATTCCCCTGCCGGGAATTCTGCCCCTGATATCCCTATATCTGCTGCTGGGATACTCCAATGGAACTCCCCCCACCTGCCTTATCTGACTCACTGGGTTCAAATCCCCTCTTGCTTCCCTTCATGCAGAAGCGATGCTCCTGACAGTGTAGGAGTGCTGCATTAACGACATCTGTATAAGATGTTAATACTGGACTTTCGATCAAATGTTGCCTGATCCTCTAGGCTAATCCATCCATGAACCTTGCTTTCTTTATTTCTTCATTGTTTACCTCATCCGATATAAAATTTGCCAAACGAGTGAACTCTTCCTCGTACTCGGCCACTGAATGGTCCCCCCGAGTCACCTCACTGAATTTTCTCCTCATCTCGGCCTCAACTGTTGGTGGAAAATACTTGCGATCGAACCACACCCAAACTCTACAATAGTCAATGTGTTCCTTTCTTAAATGGTGGTGATCGACTCCCACCACTGTAGCATTGCCCCCACTAACCTAAAAGTAGCTAGCATTTGCTTTTATACCTCACTGCAGTCAACCACCATGCGCAAGTGACGCTGCATGTCTTTATTCCACTAACATGCTAACACCACATCCGAACTCCCCTGAAACTCTAGTGGATGGCCCTTCTGAAAGGCCTCACGCACACGCTGCATGTCTTTATTCAGGCCCCGGGTGGGCCTGAACATCTGGTGACACTAACGGATATGGATGATTTCATGGAAAATATCTCGCCATTGCGATCATCGCCGTGTTAACTACCTATGCTACTAATTCGGTCACCTGTGCAACTGAAATCATCTCTGGCAGTTGCTGCGGTAACTCTGGCTCCTGATGAGCCTCTCAAGTCTCATCTCCCCTACTGCCCTAGTTTCTCTCTCTTTCCTCGACGACATCTGAAATGAGAATCGAATCGTATGAGTTCACCATCAAATATAAAGTAATTGGCAGAAGAACGTAAATACGCATACGTATAAGAATACAACAATCCTATGATAGGTCTTTATATCAAAGAACGCTAAGACGAAACATGAAAAGTCGCATAGGTCCTAAAGACACTAGAACTTGATCTTCTGATGCCACCTGTGACACCCCGCCTAATAAAATACCGGGTGATCAGTCTTATATCAAATTAAAACAAGAATCCTAGTTGGTTCATTCTTAGCATCACCGCCAAAAACATTTTTTAAAACTTACTAACCACCTAGTATTCCAAAAAGGCGATGCCAAATTTTATCTTTTTATTTAAACAAAACAATAACATGCAAAAATATACTATGAGCCATTCACAACAACTGAATCAAAACAATTAAATAAATAAATAAACTACATGCCGAATAAACCATCGGCCACAAAAGTAAATAGTCTAATAACAATCATCCCATAACTGAATAAAATGAATCTGAAAACTGTACTGAAAAGTCTGGGCGATAAGCCCTGAGTAACACTGAAACTGATAGATGATTCCAACTGTCGGAAAGAATGAACGATGCGTCTAATCCAAGCTCCTGCTAGTATCCACATGTGCCGCAGCTACATGTCCCTGGAATAGAATATCAATCCTGGCGTCATTGTGGCTGGAAACTTAAAAGGTTTTGAAAATAGTTTTATAGCAAGGGTTAGAACCCAAAATATTTTGAAAATATTAAGCAAGTGAATTAACTGCAGTAATTAGAAATGCATGAATGCGCTTCATTTTTAAGTTAGTGTCGTACTCTCTTGAGGATATACTTGCTCCTCCACTAATGTGCACACCTAACGGTTACCTTAACCCCACCCAGTTATACTACCCCATCCAACTAGTCCTGCTATAAGCTCTCGTTGCCATACTTCTCTATACCGAGTATTATTACTCATGGGTTATAAGTTATCTCTCACATTAACTTAATTAATTCCTTTAAAATAATATCATATAATCCGTGACACAAGTTATATAAGTAAATACATTTCACTCTGCATTATGTAACAACCCGCCTAATGGGATACCGGGCGATCACTCCTATATCAAATTATATCAGGAGTTACATATGGATCATTCTTAGCATCACTGTCGAAAATCCATTTAGTTACTAATATCCTATTAGGCGAGCGTTAAAAAAAACTTTTACTTAACTACTCTTTTTAACGATTAAAATAAAACATCCACAATTTAATGCGTAAATGAAATAAAAGGAAAATGAAATGAACTAAAATAACCGAACACTCGGTTCAAATTATACAACCATATCGAATATCGTGCGAAGAATAAATAAAATCAGTTGGACCATTGGCCCGAATGTTTGTACAATACCTCCTATCTAGAGTACAATGAAAGAAGCGTCTACCGAGAACCCGCAAGCATCCACAGCTGCTGCAGCAGACGTCTGACTCGAAAGAATTTCCATCCAGGCGTCCCTGTGTCTGGACACCTATATATATATAATATATAGAAAGAAAGGAGAGTAGATAAACGGGTCAGAGCCCGAATTTTGAAAATATTTTGCAAGTGCATAAATGCTTTATTTTTAGAAAAATAGTTTTATCTCACATTTAAATTGGTATCGCACTCCCATGAGATACCCCTCACCTCTCCTTTAGTAGTGCACACCTAACTCATCCTAACAACACTTCCTAGTCAAGCTACCCCGCCTAACTAGTCTAATAACCTATCCACTATCTACCCTAGATAGTCCAAGTGCTAAGGGCTAAACTTCCCTCCATTCTCAACACTGCACTAAGTTCGTGCGTGGGGTGTCTCGCAAAGCGGAATCCAAACAAGGAACCCCCCCCCCCCCCCCCCCCCGATACACTACTACTTGGCAGGGTTAATGGTAGAGATCCATTAGGCCTGTAGCACACACAAATGTATAAATATATATATATGTGTGTACATTTATAATATACGTCCGAATAATATCTCCCGGACTGAGGTTTACTTATCATCATCTTAATAATACTCATCCGGATCTACCTCCCGGACTGAGGTGTATTCTATACACAAAGTATTTATCATTTTTCTTTCAAAACTTTCCATTTCCCTTCTTGAGAGAGTAGCTACAGCAGAAATATTGCGACTTCTCAAATAAAAACCAATTTTAATTAATCCCAAATTTTAGTTAAACCCTAAGACATGCATCTAGGTGATTTATCAAATAAAATATAGCATGCATGATAAAAATAAACAATTTCAGGAAAAATCCCCCAAAGGGGCAAAACCTTTTATTTTTATTATAATATTGTAACATACAATTTCGGATTACAATGAAAATACAGTGACTAAGAATTACTCTCAGGTATCGGATTCTGTAGTCGGCGGCTGGAAATATCCCTTTCCAGGAGGGCAGCAATGAATCCACACGCAGTGAACCCACATGAACCTCAGTCCAATCAACAAAGGAAGAACCGCAGCACTCCTCAATGACACGCAGCCATGAAACTTTGTAGAGACTCCCTCAGCAATGACACGCAGCCCTCGGTTGCAAAGATCTCTCCACAAAGGTTTGAACAAACACAAGGTTGTGTTCTTGGGTTACCAAAAAGATTCACAAAGGATTGGCAATTGTGTGAATCAAAACATGAGTCTTGGGACTCAAAAAATATGAAGACTAGAGGTATTTGAACTCTAAAAAACGTCTTCTAAAGTCTTTCAAAACAACTCCCCCGAAGTTGGTATTTATAGGAAAAAATATGAAGAGTCCCATGTTTTTAAAACTCTAAAATTCTATCCAGCGTACAAAAAAAACAGCATTCTTTAAGGAATTTTCTCTATCTTCAAAAGGTCATAACTTCTTCACCGTAGCTCGGATTGAGGTGCCGTTTTTCCAGTATCTTCGTTGCGGCGAGCTCTTCAACTTTCCAGTTGACCAGACCTTCGAACTATGGATGTAAAATTACGAAAATGACCTTGAACACTCCTATCTTGCCTTTTTTTTCACTGTTTTGACTTCCCTTGCGTACAACTTGCATTAAGTCCCTAAAATCTTGGAACGTGAAGTCGTTGAGGCAGATGTGGGACACATTAATGGAGATGTTGAATGTTTGATTCCCGGAATTCGGATAGACGCCGTCATGTGAGATCGTGAGGTGACGTGCCAAATGTAGCGGCGTACGACATACATAAATGTAACATGTTGGACATGAGAAAAATTTCCTTACAAATCTCCCCCTATGTCTATGACGGTACATACATAAAAAATCCGAATTATCAAATATGAAATTGCCTATACAAATCTACCCTCCCATGAACCCAAAACTGGAAACGGTACAAATGAATAGTCTTCATCGTTTGATCTTCAAATCTTCAGGAATCTCAAATCTTTTCTCATCAGGGTGTGCAATTCAGAGATCATCAATGTAGTACCTACACACATAGATAAACATACCAAGTGACGTATCGAGTTTGAAATGAGATAAACATAGATACCAATATATGATAAGCATAAGTCAGATCTCAAAAACTCCCCCAAAATTCAAACTCCCCCAAAATAAGATAATTCTTTCTCCCCCTTTTTATGATGTCCCCAAATAGACAAATAAGAAGAATGAATCAAACAAGCAAGAAAAATCGGGGCGTCACGGTATACAAATCAAGGCATCAATCAAATGACAAACGTGCTCTTGCAAGGAGATGCTAAAAAAAATCTTCGCAAACTATTTTTGATTTTTTTTCAATTTTTCATACAAAACAAAAAAAATAGATACCATTTGAAAAAAAATGTAAAGCATGATATAAAAATCACACCATGGATTTAGACTCAAACAACCAAGTCATGGAAATGGAATGAATGGGTGTGAACACATTCGATAGGTAAATCAACTCAATCAATCATATGTGCACGATGCATTTGTGTACCCCTAACGAATGAGCATCAAAAGTATCCTTAGGTGTAAAAGATTTGTTGAATTTAGATGACATCGTCTTATGCAAATCAACAAATCAAAGTCAAAATGATTTCCACCCCAATAACGTCCAAAACTATAAAGCGCATTTTTCAAGCATATCAAGGACGTGCAAACCCAGTTTAAATTCTCCAACCAAACTCCCTCATATATATTTTATTTTAGAGGTGATCTAAATTCTCAAACTTTGGAGAATTGGTGCAAAAACCTAAATGGCCCATAATTGGCATGAATTTCTTTTTATTGCCTTTCAATTTTTTCGGGATCTTTTAACCTCTTTGGACCTCGGATAATAAAATTCCTCCATTTTTTAGGTCCTTTTTAACGGTGGCTTTTGCGCAAAGGATAGATAATCACTTTCGCAGCCCCTCCCCATTTTTAAACAAAGCACACAAACTCACAAAACGGTTCTTATATGCACAATTTCCTTATCAAAATATATCGCGCTTGGTTCGTTTTAAGGACAGGATTGAAGTGAAAACACCCAACCAACATGTGATAAGACAAGTAAAATAATCAAACAAATCCGTGCATGTGTGCAATAAAGGAAACATGAGTCAAACATGTAGGAAGAAACACTCAATTACATCTTAATGACTCCAAACATTATAAAGCACATGGATGAATTGACCTATTGTCTCAAAACACTATCAAATAGTCACATGGAAAAAAAAGGATTGATGTTGTGACTTGGTCATCCTAAGTGTTCATCCATAAACGGTACAAACAAAAAACAAAAATCTTTTTGGATTATCTCAAAATTTTAACAAACTAATTTTTTTTTGTATTTTTCAAAAAATTTCAAAAAAATATATACAAAAGGTACAAGTCATCACACTAGTAAAAATACATCATGAAACCACAACTAGTGTATGACAAACATGCAATCACAATTAACCAAAAGATTTCACATGGGGTGAATTACGTGCAAGCAAACGAGAATCGTGGACAAATAAATCATAAGCCTCTAAATTCGATTTTCTAACCCAAATTGATGTGTAACGAAGTGTGGGGGTTTTGGGAATCGAATTTATTCTTTCATTAACCTTCTTAGGTCCATTTAAAAGCTTATAACAAAAATGCCTAAAATGACCTTGCCTACCACAATGTGTGCAAGAGTAAATCGGGCGATTTGTGTTCCCTAAAGGTGGCCCTCTCCTCAAATTTATCGGTTGCTCTCTCCTAATTTGCCTAGGTGGGTCTCTCCTAATGATCCTAGGAGGTTCTCTCACACGTGTGGGAATGGGTGCAACATATTTTTCAAGACCAATCCCACCCCTATCCGTTTTGATCTCGACTGTGCCTAAAATCTTATCAAGTTTTTCAGACCTAGACTCCAAATCAAATTTTACTTTACTTGAATCTTTCAATTTCACCTCAAGTTCACCTATCCTAGATTCAAGTACTAGTTTAGAATCCTCAAACTCTAAAAGCTCATTTTTCATAGTCTCCATCAACCCTCTAAGACTATCTCTCTCACCCTCGATGTACTCAAGCTTCTCTTTCAAAATTTTCTCATGTGCCCTAAATTCTTTAATTAAAAAATCATTATTTTTTATGGCACACTCTTTCAATTGAGCTTTCAATTTCAAATTTTCTTTCTTTGTTTTCAAAGTTTCAGCATAAAGTTCATTGAAAGCAGTTTGCAAGTCATGCTCATCTACACTTTCCTCCTCACTTTCATCCACACTCCGATCACCTTCACTATCATTACTAATCACAAGGATGGGAAACTCTCGCCTAGAAGCATAAAAAACTTCTTCTTCCGAATCACAATCACTAAGGGTAGTAACATGAGAAATCGGTTTATTCAATTTCTTCTTTAAATTTATGGTACACTCATGTAACGTGTGACCAACACCCTCATAACAAGGACACCTCTCAGATTCGTTTTCAACAGAAGATTTAAAACAAGAGTTCGTGTGAATTTTCCAATTAATTTTTTCAAAAATTTGACATCGAAGATCATCAAAACCATCAAAAGCCATTTTTGTGCAAAAACAGGATCAAAACACAATAACTTAGTGCAACAGGCTCTGATACCAATTTGAGAGAGTAGCTACAGCGGAAATATTGCGACTTCTCAAATAAAAATCAATTTTAATTAATCCCAAATTTTAGTTAAACCCTAAGACATGCATCTAGATGATTTATCAAATAAAATATAGCATGCATGATAAAAACAAACAATTTCAGGAAAAATCCCCCAAAGGGGCAAAACCTTTTATTTTTATTATAATATTGTAACATACAATTTCGGATTACAATGAAAATACAGTGACTAAGAATTACCCTCAGGTATCGGATTCTGTAGTCGGCGGCTGGAAATATCCCTTTCCAGGAGGGCAGCAATGAATCCACACGCAGCGAACCCACATGAACCTCAGTCCAATCAATAAAGGAAGAACCGCAGCACTCCTCAATGACACGCAGCCATGAAACTTTGTAGAGACTCCCTCAGCAATGACACGCAGCCCTCGGTTGCAAAGATCTCTCCACAAAGGTTTGAACAAACACAAGGTTGTGTTCTTGGGTTACCAAAAAGATTCACAAAGGATTGGCAATTGTGTGAATCAAAACATGAGTCTTGGGACTCAAAAAATATGAAGACTAGAGGTATTTGAACTCTAAAAAACGTCTTCTAAAGTCTTGCAAAACAACTCCCCCGAAGTTGGTATTTATAGGAAAAAATATGAAGAGTCCCATGTTTTTAAAACTCTAAAATTCTATCGAGCGTACAAAAAAAATAGCATTCTTTAAGGAATTTTATCTATCTTTAAAAGGTCATAACTCATTCACCGTAGCTCGGATTGAGGTGTCGTTTTTTCCAGTATCTTCGTTACAGCGAGCTCTTCAAATTTCCAGTTGACCAGACCTTCGAACTATGGATGTAAAATTACGAAAATGACCTTGAACACTCCTATCTTGCCTTTTTTTTCACTGTTTTGACTTCCCTTGCGTACAACTTGCATTAAGTCCCTAAAATCTTGGAACGTGAAGTCGTTGAGGCAGATGTGGGACACATTAATGGAGGTGTTGAATGCTTGATTCCCGGAATTCGGATAGAGGCCGTCATGTGAGATCGTGAGGTGACGTGCCAAATGTAGCGGCGTACGACATACATAAATGTAACATGTTGGACATGAGAAAAATGTCCTTACACTTCTCATATCCAGGAAATGTATTTAAAAGCCAATTCATTAGCATGAATTACTTTATCATAACATATACTTTTTAGAAGCCAGTTTTATTATCATAAAAATGCTTTTCTGTTTCAAAATATCCCATTTCCCTTTTTATATTCAGGAAATGTATTTAAAAGCCAATTTTATTATCATAAAAATGCTATTACCATATCATATGCTTCCACATCCCTTCTTCCATCCGGGAGTGTTACCGAAGCTAAACATATAACCCATTTCCCTTCCTATATCCAGGAAATGTAATTAAAGCCAATCCATTATCATGAATTGCTTTAATAACGCGTTCTAAGACTGCCCGTCCGGGTTTCCCCACTGTGCGCGCCCCTAAATGGCTATCATCTTCCAGGGCCTATAATCAAGACAACCTGGGATCCTACATCGCAAGACGTCGGGAAGCGGCCATGTGCCTGCGGGATAGTCAAGACCACACCCGGAATCTCTTAACCAGCGCAGAAAATATATATCAACAAACTCTCACATGGCCTATAGGACTATATCCACCCTGCATTCATTAGACAGGGGGCTTCACCATACGTACGCAACTTCCTTTATGATAGTGATTTAGAGAGGCGTGTAATCCACATTTTATTAATTATGAAAAACATTTCTCTTTCCATTTTGAAAATATTCATTTTTATATTTTCAAAATCATTTCCATCATAACATATATATATATATATATATATATATATATATATATATATATATATATATATATATATATATATATATATATATATATATACACCTAAATCACACCGTATATACATATCCTATATATTCCTCCTAGAATATATATATAATAACGGCCATAGTGGCCTATAGCATCTAGCGATAACCAATAACCCAAAGATTCCCTCCAGGAATCATAATCATGCATTCATATAAGCATGATACTAAATCCAAAGTATTTCTTACTTTAATAATCACTATATATCTCAATCCTATCTAAGGATTTATTGGATATCTCCAATTATACCATTTCTCATTTAGCGAATATATAACTATACTCCCCAAATTTATCCTAATCCACTCATATGATTCACTCAACCAAGATCAATATGATTATGTTCTCTCTTTAGATCATAATCCTCTTTAATACTCAAATTTTAGAAAGCCCGCTTTAAACTCAAAGAGGAGAAGTAATAACAATCTCCAAAATCTTGGGCTGAAAACAGAGTACCGGTCGACCGGTCCTGGACCCCCGGTCGACCGCGGGTTGCAATTAAGCCTATGAAACAAAGCAGTAGGCCATTTCTTCTTGACGCGATCGACCGGCCATAGGGGCGCGATCGACCGATCACACCAGGTCCCCAAAACTAAATTCCTCAAATTCATTATCCAACAACCCAAATTTCATTATCGGGGTTTCTAAACTACCCCAAAAATCATCCAAAACATCTACACGATTAATCCTAGCCTTTATTTTTCCAATTCCCGATTTGATTTCCGAGTTGATGATTTCAACCCGGAGCTATCATCTTGTAAAAATCATATCAAATCGAGGAAAAATCAAAAAAATACGCGGTCAGCACCCACGCGACCGTATCGAAAATATCTACAACTTTTGTGTTTTGGCCGAAAGATAAATCAATTATTTTTCTGGCCAAAATGGCCCCCTAAGGTGATGGGTTACTATTCATCATCTTCTCCGAGACGATTTCGGCCATTAAAGCTTCTCCCAAGCTTTTGTCGCCTCACCCGACGTCCTACAACCTCAACCAACTACAAATACACTTATAATACGGGTTCTAAACATCCTAGAACCCGGAATCACCAATTAATTGCAATTAAAACCTAAGTTTCTCCAATTTACCATTTTTAGGAGTTTATTCGTTTTAACTCCCAAAAACTCGTTTTATCCACGAATACCCAACCCAAAATCATTAGGGTTTGTTATAACAACAATGATATGAGATATTTATGCATAAAAATAAATAAAGCAAGTAAACACTTGCCTCGTGGATAAAATCCGACGTCCTCGAGTCGAATCCGACGGAGTTTGGCTCGAATCTCCATTTCTCTCCTCTTTTCTCTCCTCCTCTCTCTCTTCTCTCTCTTTTCTTTCTTTTCTTTCTCTTTTTCCCCCTCTCCCTCTCTTTATAAAGAAAGAAAAGGGTTTAAACCCTTAAAACCCAAAAATGACTCGTTTACCCAATTACGAGTTACTTTTACCTCTAAAATTACCCGAAACTTAATTTCGACAATCGGACACTCTTTTCCGACTATCTCGGACATTCCGAGACTCATGGCGCAGTTGAAATTTCCATCCGAGGTACTTGACCGTAAATCACTATTCCAACCCAAAATAAATAAATGCGGGTTTTCTACTCAAAATCTTACCTCTTTTGTCGCTATACTCCACGGCGACATATAATTAAATTACTTCGACCTATATAGTCCCAAAATAATTTATAACACCCTTCGAAAATCATCAAATCCTCAAAAATTACTATTTCGAGAAATTCTCCAAATTCCAAATTATACTTAATTATGGAACTTAATTGTCTCCAAAAGGACAGATTGTTACACATTATTACCCACATATAATATTCAATACTAATATATACGTATCTTTATTACAACATCCATACATATGTCATATGTATATCCATCCTTCCGGGTATACCCTCGCTGAATGATTTCCTCTAAAGTGTTGGCCAAAAACATAAACATTGGAGGGGGTCATATTTCCTTCCTCAAAGTGAGATAAACCCCTCACCCATATAACGAACGCTATAACCTGGGGATATACTCGCCCTGCTCCTCAAGCTAGGGGATTTACCCACTTCGCGCAACCTCGACTAGAGTATATAATTTAATTAAATATCTAGTCATTGATATATATATATATATATACTATCACATACCGCATATATATAATCAATAAAATTTTCCGGCTTAACCATGTACAAATTCAATAGCATTAGCCTAAAATATTTTCGAGTCCATGGTCCGATGCTATTTTAATTAATTTACTCATTAATCTATTTATTCTCTTGGTGTCAGCCAACCAATATACTCAGACTCACTCATTTGGCCCATATCCTAATATTTCCCGAGTTTATATTTCGATTCCAAATTAATTAATTAATTTCACTTAATTAATTGATTTAAGTAGTGGCACGCAACAACCATACCCGAACAGAACCACCCCGTCCTTTATTTCATCTTATGGAATTAAATCCTGAAATTCAACTATAATGTGTCACAAATCTTTTCTTTCCAAAACCCAAATATATTGGCCTATAAATGATAGGAAGTAACCTCATAATTATTACTCACTAAATAATTCAACTTAAATACAAATCCAATAAAATCCCCCCTTATATACCTAAATAATCTGAATTGCCAGCGATTCTGGACCGTCGATCAATCGATCAGTTCTCTTCCTCGCCACAACCCTGTTTCTCCATTGTTAACCTTTCAAGATTTTTATCCCAAAATTCAAACCTTGGTCAATTCCCTTTATCATATAATCTTTCTTAAGATGATTTTATATTCTCTTACTGATTTCAGTTCATCCACAGGATTCATCAAGAGTCAACAATTTCTAACTCGGGATTTTACGGTTTCATATATTCGTTTCTTATGATTACCACCTCAAACTTAATTTACTCAATAAAAGTTAATAGGGCTGTAATAGCATTAGGATTTATCACTATCAAGTCTTATACTAATATCAAATCTTGCCTATAATTCATTCTCACATTTGATTTCCCACAAAGCCATTTCATCCAAAATTCATCACCAAAACATATGTTGATACACGTACTACAATATGAATTCAATATCACATCTTAAAATCACAGCGAGTTAACCACATACCTTTTTGAGTTTGTAGAGTCTGATCCGTTGGTGTAGAGATAGGCTTGATGATGATCACCCAATTTTGTCCTTCGATTTGTCTCCAAAAGATCCTCAAATTGCTCTTAATTTGCTTCCTTTATTTCTCTCTCAAAGTCCTAGGTTTGGAATTCTGTTAATTGCCGTTCAACACTCTCTCAATTAGGTTTATAATCCTTAATCACATTTTTAGTCACATGGGCCTAATTAAAATGGCCCAATTACCCCTGCGTGGCCCGGTTATGCCCAAAAATGCCCCGAGACTCATTTACCACTCCCGAATACACTTTTCCAACTATCTCGATCCATTCAGACTCAACTGTGCACTTTGAATTGTCATTCGAAATACTTTATAATATTCTCGAACTTTGACCTCAAAATGCGACTCAATAATAATTCGAATAATTAAACCTAAGGTCGCCAAATATAAATAATTCACCCCACTTAAATAAATTCTCCAAATCATAAAGTTAAGTTTCTCCAATTTAAATAGTTTTATTTCTCCCAAAAATAATTAAATACTAAATCCTCAAAATGACGGGGTGTTACAGTAGTAACCTCTTTATCAAATGAAAATCTGATTTTCATGTGAAGTGATGAGGGTAATATTCCCATGGGTTTTTTTAGACTCTTTCGAGAAATAGATTGATAGTCAATGGGATATCGAGCACTTGAAACTATGCATTATATTTGATAGGTCCTACTATGAGAGTGAGGATGAAAACCCCTAAGACCTCCCGATGAGTGTTATCATAGGCCCGAATGGTCGCAGAGGATGGTAAGAACTCCAAGGCGATGTATCCCAGGTTAATGAGGATGCGTAGGGGGCATATATTGATGGACCATTGTTTATCAGTATTATGGGTAAAATCTATCTAAATGCTTCAGTAGTGATGTATAGCACAAATTGTTGATTATGACCTTATATAAGGAGGTCTTTATCAGAGAAGTTGATGTGTTCTTACCAGGGCCGGTCCTAAGATTGGGAGTGCCCTGTGCGAAAATCAATTTAGGGCCCTTTAAAAAAATATTGTCCAAAGATATGAAATACCTAAAATGGGCCCCTAAAAAATTAAACTTATTTTTTAGGGCCCATTTTAGTTGGGTGAGATTTTTGTGTAGTTGAATCATTCTTTATACAAATTGTTTTTGGGTAGTTAAAAAACGGGCCCCTAAAAATTTAAACTTATTTTAAAAATTAACATTTTTATATACATAAAATATTTTTGGACCCCTAAAATATATATATATAGGTGCATACTCTAAAATGGGCCCTGTGCCATTGCCCACTTGGCACATGGCCAGGGCCGGCCATGGTTCTTACATGGAGATGGAGCCGATGATGGTCGAAATTTTGGCCAGAGTTAGATCTGTAGGTACAGAATACTTGGATAAGAGATGTATGAGGGTGGTTCAGTGTTAACGAGATGTATCTAGTAACTCCCATATGGTGATTTGAGTTGATGTCTGACGAAGTTATTCCTGGATTTTATTATTTTTCTTGAGGAGTGGTGTGACAGCTACCTCAGAAGAACTTTTCTCTTTACTGGTTGGGTTCATAGAGGTGGAGTGCCAACCTGAGCTGGTGAGAAACTCGGTAGCCCTGTCTGGAGAGAGAATGGGTTTAGCTCAGGCTTCTAGTTTATTTTACTTTAGTGGGCATTGAATATCAATTAAGGTTACGAGGCCTGAGGCAGATGATGTTGGCTTTTGGGTCCATTACTCTAGTTCAATCTAAAGTGGGGGTTGCTTAGGACTTTTAGGAGCCTTGTTATGTGTTTTGAAGGGATCCCAAGGATTATAATCATCTATCGACCGTATGGTTATGTCAGTTTTTAAAGTATGGGTGGAGATTTTTGCCACCGTGGCTAAAATTTATTCGCCTTTATGGTTAGGTGTGTTTGTTGACGATTCTATAGATATGGATGATCCCGACAAGATGTAGTTATTGGAGGTTATTTCTTGGGTTCCTTATTATCAGAAGAGGTTATGGACTCTTCTAAAATTTCATGTGCGTGGTTATGAGGAACGAGGTTGACCAACTCTATCTCGGCGGTAAATAAGAACCTCCAGGAAGGGGGACCCTCTGGTGGGAGATGTCCTCAGTGGGTCATTTAATCTTGTAGTTCCATTATGCTGACTATGTGGGCTACATTAATATATGTATTTCCACAGTTGCGTCCTATATTGGTGTAATGGAGGGTCCAGGGTGATATCCCAAGCATAAAGAGGTCGAAGGCTAGTTGTAGGACGAGTAGGCCAGTTTAATATAGGGATCGACATGATCTTCCCCGGGATGGATAATCACAGGAGGATTATGGTCAACCTTTAGTAAATTATACTATCCATTGGACCGGGATGATTTGGTAAACGTCGACACTGGGGTGTTTTAGTTTTCACTTGTTTTTAAAGAAGTGAAGGGGTGGTCCTTCATATAAGAGGCTTGAATGTAAGTTTTCCACGTGTAGCCTTATTTTTTTATGCGACAAGTCTAGTGCTTATGTTATTATAGTCGGTCAAGTTCCTTATAGGTGGCTTTATACCTGATCCCAAAATTATAATCTTGGATACTGGGGGCCTCGAAGGACGTGGGTCCTTCTTCATGAGGTTTAAGCCCTTTCCCTCGGGAGTAGTCCCATTGTGTCATCATTTTCGATATTTGGGGGTTGAAGACTAATTCCTCTATAGGAGGCGTGTTCCCCTCAATCACTAGGAGTTGGTCGAAGAAATTGGTAATGCTCTGGTAGGTCAGCATAGTAGGCATGCTTAAGATTGGGGGACGAAGGTATGGGAATAGGCTCTAAATTGCTGGAGGTAGTGTTTTTTGTAATGGGCTTTAATCCTAGTTTTGGACTAATCATCCAAGAAAGGTCAATAATATCCCTAGAGTCTATTTGTAACAACTCATGATTCGTTTTCCGAAGGATTGGTCTGGGTTGTCATTCCTTATTGCCTGCCGTATTTGGTTAAGAATATTATTTAAGAGTCCATGAGCCGTTGGTCCTCACGAAAGAGGTTCCACCTTTCTTTTGGAAGGCTCGTCTGTGGGGCTTATGCTATTAGCCAGGGTTAGCTCGCATTTTGAGATTCCCAAACGGCTTCCCTTAGAGTAATGTGAGTCCTCATTATTTCTTTTCTTTGAATAATATTTGGTTACGGGACCTAAACTTCCTAGTGATGTGATAATCTTCCTTAAGTTTTCTGTCTCTTTCACTCATCTGTACTGGGGGCTAGGATATCAGTGTGGTCGAATCACAGGTTCTCTCATTTGACAACTAACGGATGTGGTTCTTCTGATGTTTTTCGTAAAGTTAGTCAAGAATGTGTTTGAAGTAGTTGGTGGGCGATTACTATTGCTGGTTTCTAAATCTGAGAAGGCAAACATGTGTGCCTTAGAGGTTGACCCCACCCCCATCTAGTGGAATGGATTGGTACTGCAAAGGTGATATGCTCGGTTGCCTGGAGGTCCTCTTCGTACATCTCCTCACACTCGACTGAGTGGCATGTTTCTTCCAAGGAGGGAGAAATGAGGCTCGGCTCTTTTGAGATCTTGAATCTTGTGACCAAGAACAAGTATAGACCGCAGTGGTTGGTTTGTAGGAAGTGTATGTCCATGATGAAGAATGTCATATGGTCAATGAAGTTTAGTTTCAGCAATGATTTTTATGGCAGGTGATGGGGTCCCTAGAGGGGTTTCTATTTAGGAGTGTGAGTGTTCCCTCATTCTTAGTTTTTAATGAATGGGGATTATGAGGGTGGATGTGTCAGTATTTAGGATGCGAGTGTCTGATAAGGTGTTGTTACCAGGGTTGGGGTTGAATATACGTGAGGTGTCTTGGTCGGGCTCGTAACTCTTTGGGGGGAGGCACAACTTAATAGTTACTTAGAGGGGCTCCCGATTGGAAGGGCGTAGTGGTGGCTACCATGGTTTGGGAAATTTTGAAAACCAGGCTTGGCTCTGGCTGTGGGCTGACTATAAGAGTGGTGATATGAGACGTGGAAGCTCCAGGAGAAAACTTGCGGGCAGAGAACCGACTTGCAGCTCGACGAGGTTCATCCGTAGGTTTGGAAGCTTTGTCATCCAAACACTCCTCCATCTTACACCCTATGTGGTTGAAGGATTTGAAATCTGGGATCCATGTGATTTAAAGTTCATTATGTAATTCTTTTCGAAGGTTCTTAATCACGATCTCTATCTGGTCATTTTCCAAGGCAATTAACAATTTGACCTACGTTTTCTCTTCAGCGAGTGATGAAAGAGCCAGCTACCTCTTCCTCTTCCCGTTTCAGTATTTTCAAATCTTTACGTGTGACGCCAGGTTCCTCGTTATATTTGTATTGTTTGAGGAAAGTAAGACATACATCAACTCGCATTTTGGCAGTTCCTTCACATTTCAGACCAATGTACCAGGTGCGGTCTCCTCCGAAAAAAGTGGAGGAGAACATCCTTTCTAAGAATCCTAGACCTACATCTCAGACCTGCATCTGAAGGTGGTAATTGGATAAATGAGCGGATGAAGAGCCTAATATTTTGTATGTCTTGAATGGATCAAGAAAGTTTTTCAAAGACCTTGTAATTCAATGGGTCAAGAAAATATACCGAATGCAAAAAATAAATGGGCTATATGGGTGTAGAAAATTACACCCAAATACACAAGACAAAAATTTATGTGGTTCACCAATTTAATTACGTACAGAAGTCACGCCCACTTTCACTATAATAATATTATTTACAAAATACACATTGTGTATCACTCGCACTCTGAAAATACTCACTGTGTATTTTTTGACTTACACTTACATTGTCTCTCTAAAAAAATGCACTATATATCTTTTCTCTCTAATTACTTACACTTACAACCTCTGATATATCTTGATGGTTCAGCTTGTTTCTCTTATACGGAGAACATGATACCAATTTTCTGAATAAACAAATATTGTCCAGTGGAAGTGAATATGTGATTTACAAACTAGAAAGAGTGATTCTACTCTGACTTACATTTTTGACAAAATTTGGGCGACAAACTGATGTGGCGACTTTTTATTGGTTGATTTTTGGGTCCCACTAGCGTGGACACCCAAAATTGTGTAGTGTCGCGTCGTGTCACGCTTTATTTGGGTCTTTCTCGTGTTAGTTAAAAAGAAAAAAATTTCGTCGGGTTTTAATTTGATTGCGTTCGTGTTGGGTAAAAAATATGATTTACTATCGTGTTGCATTTTTTTGTCGTGTTCGTGTCAAGTTAAAAAAAATCATGTCGTTTCGTATTTTAATTGGGTTGTATTCGTGCTAGGTAAAAAAAAATAATTTATGGACATGCCACATTTTATTAGGTCATATCAATGCAAATAATTATAGCATATATATTTATCTAAGGAAAATATTAGACACACCGGGTGTTAGTACTGGTACTGCTTTATTTGTTTGTACTATGGTGTGGGTCCTGCCAGGGAATGCTGTAGGTCCCACTAATGTACAATAAAATAAAGCGCAATTGGTACTAAATCGGTACTTGGACCCGGTAAGAGTATCATTACTCTCTATCTAAATATTGTCCTTTGAATATATAGTTGAAAACAATTGGTTAAGGAAACGATTTCTAGCTAAAACGTATATAGTTATCTAAATATTGGTTGAGATAACAATTAGTTGAAGAATACAAATTACAAAATCTGCCAAGCAATTCCTTTCTACTGGGTAAAACTAGGCGTGTTCGCGGTTCGGTTTTGAGGTTTTTTTTGGACCACACCGACTTGGTCGGTCCTCTAAAAAAATGGACCAAGATCGAACCGATAATGTCGGTTAACCGACCCTAGTCGGTTCGGTTTTTTATAGGGTCGGTTCGGTCTAACCCGTCGATCCTCACATTAATGAATTACATCATTTATTATAATAAAAATATACACGAGTATACTTTTTCCGAACATGAAAAATGAAAAAATATCAAAATTTGCAATTAAAACAAACATATTATTGGATTAAACTATAATTTAAACTAATCAAATATTAAAATATACATTTTCAATATTAATATATCTTTTATATATACATATATATGTAAAGATATATTATTTTATATAAAGTCGGTTCGGGTCGGTCCTAACAGGATTTTTGAAAGTGTAAACCGTGGATTGGACCGACTACGCCAGTCCCCCCAAAAATAAACTGAGACCGGACCGATTAATAAAAAAGATCGAAACAAGAGAGTCGATTCGGCCCGGTTCGATTCGATCCGTCGGTCCATTCGGTTTTTTGAACACCCCTAGGTAAAACTAGCCGAACCAAAAATGTACCCAAAAGCCATACCCACATATATGTCAAAATCTAAAGGCTCACTTTTTTTCCTGCAACTAAAATAGATACATTTGATAAAAATTAAAAATCTGTATTTTCAATTAAAAAAACTGTTTTTTATATAAAAAAAAACTATTTCTATTAAGAAACGGTTTCAAAAATGAAAAAAAAGTTCTACTTTTTATATTGGTTTAAAAAAACATTTCAACTGCTTTAAAATAACCTCTTAGTTTTATTTATTTATTAAAAACTATTTTTAAAACATAATTTTTTTATGTAAAATAAATGTTTTTTTTACAAAAATAGACTATTATAACTGTTAAAAAAATGTTTTTTCAATATTTTTTTTAAAGAAGACCCATTCTTAAAAAGTATTTTGTTTTATAATTTTTTTATATAAAATCTGTTTTAAATGTTAAGAAATGGCTTTATTTATAAAAAATATATTTCTTAAAAACAATTGTTTTCCTAGTATATATATATATATATATATATATATATATATATATATATATAGAGAGAGAGAGAGAGAGAGAGAGAGAGAGAGAGAGAGAGAATAATGTAAGAATGTTTTTTTTATAAAATAGTTTTTAAAAACTTGTACAGTTTTTTTGAAAAAAAATTGATGTCTTATATTCACGATTGGTTAGTTCGCTAGTGCGGATTTACATCTATTAGATGATGTGGGTACGTGCCAGTGGCGCTAACCAATCGTGAATCTAAGACATCAAATTTTTGATGTTTTAGAGACATCAATTTTTTTCTTTTAAAAAAAAACAGTTTTTATAGTGAAAACTTTTTTAATTTTTTTTATAACACAGTGTTTTTATATAAAAATACTTTTTTTATAAAAAAAAATAATTTTTAAAACGGGACTTTTATTAAAAAATTGTTACAAAACAATTTTTTTTTTTAATAGTTAAAACAGTTTATAAAAAAAGTTTTAATTTTATATAAAACAATTTTTTTATGATTTATAAACATTTTTTATTAAAAAAACAGATAAGATGTTTTTTTTTAAATGGTGGAAATGTTTTTTTAAAATAGTTATAAAAAGTTAAAAAAAAAATTCTATTTTTCAAATAGTTTCTTATTCAAAGAAGTTTTTTGTATTAAAAAACAGTTTTTTTAATTAAAAATACAAATTTTGAATTTTTATCAAATGTATTTATTTTATTTTGGAAGCAAAAAAAATGAGCTTTTATATTTTGTCTTATATGTGGGTAGTAAAATTCTACTATGATCGAATAATGGGCCAAGCGTGAATGACATGACAATCACTAGTGGCCAAAAGTTGCTTATAGAAAAAAACTAACAATAATTCTATTTGTACATAACAAAATCGTGTGTACAGATTGATGCTTTCGTGTTTGTATTGTTTCGCGTCTTGACACGAATCAATGTGAACATGACACATCAGATATAAACGATTTTGTACGAATTCTCTGTACGTATAGAACTATTCAAAAACTAAACTTGTTGCAATCACTACCTAATACCTAGCACTACTGTTCTAAAAAATCCGCCTAGGCGCCATCTAGGCTTGAAGCTTGGGAGAAACCCCCCGCCTTAAGCTTTTCACGCCTTATTCTTGGTAAAACCCTTAAGGCGCACTTTTTTCTAAAAAGAACAACGCTTTAGTGAAACGATATCACCTTTTAAGGAATTTTTTTTCAAACCGGACCATTATCCCATCCAAAATAATCAAATGGTATTTTGATTTGCAAATATTCAGACATATTTTTATGATACATACAATTTTAGTATTTTAATAGCCTTGTTATGGTTAAAAAATATTAAAATATATTATGAAGGCCTAAACGCCTTTTTACGCTAAGGCCCACCTACGCTTCCAAGGCTTAAGGCTTGGCCTCCACGCCTCGATCACCTCCCGTATTTTTTAGAACCTTGCCTAGCACAATACCAACCCATTTACTTGTTGCATCTTTCCTCTACATGGATCATTTGATGGTTTATATAAAAGAAATGGTAATTGTAACTTTTTTTAATATTCGGTTATTTATTTATTAAATATATTTTTTTATAATTATTTTTTTAACATTTTTTTAAATAATAAAAGAATTATTTTTAAAATAGTAAAAAATGGTCCTCTCCAATGGTATGAAAAAAAATACGACTTCATGCCACGCCACGTTTGATTTGAATCATGATCGTGTTAGTTAAAAAATAAAATATTCATAATCACATTGTGTAAGTTTTTAATTGATTTCTGTTAAATAAAAAAAATGACTTTGACATGCGCCGTGTCAGCAGTATGTATAGGCAGTCTAACCACCTATACATACCGCTGACGCGGACCAACATATTAAAAAAAAATGGTCCGCGATAACGGCAAGTATTGGTAGACCGACCACCTATACATACTGCTAGCACGGACCATTTCAAAATCGTATTTTTTTTAACTTAAACACAAATCAATTAAAAATTATACAATGTGATTATGAATATTTTAGTTTTTTAACTAACATGATCACGATCCAAATAAAATGCGATGTGGGGTGGAGTTGTATTTTTTTCATACTACTGGCGCGGACCATTTTTTAATAATTTTAAAACAATTATTTTACTATTTAAAAAAAAATGGTTTGTGTCAGCGGTATGTATAGAGTATTGCTGGAATGGGAACTAATAAATCCAAGTGTGAATTTTTTTTTTTGCTGGAATTGATGATGTGGAGAAAAGAAGGTTAGCTGATCTTATGAATATGAATATTGGGAAGCTTCCTGTTAAGTATTTAGGTGTTCCTCTCATTTCTATTAGACTGAAATCTGATGATTGTAAATCCCTGGTTGAAAATCTTATGTCTAAAGTGAGAAGTTGGACTAATAGATGGCTATCCTATGCTGGTAGAGTTCAACTAGCTATTTCAGTACTAAGAAGTGTTCAAGTGTATTGGATTAATATCTTCATTTTGCCTAAGAAGGTTATTAAAGATATTGACCAAATTTTAAGAAGATTTGTTTGGATAAGGGATGATTTGACGAGTTCTGGGGCTAAAGTGGCTTGGAAGGATGTTTGTTATCCTATTGAAGAAGGAGGATTGGGAATCAAGGATCTAATCACCTGGAATAAAGCTAGTATGCTTAGACGCATTTGGGATTTAGCTAGGAAGAAAGAATCTCCATGGGTCAAATGGATTCACTCAGTTTTTATCAAATCTGAATCTATTTGGACTGTCAAACTAGGTAATGATGCATCCCAGACTTGGAGAAAATTGTGGAAATTGAGGGATAAGGCCAAAAAATTCATTAAATATCATGTGGGCTCAAGGGAGGACATATTATTTTGGCTTGACAACTGGCATGAGAAGGGGCCACTTATTGAACATTATGGGGCTAGAATTGTGTATGATGCACTCAGTAATGTGAAAGTTAAAGCAAAGATGTTTATTAGTGATGAGGGTTGGAATTTTCCTAGACTAATCTCAAATGACCTCATTGATATGGCTAGAACTACAATTGTTCCCCAAAGAAGTATGGAAGATAATATTTCTTGGCTGGTTGCTAAAGATGGAAAGTATAATTGCTCAGACACCTATAATGCTTAAGAGATAAGAAGAATATTGTTCCTTGGACTAATGCTGTTTGGTTCAATCAAAAAATCCCAAGATATTCCTTTATTTTGTGGATTTCGTGCCTTAACAGATTGTGGACTAAAGACAAGCTTAAGAACTGGGGAAATATTGAGGATGATGACTGTGTTCTATGTGTAAATGATAGGGAAAGCAGAAATCACCTTTTCTTTGATTGTAATTTTTCAGAGAAAATTTGGAAGCAAGTTTTGAGTTTTAATGGCCAGGTTAGAGGGAAAAAGAGTTTTGTTGAAGAAATAGCAGATATAAGTTTCAAGAGAAAAGAATTCAGTAGTAACATCAATAAATTAAGCCTTTCAGTCACAGTTTACAGCATATGGAGGGAAAGAAATAATCGTATCTTCAAGAAAATACAGAGCAATGAAGTTGAAGTCTTTAGAAAAGTTGAGAAGATGATACAAGAAGCAACATGCAAGTGGAGGAACATTCAGAGAACAAGAGAAAATTGGGAAATAGCAAAAACTTGGGGGATAACTGAAAACATTTTCAAATAATTGATGTGATAGTTGAAAAGCTTATCTCTAGTTTTCATGTAATAAGCTCCTGATCGAGTTTTAGTAGAGTTTGCTTCTCAAACATGGTTGAAGAGGAGAGGTGTAAAGCCGCTGAAAATGTTGGTTTAGATTGTGTTGCTGCTGGTGTTGGATGTCTTTATCAGATTTGGTTTGGCTCTATCAGATCTTGGTTTGGATGGTTTGTGTATGGTTTTGCTTTGTATATTGGTTCCGGAGATCAGATGGGTGTGTAAGAAGATAGATATTGCTTGTGGTCTCAGGCTCAGTTGATGGCTGATGATGGTGGAGCTTTGATAATAGTGGATTCCTAGTGTTGTTTTCCTATTGGTTGATTTGGAGGTGGTGGCACGTGTTGTCAAGGTCGTGAGATAGGATTATTCTAGTGGCCTTTTCTTGGGCTCTTTGATGTCCTTTGGTTTGGATGTTTTTGTGGGTTTATTGTGGAGTCTTTTGTGCTTGGATTTAGTTGGTTGGATTTGTATTTTGTTGGGGCTTGCATGCCTTTTAGTATTGGTCTAGTTGGGCTTGTGTGTGAGTATTTTCTTTTGGGCCTCTGTGTCCTTTTGGCAATTTGTTGCTTTTGTTTGATTGTGTTGGCCTTTGGGTTTTGTAATCTTTGGGGCTTGCCTCTTCTAATTAATCACATTTTATATAAAAAAAATGTATAGGGGGTTCAACCACCTATACATGCCCTTTTTTCTAATACGTTGGTCCGCACAGTCGGACTGACTATACATATCGCTTGCACGAACCATTTCAAAATCATATTTTTTTAACTTAACACAAACCAATTAAAAAATTACACAATGTGATTATGAATATTTTATTTTTTAATTAAAAAATTATATTTTTTTGTAATCGCATTGTATAATTTTTTTATTGGTTTGTGGTAAGTAAACAAATACGATTTCGTGTCTTGTCTTGTTGGATTTTAACACATAATTTTACCATTCATATATATATATATATATATATATATATATATATATATATATATATATATATACATATTAATTGGAATGTTTTTTTTTAACTTGAAAAATTATATTTTGAAAAAAAATGAATTTATAGGGTGATAAAACGAAAAAAAAGTCGATTAGTGTCGCAATTTTTTTGTCGTGCTCACGTTCGGCAAGAAAAATAAAAAAATAGTAATTCTAGGTCGACTTACGTGTAGTGACCTTTTTCCGTTTATAAAAAAGATGACACTGACATTAGATATGACATAAAACTAATTTTAACAATAAAAAATTACTTACTTACAAGAAGATATAAACTAATTTTAACAAAAGAAATTACTATCTAAAAAATTTATATCGTATTATATCGTGCTTTAATAAGGTCATGTTCTCATTTGATAAAAAAAATCGTTTCTTGTCGCATTTAATTAGGTTGGGTACGAGTTAGGTAATAAAAATAAAAAAATTTATAAAATTTTATTTTAATTTAATCTTGATCGTATTTCTTTTTTTAATAGCAAAAATTTACATTTTAATATTACATAAGTTTGTTGTTATTGAAGATGAAAGAGTTGTAGAAAAAAAGGAAAATAAATAAATAAATAAAAGGGAGATGTACACTCGTGTTTTAACAGTTAATGTTTTATCTGTTAAAAGATTTCTTTTATAGTCTATTTTAAGAAATTGATGTGCGGCATAGCCGCAATAATGAATTTGAGCCATTTCTTTTATAGTCTACTTTGTCATCCTATGCCAACTTGCTTTTGTCATCCTATGCCAACTTGCATTAGGTCCGGCTAGTTTTACTTAGAAAGGCTGCCAAGCAATACTTTGACTCGAGGTGTGGGCTTCCTAACAATTTCTTTCTTTTACACACATACACATTAATTTATATGTACGGTCAAGAAATTCTGAGGTGAATACCGATATAAATTTATGTATTAGCCCAAGCATGGAACAAATACAACTAATGGTTATTGCATTCACAAGAATAAAACTCGAAGGAATTGACGTGCTCGCATAAGCGAATATACACTACACTAAGCGAAGAAAATGCTGTGGGCAAAACAAAAACCAGCCAAAGATACCCTATTTGCACCAAAATGATAGTGTATAGTTGGTGGAATGACATCCTTGGACGGAACATCATGTTCCGCTTTAGGGATGTCCCAAATTAATTTTTTCTCCCCAAAATTCTTATCTTATCATGTTTCGTTCCCTAAATTTTTGTTAATTAGTAAATGTTTAAGTATATGAAGTAAATGTTAATTACTAAATGATAAATAGTTATAAAAAAAATAGTAGAAGAGACGACATGTGTTTATGATAATAAAAAATACCCGTTGAGAAATGTAGCCAGTGGAAAAAAAAAAATAACACAACTTCTTATCTGTTTCTAGGAACTAAAGATTTAGGGGTAGAAAATAGAGTTTTGTAAAAGTTGGAAAATGCCTAAGCGGAACATGATGTTCCGTTTTAGGGCTTTTTTTTTCCTTCCGCGAAACTACATTTTCCGTTTTAGAGATGGGCCCACTTAAAACCAACTAGTGCATTTCTATATTTGTTAAATTTTACCCTAACAAATGGTATATATGAACATATGCGGTACCCATAGCATACGTCCAAATCGCATTTTTAGCCTTTTAGCATACCCATAAGGGTTGCCTTAACAATTTCTTTCTTTTACACACATACACATTAATTTATATGTACGGTCAAAAAATTCACAGGTGAGCACCGTTATAAATTTATGTATTAGCCCAAGCATGGAACAAATACAACCAAAGGTCATTGCATTCACAAGAATCAAATTCAAAGAAAGTGACGGGGCCCGCACAAGCGATGGAGCATATGGTTTAATTCGATGCAAAGCGAATAACCTTACCGGGAGCTTGACATGCCGCGAATCCTCTTGAAAGAGAGGGGTGCCTTCGGGAAGGCGGGCACAGGTGGTGCATGGATATCGTCAGCTCGTGAGTCGATTCTTCAGTTACTATAGAAACACTCTTTTACTGTCTACTTTTTCATCCTATGCCAACTTGCATTACACGTCATTGGGTCGACGGCTATTACGTCGGTTACTATACTCATGTGGGTATGGCTATTGGATAGATTTATGGGTAATGGGTCCGTCTAGTTCTACTGAGAAAGGCTGGTCCCCACTGAAACAGGCTGCCAAGCAATACCTTGAAGCTGTGGGCTTCCAAACAATTTCTTTCTTTGACACACATACACATTAATTTATATGTACAGTCAAGTAATTCACAGGTGAAAACCATTATAAATTTATGTATTAGCCCAAGCATGGAACAAATACAACCAAAGGTCATTGGTTAACACACCACCAATCATCCTCCCGCCCACCACCCCCACCCTACACACAGAAGTAATACCTCAAACAAAATAGTAGTAACATGAGGACCTACTTTTCCTACGTTGGATTAGAACTTAAAGAGGTGATAATCGAAAACTGGAACCTCGTTCTTGATTACAGATTAAATAGAACAGCATTGAGGGAGTTGGTATTCGATTATGGAGAACTCTTCGATAATAGGACAGAACAAGAGGCATTGGGAGCACCGATGTTCTGGATTGGCATCTATATCGCAGCTGCATCTCTAGTCTGCTCCCTCGCAATGGCCGTTGATGTCTTCCGAGGTTTCCGCCATAGGAAACTCTGGTTTCCGTGCAAATTCTTCACTCTTAATGCTGCTTCATTGACTTTGCTAGCTGTAGCAATGAAGCTGCCCGTGGATCTAACTACTAAGATGGCAAACACAGAGGACCAGCTCGTGAAACTTAGCAGTGAAATTCTCATGTGTACCGCAATGGGTAATTTTATGCCTTCTCTAGGAACCATGGGGAGCAATGAACTTCTCTCCAACATAGTAGCCTTGGGTATTCTGGTAATCACCATGATTGTGAATATCTGCATCCAATTATTTACAGGTACAATTGAAACTGACATGGAAACTACTCTTGAAGGTGGAATTTTGTTATCCGCACATGTTCTAGTTGTGTGTTTCATGCTTGTTTTGCTTCTACTTATAACTTCCTCCGCTTTAATAGTCCCGGCTTCTAAAAATATTCTACAACTGAAATATGGGGATAAGCATAAAATGGCTTCAAATGAAGGATCCGGTCAAACCGAAAAGTTCAAAGTTCAAAAACTGAAAGATAATGTGAAAAAATATTGGATGATGGTACAAAGTGGTGGCCCCCAATTTGTGATGGCTACTTCTGCAACCTGCTCTGCATCAGGGGCGATCTGTTTTTTAAGCGCTCTCCTATTAGTGATAGTTGAGATGATAGTATACCGCTGGGAAGATACGGAATGGTGGGTTGGTGCTTCGGATTATAAAAAGTCCACCACTTTGATTCTCTTGATTCAGTCCCTTGGGGTGGTAGTTGGTACTATCGCCCCAACATTTAGATGGCTCGCAGCCATAAGTTTCAAGCGCTCCAAGAAAGGGAGCAACAATTGCGGAAATGTATTCAAAATAGAGAATTACTGGATTCAAAAGCTAGTAGAGTGGAAAGGGAGGAGCCCCTTAGGTTTACCGATTCATGCCCGGAAATGTAGAAAACTTGTTCATGACGTAAAAAATATAATTCTTCATACTTGTATAGGAGTTCAAATAGCGATTGCGGTAGCAAGCAAAACAGTTCGCATCATCCCCTTTTTCTTCATAAGCATGATCTTGTCATGTTGCTCTTTTCTCAAGCGTTCGAAGAGAAAGCTCTTTTCTGAGTCTACGGCCTCAAAATCGGAAAGTGGTAATGAAGAGCTCGATCTTAGCCGTTACGTTTTGCAGCTTGAAGGTGAGGAAGAACTGCCTAAAAGAGTCTTGAAGAACATTTCTAATTCTGCGGATAAACTCATTCATAAGGCTAGAAGACAGCAGCCAAAAAATCTAATGGAGCTTCTTCAAAAGTCTGCACGCTTCAAGGGGGTAGCCGAGTTTGAGAGCAATCAAGTTCCAAGTCTACAGTCTGATGAACCTCCTAATTTCTGGAGTATGTCAGTGGCAACCCTTACAAGTATTGCCATTGCTCTTCCCAACATTAAAAATGACATGGTTGATCGATTATTAGGTAGTGTGAGTGAAGGCTTCGTGTATACCAGGATCATAGAAAAAAGCCTGGACACCAAAGGAGATTTAGTAAACCTCGGAAATGCGGCAGATGCCTTGTGGTTAGGAGTTGAACTTTATCGCAAGTGGCTAGATGAGGATCTGCAGAAAATGGCTCTCAACGGAAAAACCCCAGAAGAGAATCTTCAAAGGCTGGGAGAAATTTCCAAAAACATGGTCATGGAATTCAATAGAAACGTGAATGGAGGTCCGGAGGAGAATCCTCTTAACTGGCCAATCAAGGTTATAACTGCAAATTCCATGTATAGAATCAGTAACACTATAGTGCAGGACTGTCAAGGCAACCAAGACCAAACATATGAGAAATTGTTCGAACAATTATCTATTATGATTGCAGATATACTAGCTGCTTGCCTCACAAACTTACGACACGTCATAATTATGAAGTGCTATTGTAGTGACATAAAAAAGGGGCAGGGGAGTGTCGAGGAAGCAGCTCGTCTTCTTGGTGAAACTGAAGAGATTATGAAAATCCTTCAACTACATGAACTTCCTAGTCAGGACCCCGATCAAGCTGAAGATTCTATCTCATCATCCAATATCGTGACAAATTCTCCTGGTGCTAGTGAGTTGCATATATCTGTTGACTAAGATAACATCCATGTATGGAGTATTGATGTGTATGTTTTCTCTGTTTGAATTTTAAATGTGTGTTCAAGTGCTAAGAATAATCAGTTGGGTTATAATTTGTATTAATAGAAGTGGCATTTTGTTGAATTGTAAATTAAATTCTTGGATAGATCTTCTTGAAATTTGATCATTTCATAAAATTCAGTAACTCGGTTTAATGTGGACGGTTATTGATCCATAGTTTTTTTTTATCAACTAACTAGTAACAAATAAAAGAAATAAAATCATGTGGGTCCCCCTCTTCTCTCTCCTCAACGTCGGATCTCACCATTTTGCAACAGCTTATGATGGATCATTGGCTAAGAAAATGCAGCTCAAATGGCAGGTTGCAATTTTTTTTTGAATGGATTATTGGTTTCCTCTTTATCTGATATCGAAAGTGGCCCTTTTAAGGTAGTTTCAATTTTAAACTCCTTGGTACCTTATTTATCTGCAGCATGTCCTGTTATAAATTGTCTTAACATGTTGAAACCATTTGCAATTTGACCTTAATTTCGAGGAAATTGAATTTGAGACAACCAAACTGTGTACGTCGAAACACCCCATTAGTAATCTATTTAAGGACAATGATTCTGCATAGTATATATACGTCCTATTAATTGTACGTTGAAACTTAAATATTTGGGTAGCTCTCTTACTATGTTTTTGTCAGTTCAGCTAAATTTAATAAATTGCATCATCTATATATTGATCAGTGGCGGGCGTGTTATAATAAACTGATACCCTACGTTTCATTTCACCATCCAATAATGGGACAACTTTGCATATAGCTGTTGAGTAGGATAACATCTATACATAAGAGTATTGATGTGTGGGTTATCTCTGATTTTCGAATTCGTAAGGATATGAATAACTCTATGAATAACCCGTGTGTTATTCCCTTTGAAGGTTAAAGTATAAAGGTTTGTCATTGTTTGAATTTGCATCCAACCATTATTCATGGATTCAAAGTATTATCTAACCCTTTTTTAATTCTCCACTTGGGTATAGTTAAGGAAGGACAGCTAGGTAAAAAAAATAATTTATGGACATGTCACATTTTATTTAGTCATGTCAACGCAAATAATTATAGCGTCTATATTTATCTAAGGAAAATGTTAGACACACCAGGTGTTAGTACCAGTACTGCTTTATTTGTTTGTACTATGGTGTGGGTCCCGTCAGGGAATGCTGTAGGTCCCACCAATGTACAATCAAATAAAGTGTATTTGATACTAAATCGGTACTTGGACCCGGTAAGAGTATCATTACTCTTTATCTAAATATTGTCCTTTGAATATATAGTTGAAAACAATTGGTTAAGGAAACGATTTCTAGCTAAAATGTATATAGTTATCTAAATATTGGTTGAGGAAACACTTAGTTATAGAATAAAAATTACAAAATCTGCCAAGCAATTCCTTTCTACTGGGTAAAATTAGGGGTGTTCGCGGTCCGGTTCGATTCGGTTTTTTTTTATCGAACCGACTTGGTCGGTCCTCTAAAAAAATGGACCAAGATCGGACCGATAATGTCGGTTAACCGACCCTAGTCGGTTCGGTTCGGTCTAACCCGTCGGTCCTCACATTAATGAATTACATCATTTATTATAATAACATATACACGAGTATATTTTTTCCAAACATGAAAAATGAAAAAAATATCAAAATTTGCAATTAAAACAAACATATTATTGGATTAAACTGTAATTTAAACTAATCAAATATTAAAATATATATTTTCAATATTAATTTATCTTATATATATACATATATATGTAAAAATATATTATTTTATATAAAGTCGGTCCGGGTAGGTCCTAACAGGGTTTTTGAAACTGTAAACCGTGGACCGGACCGACTAGGTCGGTCCGCCAAAAAAATAAATTGAGACCGGACCTATTAAGAAAAAAGACCGAAAAAAGAGAGTCGGTTCGGCTCGGTTCGGTTCGATCCGTCGATCCAGTCGGTTTTTTGAACACCCCTAGGTAAAATTAGCCGGACCAAAAAATGTACCCCAAAGCCATACCCATATATGTCAAAATCTAAAGGCTCACTTTTTTTCTTGCAACTAAAATAGATACATTTGATAAAAATTAAAAATCTGTATTTTCAATTAAAAAAACTGTTTTTTATAAAATAAAAAAAACACTATTTCTATTAAGAAACAATTTCAAAAATGAAAAAAAAAATCAACTTTTTATATTGGTTTAAAAAAAACATTTCAACTGCTTTAAAAATAACCTCTTAGTTTTTTTTATTTATTAAAAACTGTTTCTAAAACATAATTTTTTTTACAAAAATAGACTATTATAACTGTTTAAAAAAATGTTTTTTTACTATTTTTTTTTAAAAAGACCCATTTTAAAAACTATTTTGTTTTATGTTTTTTTTTAAATAATGTTATTTTTTATATAAAAAAACTGTTTTAAATGTTAAGAAATGGGTTTATTTATAAAAAATAATGTTTCTTAAAAACAATTGTTTTCCTAGTGTATATATATATATATATATATATATATATATAGATAGATAGATAGATAGATAGAGAGAGAGAGAGAGAGAGAGAGAGAGAGAGAGAATAATGTAAGAATGTTTTTTTTTATAAAATAGTTTTTAAAAATTTGTACAGTTTTTTTGAAAAAAAATTGATGTCTTATATTCACGATTGGTTAGTTCGCTGGTGAGGATTCACATCTATTAAATGATGTGGGTCCGTGCCAGTGGCGCTAACCAATCGTGAATCTAATACATCAAATTTTTTATGTTAAAAAAACAGTTTTTATAGTGAAAACGTTTTTTATTTTTTTATAAAACAGTGTTTTTATATAAAAATACATCTTTTTTATAAAACAAAACAATTTTTAAAATGGGACTTTTATTAAAAAATTGTTACAAAACAATTTTTTTAATAGTTAAAACAGTTTATTAAAATAGTTTTAATTTTATATAAAACAACTTTTTTATGATTTATAAACATTTTTTACTAGAAAAACAGATAAGATGTTTTTTTAAAACCGTGGAAATGTTTTTTTAAAATAGTTATAAAAACTTTTTTTCTATTTTTCAAATAGTTTCTTATTCAAAGAAGTTTTTTGTATTAAAAAACAGTTTTTTTTTAATTAAAAATACAAATTTTGAATTTTTAACAAATGTATTTATTTTATTTTGGAAGCAAAAAAAATGAGCTTTTATATTTTGTCTTATATGTGGGTAGGAAAATTCTACTATGACCGAGTAATGGGCCAAAAAGGATTCCCCTGGATGACATGACAATCCAGTGGCCAAAAGTTGCTTAGAGAAAAAAACTAACAATAATTTTATTTGTACATAACAGAATCGTGTGTACAGATTGACGTGTTGTATTTGTATTATTTCGTGTCTTGATACGAATCAATGTGAACACGGCACATCAGTTTATATAAACGATTCTGTACGAATCTTCTGTACGTGTAGAACTATTTAAAAACTAAATTTGTTGCAATCACTGCCTAATACCTAGCACAATACCAACCCATTTACTTGTTGCATCTTTCCTCCACATGGATCATTTGATGGTTTATATTAAAAAATGGTGATCATAACTTTTTTTAATATTCGGTTATTTATTTATTAAATATATATTTTTATAATTATTTTTAAAATAGTAAAAAATGATCCGCTCCAATGGTATGAAAAAAAATACGACTCTATGCCACATCACGTTTTATTTGAATCGTGATCGTGTTAGTTAAAAAATAAAATATTCATAATCACATTGTGTAAGTTTTTAATTGATTTTTGTTAAATAAAAAAAACGATTTTGACATGCTCCGTGTCAGCAGTATGTATAGGCAGTCCAACCACCTATACATACCGCTGACGCGGACCAACATATTAAAAAAATGTTCCATACTAGCGGCATGTATTGGTAGTCCGACCACCTATACATACTGCTAACACGGACCATTTCAAAATCGTATTTTTTTAACTTAAACACTAATCAATTAAAAATTACACAATGTGAATATGAATATTTTATTTTTTTTAACTAACATGATTACGATCCAAATAAAACGCGATGTGGCGTGAAATTGTATTTTTTTTCATACTACTGGCGCGGACCATTTTTTAATAAAAAAGATGACATTGACATTAGATATGACATAAAACTAATTTTAACAAAAAAAAATTACTTACTTAAAAGAAGATATAAACTAATTTAACAAAAGAAATTACTATCTAAAAAATTTATGTCGTGCTTTAATGAGGTCATGTTCCCATTTGATAAAAAAAATCGTTTTTTGTCGCACTTAGAAGACTGCCAAGCAATAGTTTGACTCGAGGCTGCCAAGAAATTACTATTTATAATTTATAGTTGTTAGGTTGGGCTTCCTAACAATTTCTTTCTTTTACACACATACACATTAATTTATATGTAGGGTCGAGGTGAATACCATTATAAATACAACCAAAGGTCACACACATAGAGAGAAGTAATACCTGAAACAAAATAGGAGTAACATGAGATCCTCCTTTTCCTACGTTGGTTTAGAACTTGAAGACGTGATAATCGAAAACTGGAACCTCATTCTTGATTACAGATTAAATAACACAGCACTGGTTGAGTTAGTATCCGATTATGGACAACTCTTCGATAATAGGACAGAAGAAGAGGCATTGGGAGCACCCATGATCTGGATTGGCATCTATATCGCAGCCGCATCTCTACTCTGCTCCCTCGCAATGGCTATTGACGTCTTCCGAGGTTTCCGCCATAAGAAACTCTGGTTTCCGTGCAAATTCTTCACTCTGAATGCTGCTTCTTTGACCTTGCTAGCTGTAGCAACGAAGCTGCCCATGGATCTAACAACTCAGATGCCAACGGAAGAGGACCAGCTCGTGAAACTTAGCAGTGCAATTTTCATGTGTACCGCAATGGGTAATTTTATGCCTTCTCTAGGAACCATGGGGAGCAATGAACTTCTCTCCAACATAGTAGCCTTGGGTATTCTGGTAATCACCATGATTGTGAATATCTGCATCCAATTATATACAGGTACAATTGCAACTGACAAGGAAACTACTCTTGAACGCAGAATTTTGTTATTCGCACATGTTCTAGTTGTGTGTTTCATGCTTGTTTTGCTCCTACTTATAAGTTCCTCCGCTTTAATAGTCCCGGCTTCTAAAAATATTCTACAACTGAAATATGGGGATAAGCATAAAATGGCTTCAGATGAAGGATCCGGTCAAATCGGAAAGTTCAAAGTTCAAAAACTGAAAGATAACGTGAAAAAATATTGGATAATGGTACAAAGTGGTGGCCCCCAATTTGTGATGGCTACTTCTGCAACCTGCGCTGCATCAGGGGCGATCTGTTTGTCAAGCGCCCTCCTATTAGTGATAGTTGAGATGATAGTATACAGCTGGGAAGATACAGAATGGTGGGCTGGTGCTTCAGATTATAAACAGTCAACAACTTTGATTCTCTTGATACAGTCCCTTGGGGTGGTAGGTGGTACTATCGCCCCAACATTTAGATGGCTCGCAGCCATAAGTTTCAAGCGCTCAAAGAAAGGGAGCAACAATTACAGAAATGTATTCAAAATAGAGAATTACTGGATTCAAAAGCTAGTAGAGTGGAAAGGGTGGATCCCCCTAGGTTTACCAATTCATGCCCGGAAATGTAGAAAACTTGTTCATGACATAAAAAATATAATTCTACGTACTTGTATAGGAGTTCAAATAGCGATTGCGGTAGCAAGCAAAACAGTTCACATCATCCCCTTTTTCTTCATAAGCATGATCTTGTCATGTTGCTCTTTTCTTAAGCGTTCTAAGAGAAAGCTCTTTTCTGAGTCTATGGCCTCAGAATCGGAAAGTGGTAATGAAGAGCTCGATCTTAGCCGTTACGTTTTGCAGCTTGAAGGTGAGGAAGAACTGCCTAAAAGAGTCTTGAAGAACATTTCTAATTCTATGGATCAACTCATTCATAAGGCTAGAAGACAGCAGCCAAAAAATCTAATGGAGCTTCTTCAAAAATCTGCACGCTTCAAGGGGGTAGCCGAGTTTGACAGCAATCAAGTTCCACATTTACAGTCTGATGAACCTCCTAATTTCTGGAGTATGTCAGTGGCAACCCTTACAAGTATTGCTATTGCCCTTCCCAACATTAAAAATGACATGGTTGATCGATTATTAGGTAGTGTGAGTGAAGGTTTCGTGTATACCAGGATCATAGAAAAAAGCCTGGACACCAAAGGAGATTTAGTAAATCTCGGAAATGCGGCGGATGTCTTATGGTTAGGAGTTGAACTTTATAGCAAGTGGCTAGATGAGGATCTGCAGAAAATGCTTCTCAACGGAAAAACCCCAGAAGAGAATCTTCAAAGGCTGGGAGAAATTTCCAAAAACATGGTCATGAAATTCAATAGAAACGTGAATGGAGGTCCGGAGGAGAATCCTCTTAACTGGCCAATCAAGGTTATAACCGCAAATTCCATGTATAGAATCAGTAACACAATAGAGCAGGACTGTCAAGGCAAGCAAGACCAAACATATGAGAAATTGTTCGAACAATTATCTATTATGATTGCAGATATACTAGCTGCTTGCCTCACAAACTTACCACACGTCATAATTATGAAGTGCTATTGTAGTGACATAAAAAAGAGGCAGGGGAGTGTCGAGGAAGCAGCTCGTCTTTTTGGTGAAACTGAAGAGATTATCCTTCAACTACATGAACTTCCAAGTCAGAACCCCGATCAAGCTGAAGATTCTATCTCATCATCCAATATCGTGACAAATTCTCCTGGTTCTAGTGAGTTGCATATATCTGTTGACTAAGATAACATCCATGTATGGAGTGTTGATGTGTATGTTTTCTCTGTTTGAATTTTAAATGTGTGTTCAACTGCTAAGAATAATCAGTTGGGTTATAATTTGTATTAATAGAAGTGGCATTTTGTTGAATTGTAAATTAAATTCTTGGATAGATCTTCTTGAAATTTGATCATTTCATAAAATTATGTAACTCGGTTTAATGTGGACGGTTATTGATCCATAGTTTTTTTTTTTATCAACTAACTAGTACCAAATAAAAGAAATAAAATCATGTGGGTCCCCCTCTTCTCTCTCCTCAACGTCGGATCAAACCATTTTGCAACAGCTTATGATGGATCATTGGCTAAGAAAATGCAGCTCAAATAGGATATTGAAGATGCAGATAGAGGCTATGGCAATATTTTTTTTTAATGGATCATTGGTTTCCTCTTTATCTGATATCGATAGTGATCCTTTTAAGGTAGTTTCAATTTTAAACTCCTTGGTTCCTTATTAAGAGAATCTTCAAAGGCTGGGAGAAATTTCCAAAAACATGGTCATGGAATTCAATAGAAACGTGAATGCAGGGCCGGAGGAGAACCCTCTTAACTGGCCAATCAAGGTTATAACTGCAGATTCCATGTATAGAATCATTAACACTATAGTGCAGGACCAAACATATGAGAACTTGTTCGAACAATTATCTATTATGATTGCAGATATACTAGCTGCTTGCCTCACGAACTTACCACGCGTCATAACTATGAAGTGCTATTGTGGTGACATAAAAAAGAGGCAGGAGAGTATCGAAGAAGTAGCCTGTCTTCTTGTTGAAACTGAAGAGATTATGAAAATTCTTCGACGACATGAACTTCCTATCCTGGACCCCGATCAAGCGACAGATTCTATATCATCATCCAATATCGGGAGAAATTCTTCAAGTTCTAGCGAGATGCATATACCTGTTAACTAAGATAACATCCATGTATGGAGTATTGATGTGTAGGCTTTCTCTATTTGAATTTTAAATGTGTGTGCAAGTGCTAAGAATAATCAGTTGAGTTATAATTTGTATTAATAAAAGTGGCATTTTGTTGAATTATAAGTTAAGTTCTTGGATAGATCTTCTTGAAAATAAAAATAAAATCATGTAGGTCCCCCTCTTCAATCTCCTCTACGTCGGATCTCACCATTTTGTAACAGCTTATGATGGATCAGTGGCTAAGAAAATATAGCTCAAATGGGAGGTTGAAGATGAAGATAGAGGCTTTTGCAATATTTTTTTTGAATGGATCATTGGTTTACTCTTTATCTGATATTGAAAGTGATCCTTTTAAGGTAGTTTCAATTTTAAACTCCTTGGTTCCTTATTTATCTGCAGTATGTCCTGTTATAAATTGTCTTAACATGTTGAAAACATTTGCAATTTGACCGTAATTTCGGGGAAATTGAGTGAGACAACCAAACTATGTACGTCGAAACACCCCTTTAGTAATTACATTCCATCACTATTTAAGGACAATGATTCTGCACAAGTATATATGTCCTATTAATTGTACGTTGAAACTTAAATATTTGGGGATCAATTCTACACGTAGACAATACGATTTTAATGCGGTTTCAATTTGGTACACTTAGAATTTCTCATATTTGGGTAGCTCTCTTACTATGTTTTTGTCAGGTTAGCTAAATTAATAAATTGCTTCGTCTATATATTGATCAGTGGCGAGCGTGCCAACTGATACCCTGGCTGTCATTTCATCATCCAATAATGGGACAGTTTCTTCTGGTTTCGGTGAGTTGCATATAGCTGTTGAGTAGGATAACATCTATACATAGTATTGATGTGTGGGTTCACTCTAATATTCGAATTCGTAAGGATTTGAATAACTATGACTAACCTGTGTTGGGTGTGTGGGTTCTCTCTAATACGAAGTAATTGTCCTTGGACTCAAATCCACATTATCATATTTTTATTAGTAGAGTTATGATTCATATGGATTTATAACATGTAACTAGTTTTTAGTTAGAGTACAAATATACTTACAAGAATAGAGTTAAAATATATAACCTTAGGGTCCGTTTGGTTCGTGGTGAAATATTTTTTACCGCGTTAGAATATAATTCACCTAGGTAAAATATGTGTTTGGTTGGGTATTTAACACGGTAAAATAAAATGAATATGGTGAAAAGTGAGGTGAAACTTTAACCATTTTAAACCATGGGTAAAGTGAATAATTTAACAGGTGAAAACAATGAAATTTATCTTATTACCAAAGTAATCTTTCTTATTTCCACTTACAACTATCACACATTCATTTCTCCCTCTCAATTAATACGATCATCAAATATTCATTTAAAAAAAATATTTTTTTCTAAATTTCATTTTTTATTTTAAAAAATTTTAAAAATTTAAAAAAATAAAAAAATTAAATAATTTAAATAATTAAATTTTAAACATAAATAAATAATAGAATAGCTATTCCTACACCCTCTATGTCTTTCCCCACACTCTTTTCAATATTTAAATACTAAAAGATCAAAAGACCCTTTATACATATATGATTTGAGCAAATATAATCTTTTGCCCAAAAATCTATTACTTAAAAAAAAGAAGTAATATTATGAAAAAAATAAAACATAATGTTTTGAAAATAAAAATTCTAATATTCTAGGAAATTAAAATTTTAATATTCTGAAAATATAAAAAGTTATAAAAGTTATTTTTTCATTTAAAAAACATTATGTTATTTATAAAAAAACCTATTATTTTTTATTTAAATGGACGTTGATAAAAAAACTGTTTCGTTATTTATTTTTAAAATTGGACATTCTTTTTATCATTTCTAGTTAAAAACTCTTTCTTTTATTTATTTAAAAAAATTGTTTCGCTATTTATTTTTTCAGTTAAAACAGTTTTTTTTTTCTATTTTAAAAATAATATTTTTACTATATAAAAAAATGGTCCGCGTCAGCGGTATGTATAGGTAGTTCGACCACTTATACATACCGTTGGCGCGGACCAACATATTAGACAAAAATGCTCTACGCCAGTGGTATGTATAGGTGGTCGGACCGCCTATACATACCGTTGCCGCAGACAATATTTTTTCAAAATAGTAAAAAGATTATTTATAATATAGTACAAAAAAAACAGTTTTTAACCGAAAATAAAATATGTAAATAAAAAATAAAACACTTTTTAAGAAAAGAGTTTCTTAAGTAAAATAAATTTTACGTTTTATATACAGTTTTTAATAAAACAAATAGATAAGATTTTACGTTTTATAAACAGTTTTTTTTATTATTACTTATAAAAAACAATTTTTTTTATTGAAAATATATTTTTTTTGTTTTTATCAAATGTATTTAGTTTAGTTGGAGGTGAAAAAATTGGACATTTAGATTTTATAAATTTAAAGGCACAATTGTCACTTATTATTCAAAGGGTGTGGGGGAACATATAGAGGGTGTGGGAATATCTAATCCCATAAAAAAAATAAAAAATAAAAATAAATAAAAAAATTGAATATTTGTTTGGTGCATGGTAATGTTTTCGGAATTTAATTACTAATCGGGCTGGTTTCATAGTTGGGAACTATTTTTTTTTTTATTTCTTTTAATTGGAACACTTTTTTTCATAGTTCGGATTTTTTTTTTTTAATTGGGACTGTTTTTTTTCAATGTTGAAACTTTTCTTTTAATTGGGACTGTTTTTTCATTGTTGAGACCTTTTTTTTTTTATTGTGGACTACTGTTTTTATAGTTGACTCTTTTTTTAATTGTGATTGTTTTTTTTACAAATGACAATTTTTTTTTCATTGTTGGATTTTTTTTTAAAAATTGGGACCGTTTTCTTTTTTAATAAGGACTTTATTTTTAATTGGTACCATTTTTTTACTTATTTGTCTTGCGTAGTCAAATATGACTAGTTGTGTGTGTGTGGGGGGGGGGGGGTGATTATGTCAAATTTTAGTTTGAGGTAAATGCATATTTTTTAATGTCATTGACACTTGTGTGATGAAAATAAAAATAATTATGTGCATTTGAAGTATGAGAGTAATATGCTCATTTTATTTTGTCACCATAGTAATCTTGACCATCCAAACAACAAATGGTGAAAAAGTTAAAATTTTCACCTAGTGAAAACTCGACCATCCAAACGGAGAGAGTGAAAACAAAATCACCGCACTAATAATTTACCTTTTATTTTTAACACGGTGAAAAGTATTTCACCACGAACCAAACGGACCCTTAAAAGATCTATTTTACATTTGTGTGATACATGCTATTAATACAGAAAAATTTATAAAAGGATAACTAACATATGTATTTCATTAATAGAATATTTGATGCCAAACAAATACTTGCATGTAAAATTAAAATGCAAAATGGAGAATATTTAATGTTGAAATAAGAATAATTAAAAGACAAAAAAGAAGAGAACACACACACATACGCACGCACGCATGCGCGCGCGCGCACACACACACAATATATATATATAACTTAGTTTTTTAAACAATACTATTTTTATAAAAATAGAAATATATAATCATTTTTCTTATAAAACTATAGTGTTAACACTTTTTTTTTTAATTTTTTTTAATAAAACTTAATTTTATAAAGATAAGTATAAAATCATTTATTCTATATAAAAATTGTATTTATATAAAGTAGTTTTCTAAAAACTGTAGTTTTTAACTTCATTTCTTTATATAAATTGCGTTTTAAAAGGCTTTAAAGAATACTGTTTTTATAAAAATATAAATATATAATCATTTTTTATAAAATTATATATTAACACTTTTTAAATTTTTTTTTAATAAAACCTAATTTTATAACGATAAGTATAAAATATTTTATTATATATAAAAATTGTATTTTTATAAAGTAGTTTTCTAAAAACTATATTTTTAAACTTCATTTCTTTATAAAAATTATGTTTTAAAAGGTTGTTCTATAAATATAAATACAATTTCTTAAGAGAAAAAACTCTTTATAAAGCAATGTTAACATTCAAAATTTATAAATTGTTTTAATAGACTATATATTTTTTTATAAAAAATATTTTTTGAGTTATATATAAAAAAATATTTATTATATAAATATTAACATTTATTAATTGAGGGAAAAGATGTTCCATATAAAAAAAACCTTTATATAAGGAGACACCATTTTTAACATAACTTTTTGCATTTAGTGTGGATAGGTGGCACAATAACATGAGGAGACACAATTTTTATATATACAGATTTTAGCCCAGCATGATGAACGGACATTTTACAATTACTTGTTGGAATATGCACAATAGAACAAACTAAAATATTAGCCAGACTTAATTAAAATAACAATGTGCGCGCGCGCGCATATAAAATAAAGGAGGAGAGGTTTTTTGTCTCCCTCAACTAACGTCTGAGATTAAAAGTTGGTGGGTTTGGTCTGTATCAATTGACGACTTAGATTACATCTAAAGTTGGCTCAAACAATGGGCTGAGATTCCTCCAAAATCGTTTGTCCAAAATAGCTAAGTACAGCTGTAGTGCATCCATTAAATGTGCCTGAAATTTTTTCATTTCGGGTAATACTAGGGTAGCTAGAGTAGATACATGGGTTGTACTTACCTTATGTAAAAGATTTCTCTTCCATTTTATGTGTTAATATAAACTCTATGTGTTAAAATGATAAGACCTTGTTCCTGATGGTCTGAATATGGGAATTCACCTCTTCTTCTTTTACTTCGTAGGAAAAATTTGAGGGATTGGATTCCTCTCCCTTAATTCCCCCGAAAGAATTTGTTTCGAAGGTTCTCTTGCTCCTTCAGCCAGAACACCAAAAAGAAGCATTTCCTCTGACTCATTAATGCTAAAGGTTCTCTAGATCCCTCTTTCTCTGAACTTATTTCTCTCATTTATATCTTGTAGTGATCTGAATAATAAAAATCTCATTTGTCTCAGGCAAAGGCTCATAACTCAATTAAAACCCTATTATGAAAGAAAACCTCAGTTACCGATTTAGAAACGAAGCTCCTATGAGTTAAATTAGGCAAAAACGTTGGTTGTAGATCTTTGTCTTTTGACGCTTGACTTTTTTTTCTTCTTCATCATTTTTAGTTTTAATCAATTTTGTTGAGAAAACACAGGCGTGGAAATAATAGGAAAGTTACCACCGGGTATAACTCCTAATTCTGCATACTTTTTCAATTTATGTTTTTTAGTTAGTGTCTTGAACGTTTTTTTCCATTTTGTTAGTGTTATAATTTCCTTTTTTTCTTTTTTCCCCTCTACCTCTCTCTTGGTGATGGCTGTTCCGTAGTGGACTTCGTTTTCAAAACCAGCTGTGAGTATTTTGGTTCCATCTATTTGATGGTTGTTCCGTGGTTACTTTATCCTCCATTATTTGTTTTTCTTGGTTTCGTGGTTGATTTCTTGGTTTTGTAATTTTTCTCTGTTTGTCTTATTTTTCTTTTCAGATCTGCAGTAGATAGAGGTAGAGAAAGAGAAGAATATGGTGAGAGAGAGATGGTTTTCTAGTATTCTCTTAGATTTTGGGGCATTTATGTTTTAAAAACATTTTGCAAACACAAAATTCTAGACGGGATTTTTTACGTTTTCAATATGGCGAGAGAGATTACTGCACATTTCTTCCCCTGCTCATTTCGGTGCTTGGCTCCTGAGAGTGCGCTTTCGTTCAAACAAATAAATTATTTAATTAAACTCAGTTTTTCAATTAAATCCTAAAGCATGCATCAATGTGTGATTGAAGACAATATAATCATGCAAGAACATTCAATTACAAACAAACACACAAATGAGGAAAAATCCCCCAAAAGGGCAAAACCTTTTATTTTCACTATAATTTGTAAAGAACGATTTACACGAATTATACTGAAAACAAGAGTGACATACGAAATACCCTTAGGTGTCGGTTCCAATGTCGTTGATTGGAATTTCCCATAAGAACTCCAGATGGACAGAAATGGAAAATAGTCGGCTTCTCCACAAGTTACTCCAGATGAGTAAAAAGGATCCTTTGAAGGTTTAAAGATTCACACACATATACAGGAATGGTTTTCTGAATAAATACGACATGAAACCTTAAAAACTTGAAGTCTGTTTTTTGGGCTGTAAATCGTAGAAACATGTATGTAAAAGACTTGGAAAAACGAGAAAAATGGGCACATATATTTATACGAAAATCGAGGCGGTGCTGTCGTTCGAACGCCATAAGCTATGTCGCTCGAACGAGACACACGTGTCGCTCGAACAAGATTGCGCGACACGCTCATGTCTCTTGAACGATAGAGCGATGTCATTCGAACGAGCTCGACAACCAAAAAGTCCGCTTCTACACTTAGAAAAATTTCTGCTTTTGTGTTGAAAACATATCAGGCTTCGAAAAATATTTTCTAAAAATTTTCCAAATATTTATGCAAATATTAAAAACTCCAATAAACCATTTTACCAATAACGTGAAGTGGAGTAGTGGGAACGATTGAGCAGCATGTCGCATGAAGCATGATGCACGTGTGAAGATGGTGGATGCATGGTTTCGGATCAAGGCCATCGTGGATGATCATGTTGACGTGCCGAATGTAGCGTTATCAAATATTCATACTGTGATCTGGGACAAATAGAAAATTCCTAGATTCTACCCCACACATTTATAAAATTATGTGCTTATAAATCTCCCCCTATGTCTATGCCGGTACATATATAAAAAATCCGTATTATGTTATCTCCATAAAGGAAATGACATATAATATAATATCCCCATTAAACCCTCAAACTGAGAATACTAACTGACATGTCGTCAATCAAACTTTAACATCTTCAAATCTTCAGCTTTTCAAAAACTCTCAAAGCTTTTCTCATCAGACTGTGCAATCTAATAATCATCAATTTTGTGCCTACACACATGATATAAAGGAGATACCCGTGACACGCAAAAGTTTAAAATATAATGACATGAAAAAATCAAAGATCAATTAAGTTTAATCAAATCATTGATAAATCAACCAAACAATTCTTCCCCATAATTCATTCTCCCCCTTTTTATGATATCCCCAAATTGACAGATATGAGAAGCACAAATAAATGCTAATGGAAAATGTCACAAGGTAATAAATTTTCTATTTTAAAATTTTCAAAATTTTTCACACAAAATATACAACAAAGAATCACACAATGAAATAACACAAAAACAACCAAGTCGATGATAGAGGAATTGTAGGGGTGTGAGTAAATTCAATAGGAAAATCAATGCAAACAAACATAACATATGTGCACGATGAATATCGGATACTCCTAACGAATGAACTCAACATCTTCCTTAGGTTTAAAAAGATGGAATTATAAGAGATTGACTCAATTAAATCAGCAAATCAAAACTCAAAGTGATTCCACACCAATAACGTCCAAAACTATTTAATGCCTTTTCAGGACTTTTAAGGAAGTTAAAACCCGTTTTAAATTCCATCCAAACTCCTCATGCATATTTTCTTTTTGAGGTAATCTAAATTCTCAAACATTGGAGAATTGATGAATAAACCTAATGGACCCCGGATAATTAAAATTCCTCAATTTTTTAGGTCCAATTTAATGGTGGCTTAGTATTCTCAAAGGTCAAATGTGAACCTTTCGCAGCCCTTCCCTTTTTTAAAACACCACACAATCTCACCAAACGATTTTTACATGAAGTCCAATCTTATCAAGTTTTATCGCAAATGGTTCGTTGTATAGACATAATTGAGATGGAAACACTCAAGCCAATATGTGATAGACAAGTACAATAATCAAATAAAGCCGCGAATGTGTGAAATAAAGGAGATAAGGAGCCAAACATGTAGAAAGATATCACTAATCACATCACAAAGACTCCAAACAATGTAAAGCACATGGATGAAATGATGTAGCATCTCAAATCACTATCAAACAATCACGTGAAAAATAGAAATGGAAGTTGTGACTCGACTATCTTAAATGCTCATCCATAAGAGATGTAAACAAAATACAAAAATCTTTTTGTGCTTTTCTAAAATTTTTATAAAGAGAAAATATTTTTGGATTTTTCAAAAAAAAAAGATAAAAAGCAAAAAAATAATACAAATGATACAAACTAGAAATAGGAATCATATGATATGAACATGACAATGCATCCTATCATAGACATGGATCATCCCCTCAGTCAATTGTGCAAATCCCTAAAGACTTCCTAAGACTCTCGAATCTAAGGGAATCTAAAGTTTTCATGAAAATATCGACTAACTGAAGATCAGTGGGTACGAAACTCAGGGATACGAATTTCTCCTCAACTAACTGACCTATAAAGTGCTTGCGCATCCTGCTTTGTACACGAATGTTGGACCGGATTACGAGATATGTTTATCACACTCGTATTATCACAAGAGATGGTCACGGTGTCCTGTGAAATCCCATAATCTTCCAACATTTGCTTCATCCACAAGAGTTGCATGCAACAACTCCCGACGGCGATATACTCAGCCTCTGCAGTGGACAAAGAGATGGAGTTTTACTTCTTGCTCAGGCAGGAGACAAGAGAAGAACCAAAGAAGAAACACCCACCAGAAGTGCTCCTACATCCATCTGCATCCCCAATCCAGTCAGCATCCGAGTATGCGGGCAAACGGTCAGTGTTATTAAAGGAATACCAAATGCCATGGGAGAGAGTCCCACTCACGTATTTGATAATACATTTTAGAGCGAGTAAGTGTGAATCTTTTGGGGACGCCTGATATCGCGCACAGACTCCAACACTAAAGGCTATGTCGGGACGGCTGGAAGTCAAGTAGAGAAGACTACCTATCATACTCCGATACAAGGTTTACTCTACGTCCTTGCCTGAAGTGTCCTTACTAAGCTTGGTAGAAGTACTCATAGGTGTACGTTCACGCTTAGCGGAGTCTAAACCAAATTTCTTCACTAGGTCTCTAGCATACTTGGATTGGGAGAGGAACATCCCATCCTCTAGGTGACGAACCTGGAGACCAAGGAAGAAAGTAAGCTCACCTACCATGCTCATCTCAAACTCACTTTTCATTTCCTCCTCAAAGTGGTGAACATGCTGGGAGCACGTGGACCCAAAGACTATGTTATCCACATAGACATGGGCAACCAAAATAGCACTGTCATCTCTCCTGACAAACAACGTCATATCAACTCCCCCTCTCTTGAAGACACGGGATAAGAGATAGGAAGTAAGCCTCTCGTACCAAGCACGGGGTGCTTTCTTCAAACCATACAAGGCTTTTCTTAGACAGTAGACGTGTTCAGGGTGCGTGGGGTCTTCAAACCCTTTTAGTTGTTCCACGAAAACCTCCTCCTATAGAATTCCATTCAGAAAGGCACTCTTGACATCCATCTGATATAGCTTGAAGCGCAGATGACATGCAATGGCGAGCAGTAAACGGACGGACTCAAGCCTCGCAATAGGAGCGAAATTCTCCTCAAAGTCTACACCCTCTATCTATGTGTAGACTTGAGAAACTAACTTAGCGTTATTTCTGATAATAGTACCAGTCTCATCCATTTTATTTTTAAAAATTCACGTGGCACCTATCACATTAGTCTCACTAGGTCGGGGAACTAATTCCCAAACATGATTCTTTTTAAATTGAAGCAACTTGTCCTGCATCGCAGAGATTCAGTGTTCATCCTGGAGTTCTTCTTTATAGTTCTTGGTCTCAACTTTAGATGTGTAGCTGACATGGCAAACAATATTCTCTAGCCTAGCACGAGACTTGACCCCTAGGGTGGGATCTCCTAGGATAGAAGTAGGATCATGGCTCTAGCAAACCCAAGCAGGTGTGTCCCCTAGAAGAGGAGTGGGGTCCACCCTGGATGTGGAAGACACAGTGGGATCATAAAAAGGGAGTGTGTCATCCTCACTCAAATGGGTGAAGTCAACAGACGTCGATGGTTCGTCATCTTGCACAGTAACGTTTATCGACTCCATCACTTTAGAGCTCTTCAGGTTAAAAACCCGATACGCTGTACTATTTGATAAATATCCTAGAAATATTCCCTCTTCACTTCGGGAGTCGAACTTTCCTAATTTCTCTCTGTCCCGTAGGATGTAGCATTTACTCCCAAAAATACGAAAATATGCAAGGTTGGGCTTCTTTTCAATCCACAATTCATAGGGCATTTTAAGTGTGTGTGATCTAAGTTAAACCCTATTCACAATATGGCATGTAGTAGACACTGCCTCTGCCCAAAATCTCCTAGAAAATTTATGACCTAAAAGCATAGATCTAGCTATTTCCTGAATCATCCTGTTCTTTATTTCAACAATCCCATTTTGCTAAGGAGTCTTCAGAGCATAACACTCATGTTTGATTCCTAGGCTATCACAGTAAAAATATACTTTTTGATCCGTAAATTCAATGCTATTGTCACTAAGCATTCTACTGATAATGACACCGTGTTGGTTTTGTAGGACACAACACTTGGTCGTCAGAAACTCAACAACATTTGATTTTTCTCTCATAAATCCCACGATAGAATATGTAGAGAAATCATCTACCATCACTAGGATGTACCTCTTACCACCTAGACTCTCTGTACGAGTAGGACCCATGAGATCCATGTGTATCAACTCAAGTACTCGTGAAGTGGTAGTGGAATTCAACTTCCTGTGGGGGCTACCTATTTGCTTTCCCAACCGACAGGGTCCACAAATCGTGAAAGTTGGCTTTTCAAGTGTTGGTAAGCCACGTCCTAGGTCCTTTTTAGCTAATCGTGTTAAATCTCTAAAGTTCACGTAACCTAGACGTTGGTGCCACAGATCCATAGGAGTGATCGTGGCACTGTTGCAGACAAGTGAGGACTTGGGCAGAATCCCATAACAATTATCCTCTGTCCTCACCCCTTGCACTAAAAGTTTACCGACTTGATTATAGACATTACACGCGTCTCGGCCAAACTTTAAGATAAAGTCAGCGTTGCAGAGCTGGCTAATTCTGAGAAGGTTTGCTTTCAAACCTTTGATGTACAAAACATTCTCTAGCTTAGGAAATCCTGGTAACTATACTGTACCTCGTCCTACGATGCTAAACTTTCTCCCATATCCAAAGGTGACTTTACCTTCCTTATGATCCTCTAGGTAGGTAAAAAATGAGATATCACCGATCATATGTCTGGAGCACCCACTATCAAAATACCACTGTGAGGTATTTTGTGGTTTAAGAGCAACATGTGCAACAAGGGATTTTACGTCGTGCTTAGGCACCCAAGATGAGGTAGCATTTTGTTTTCCCTTGTCAATGTTGGTTCTAGTCGAATTTTTGGAAGTATCCGCTGACGGAAGGGAAATTCGTGGAATTCTGCCATTAAACTCTTAGACGTGGCGACTAGGAACTCAACCTACTCTCTAAGGCTCGAGAAATCGCTAGAGGAAGGTGGAAGAGCAGTAGTACGTCATGTCCGACCCAAACTATAGAAAAACTCCCTGAGGTGGCCCTTTCTTTTGAAGTAGGTACAAAAGTATACAGTCTTAGGCAGACCTTAGTTTGCTTTTCTTGGTCGAACTCTCCTTCGTGGTTTTTTACGATGGCCATATGGATTTTTAGTAAACTTAGGAATTGGTCCAGGTGCTATTTGGGACGTTGAGGCACTGTCAAAACCTATTCCCTACCTATCACCGAAACCTAAAGCGGGACCGAGGGGCATCTTTCCCACCTTTCCAGATCTGTCCTCAATTTGAAGCTTGACTTCCCGTGCTCTCTCAAGATCATGAGTAAATTGGGCTATAAGGGCTTAAAGTTTCTTCCGAGTCTCCAGGGAGGAATGTATCTCACTCGTAAGACTAGCCACTTGATTTTTCAAGTCCCCTTTCTCTTTCTCAAAACATCTCTCTCTCTCTCTCGCCAAACAGTCTCTCTCTTTCTCTAAACTGACTTTCTCTCTCAACACAAACAGACTCTCTCTCTTTTAAGGTAGTGCAGGTGGAGGACTCTCTCTCTCTCGCTTCTCCTAAATCTTTCTCCAAAGCGGTGATCCTAAGAACTAATGCTTTGTTACGCTTTTTGGTTTTAAATGACTCAATATATAACTCAGCGTAGGTGCATTGAAAATCATTCTCGCTCTCACTTACAGCATCCTCTCCCTCACTCACTTTGTTCTCACAGTCGGGGTATCTCTGTGAAGTAGTATTATCATTGTTGTGAGGAGCACTAGAGGTACTCACATGACTAGCCATGAATGCGGTGAAGTTACACTCATGCGATGACTCTTCTCTAGAGTCCAACGACTCGACCTCACTGTCATCACTAAGGGTAGCATTAAGGACAACTTTTCCCTTTTCTTTGGCAAGTCTGTTCAGCCTAGTAGCACACTCAAAAGATCTATGACCCTTACCGTCACACTCATAACATCTCTCACCATCTTTTTGAGGAGGGTCTTTAAAATCTTTTTCATTTTTCTATTCAAACTTATTTTTCTCAAAATTCTTTTTATTTTTGAAATTTCTATTTTTCTTGAAGTTGAGAATTTTCTTGAAATTTTTTGCAAACAAGGCCAAATCATCTAAATCAAGGTCACACTCGGAATCTGGCATTTCTTTCTCCTTTTTTTTAGATGACTCTACTCTCTTTCTTGTCGGCCCCTTACTCTTCCTATCCTGGGCATTAAGTGCAATTCCCTTATCTTTTGGTTTAACAGACTTAGGAAACATGTCAATTTCAAAGGTTTGTAAGTCTCCAACCAATTCCTCTAATTTAAGCATGTTTTAATTACCCATAGAATTTAGCACAGTAACTTTAGGGATAAAACGCTTAGGTAGTGATCTTAAAATCTTTTTAAAAACTCTAGCATTAGGAATGTGTTTACCAAGATCAAATCTAGTGTTTACAATATCAGATAATCTAGCATAAAATTCATCAAAACATTCAGACTCAAGCATGGTGATAGTTTCAAGTTGAGTTGTTAAGTTTTGCAATTTTGATTCTTTCACGGCATTAGTTCGTTCATAGGTAAGTTGTAAAACATCCCATGCCTCTTTTGACGTGGTACACGTCATTATCCACCGGAATTCGTCAGGAGTGACGGATCCAGAAATAACACTAAGACCCTTAGAGTTAAAACATGACCATTTAAATTCATCTTCAGTCTTTTCAGTCACAAATTTTAAATTTGTCACGTTGCCAATAGTGTTGGAGGGAGGTGTCCACCCTCTTTCAACCAAAATTTAAACTCTTTCATCTATGGCTTTTAGAGAAGATTTCATACGGGCTTTCTAGTAAGCATAATTTGTCTCGTTAAAAACCGGCATTTTATTATATAATTTCTCCATTTTGAACACGCCCTTTTTCAAAAATCAATTTTTTAGAAAATTGACATCTTTAGAAAAATTTTGTGGAGAATTACAGGGATAATTGTGTAATTGGCTCTGATACCAATTTGATAGTGCGCTTTTGTTCAAAGAAAGAAATTATTTAATTAAATTGAGTTTTTAAATTAAATCCTAGAACATGCATCAAGGTGTGATTGAAGACAATATAATCATGCAAAAACATTCAATCACAAAAAAACAAAAAAATGAGGAAAAATCCCCCAAAGGGGCAAACCTTTTATTTTCACTATAATTTGTAAAGAACGATTTACATGGATTATAATGAAAATAAGAGTGACATACAAAATACCCTCAGGTGTCAGTTCCGATGTCGCTAGCTGAAATTTCCTTCAAGAACTCCAAATTGGCAGCAATGGAAAAGAGTCGGCTTCTCCACAAGTTACTCCAGATGAGTAAAAATAATCATTTGAAGGTTTAAAGATTCACACATATATATAGGAATGGTTTTGTGAATAAATACGACATGAAACCTTAAAAACTTGAAGTGTGTTTTCTGGGCTGTAAATCGCAGAAATGTGTATGTAAAAGACTTGGAAAATTATGTAGAATAGGAACATATATTTATACGAAAATTGAGGCAGCTCCATCGTTTGAACGACATAGGCATGTCGCTCGAATGAGACACACGCGACATGCTCATGTCGCTTGAACGACAAAGTGATGTCGTTCGAACGAGCTCGACAACCAAAAAGTCCGCTTCTTCACTTAGAATTTTTTTTGCTTTTGTATTGAAAACAGATCAGACTTCGAAAAATATTTTCTAAAAATTTCCCAAATATTTATGCAAATATTAAAAACTCCAATAAACCATTTTACCAATAACGCGAAGTAGTAGTGGGAACGATTGAACAACACACCGCATGAAGCATGATGCACGTGTGAAGATGGTGGATGCATGGATTCGGATCAAGCCTGTCTTGGATGATCGTGTTGACGTGCCGAATGTAGCGGTATCAGCCATGCATACTGTGATCTAGGACAAATAGAAAATTCTTAAATTCTACCCCGGACATTTATAAAATTATGTCCTTATAGCTCCTTACATTTGTTGTGTATTGTTTGTCTGGTTCATTACTGGTACTCTCTCTTAAAACTTTGCTTCATTATATTTATTCTTCATAGGTACTCTCTTTTGATTTTTTTTGAGACCTTGGGAGTTGATACCAGTGAAGCTTTAGTTATTTTTTCTATTTTCTTTAATTTTTTTATTCTTTTCATTTAATTGTTTAGTGTTAAAGTGTCTTTTCATTTTTGTAGACACAACATAACAAAAAAATCTTATATATGTCGTCCATGTACATTTTCTAATATAATTTCACCCATAAGTCAGGAAAAAGAAAAATGTTTGTTTCAAGCGTTGTTTCACTGGTAAAAGGAATTACACTTGGGTAGTAGAAATTTTTAAAAGTCTAACATCATTTTGTGAGAGCAATGATTAAAGACTTGGGAGTAACGAACCAGAAAAAATGGTGCCTCCGTGTTTGTATGCGTGTTTTATGAACAGGTGCCTCCGAGATGTATACGTATTTTTCAGAAATAATGATGTTGTTCTTTTGACTGTATTTTAGTTCACTGATTTGGCATTTTCACAATTTGTTTGGTTTTGTGTTTGATTTCATCATTTGTTTGGTTTTGGCGTTTTAATCTGTATCTTCTTATACTTGTTTGCTTTCATTAGCTTCCGCCGACGATATGGATAGAAACGGATCATCTTCGGATATTTTTTGTAATTTTTGTTGGTATTTGATATGTAGATTTTATAACAGAATAGTGCCTCCGTGTTTGAATTTTTGTTATCAATATGTGTCCGTGTTGTTAAAACTTTGAACACCTTGATGATTCTGCTTTGAACACCCATCTCCTAGTAGATTTCTTTTTCATTTTAATTCGTTTCCACAGTTGGAAAAAATAATTTTTTTTTTATATTTGTATTTTTGGGTTTCTATATGTTCTTTTTATACAGGTACTATGTTCACTGTTGGGTTTTCTATAGGTTCTTTTGGTTGAATTTGTGTTACTCTGTTCACTGTTGGATTTTATATCTATTAGTTGCTTTAAGTTTCAGTTTGTCTAAATCTAATTGTTATGAATGTGAAGATCTAATTGGTTTTCGGTGGTTACATATGTGGAGATCTAACTATTATGATTTTTTTTGTACTGATCTAATTGGGTTTTTATTTAATATCACTTTTTTGTGTGGATCAAATTGTGCAGATCTGGCATGTTCATCAGATAGTAATTAAAATTTGGTACTTCAGTGTTTCTTAAGAATTGGTACCTCTCGAGTTTTTTAAGATATGATACTTCAGTATTTCTCAAGATTTGGTACTTCAGTGTGTGTTTCAGTTCAGATTCAATTCCAGTTTTTTTTTGTTAAAGGTTTAATTTTTTTGTATGTAGATTGTTTCTACCGTAATTTATAGTTTCCTTATTTTCTTTTTTTTTTCTTAGTCTAGTTAATGGATAATACCACATTTTAGAAGTGTTAGTTTCTTTGTCCTTTAAATTATTGATATTTTCTTTTATGTTATTACAATATGATTCACAAAAAATTATTTTATTGTAAATAGCCAGTATTTGATTTTGAACATCATATTCTCTCCACTTTAATTTGGTAGAAAAATGATGAACATGTTAAATTGAGTTTTGTTTAGTGGTGTTTTTTCCCCTTACTGTTAATGTTGACATGTATCCTTCTATGAAATCCCCTTAATTTATTTTCTGAAAAACTATCGTTTAACATTTTCAATATATATCTTTACATGTGTTGAATGCTATCAGGTGCATTAGCTGACAAAAAAAAATAGATTGTGATGTTTCACCATTCTCTTGGGAATCCATTTGCTTGGTTTATTTGTATGATCTGGGTGTGAATCAAGTGTTATTATTCCCCAAAACATTTAAAGTTGAGATATTATGATATTTTTCTAAAATTGTAAATTTATTTGTATAAAGTTGAGATATTATGACATTTTTCTAAATTTGTTGTTAAAAAACTATTGTATTTGTAAAAATATTTATTTATAGAACCCTGTTTGATTTTTTTAAGAGTAGGTTTCCAAAGAGAACAAAGTGCCATAGGCATGTCTCATATTGCAAATAGATTTATCTGTGAACACAGATTGAAGTTTTTATATTCTCTAACAAATAATTGCGCAAAAATGTTTTAAATACGGAAAATTAACCAAAACAATTCAGAATTAACAATTTTCAAGTTATTTAAACTTCATTGATAAATAACACGTTTTGTATTCCTATTAGATAACATAAAATATCTTGAACATTTTTACAATTGTGCCATCGGCATGGGCACCCATATATCACGGGATAATATTTATCGCTCTGGGATCGACACGAGTACAAAATATCACCGGAAAAAATTTAGTGCCGTCCCATCGGCACTGGTACACCCTAGTATATATATATATATATATATATATATATATATATATATATATATATATATATATATATATATATATATATATATATATATATATATATATATAGAGAGAGAGAGAGAGAGAGAGAGAGAGAGATTTATGTAATCTCATTGGAATTATGCAAAAGAAAATGAAACCAACATTAATTAAGATGAATCTAATCTCCCAAACAATAGCAACATGTAGCCATTTACCCTGGTCCTGTAATAAACTTCAATACCATCTACAAAATGGTGGTTTATCTTGTTTCACTATAAAAGGTCTGAAATTATATATATCCATTACAAATACTTGTAGTGAATAATGTTATGGAACAAAATTGTATTAGTTCTTACTTTTTTGGATATTAAAACATTTTCTAATTAAAAATCAAATATCAATGTCGATTAAGATCTTATAAAAAGCTTAAATTAATTCATATTGGACTATCGTTGTCTATTGGATTGTTAAGACTTTTGCAAATCATTTCCCATGTCTATAGTTTTTATTAACAATACACTGTTCCAAAGCTTATCATAAATAATCAAAATTCATACACGATATCATAGAATCTATACATCTCAGATACGCACGCATACACTTATGTCTTTTTTATATTTTGAAATATTTTAAAAATGTGATTGAGCAGGATTAAATAGCACCAAAAAACATTAACCATCATTTTCTCTCTCTCTCTCTCTCACACACACCAAACACATCATTCCTCCTTCCAACCCATGGACAACCTCGATTGTACTTTCATCTCTCTCATTCCATCATCAAACCACACCTAAACCACTTGATGCTAACCCTGACAAAAAACACTAAATCTATCTCTCCCTCTATCACATAGACATGTTATCCACCTCTTATCCCACTAACAGTAATACCCATTGTATATTCCATTTAAATGCAATACACAGTCCTATCACCAATCAAAACACAACCATACTAATATGAAAGGGTCATATAGCTCAAAATGTTAGGAAGAAAGTAATTTATGGAAACTTAAGAATATTTTTATGTTGATATTATATATCTTGAAATACACAAAATTAATATTATTCTTAGACATTGACAAATGTATGTATATATATGCAATCAATATAAAAAAAAGGTTGAATCAAGAACAAATAGATGAAAAAAACAATGTTTATTTTTTATGCATTATAGATAAAATGAAATAAACAACCGAGTATGATACCCGGGAGAAGAAGAAATACCCATGAGGAATGTTTGAGAAGAGCCATTTGTTGCTGGTGACGTGGCATATATAATGAGATGGCTTTTCAGTTTGTTCATTTATAAGCAAAAAATAATGAAAAAAGATAGTGTATATTTTTAAGCATTATATATAAAATGAAATAAACAACTAGGTATGATATTAAATAGGGTAATCGGAGGGTATTTTAGTGTATTAATTTGGGGCCAAGAAAAGGTCATAAAAGATAAAACTTCAAAGATATGGAAGAGCTCTTTAGATACATGGAAAAAGAGAGAGTCTTTAATTATATGAGAGGGGTGAGTCTTAAGTCAGTTCTATCTTCAAGCCATGTGGCAAAGCTACAGTAGGAGACACCATATATATATATATAGGGGCACATTGAGATGATATTTTTAATTATATGGTTTTTGTTATTTTTTATTGGTTCATAATCATGAGCTGGTGGCTGTTCATTTACTGGTATCGAATCCACAAAGACAAGTTGGACCACAGAATGCAGTGGACCACAGAATGAGGAAAGAGGACCTCAGGTGATAGGCAGGGGTTTCGTCGCGGCGCAAGAGTCGCCTATGCACCGGTCGTGTTATTTTTGGCTCACGAACTCCATACAAAAACCTAAACTATGACTACACTCTTTTAGGGGAGTATAGAGGCAAGTCCGGGTATCGAATCCACAAAGATAAGTTGGTAGAATTTACTTGGTTTAATACTTCTAAAAATAAAAGAGTAAAAGATAATTTTAACAAAAAGGAAAAGATAATAAAGAGAAAAGATTAAACTAGACGAGTGTATTTAAACTGCGTTAACAAAGCGAATAAAAACTATAGGTTCCATCGAATATCCCTCACTCGAGTTAATTAGTATAAAATGGTTACATGGGTCGACGAATTTTTAAGATTGAGTCTCGTTTCGACAGTTAATTAAATCAAGAGTTATCACACCCCTAAATTCGCATAAAAGTCTAATAAGATTTTGGCCTCAACAAATACCCCGAAAATTACGCATGCAAGGTCGTAAGTACGGAGCATACATGATATACTCCGTCAAATCTCATAGGCGTATTAACTAGGATAACCCACTCGAAATAAACTCGTAAACTCGATCACCAAAGAAATGCAACACGTCAACCCTAGGTGTGTTCAATCCGACACAACCTAGACTCAATTAGCCACTACACATAATAAATGACATTAATTAAAGCATCTAATTAATTAAAATAACTAATTAAATTAACACTAAAATTATCTAGGCAAGGAAATAAATGGAAAGCAATAAATAAAAGGGACAAAGCAAGAAATAATATCCACTTACATTAATGGGTGTCAAACCACAACACAGATGGAGGAGAGGGGTGGTCTCCATAAAAATCGCCAAAGAGCTCTCAAACCCTAAACTAAGTAAATTACAAGATATCTCAACAATGAGAGAAGTCTTCCTTTATATAGTAAGTAACAAAAGAAATAAAGGAAAAAGAAAAGAAAATAAGAAAGTGGCAAATATTTGGTGATCGCACTTTTAAGTTAAGTCACATTGTCTTTGAGGCAAGGAGAAATTCCAATATGCGGTCGACCGGCATCAGAAGCGCGGTCGACCAGTACTCTATTTCCTGCTGCTATTTGCTCTTCACATTGGAGGAAAAGTATGCAAACAGGAATGGCCATAACTTCTTCGTCCGAACTTGAAACGACGTGCCATTTGTGTCCATGCGATGATAACTCAACGACTATGCATCTGTGGAATTTCCATGAGCCGGAGATGAAGTGTGAATTGACTAAAATGCCCTTGAAGTAGCGTCCGGTGACAGAACTTCTCTGAAATGCAATGGATCGTCACTTTTAGCGTTCCAATACCTACAAAAGCGCAATTAATCCCTGCAAAATATGTATACATCCAAATACGAGGTTGTATAGTTAATGAGCATAAATATAGGCATTTAGGACCGTAAAAGTGATAGAATGCATAACGATATAGGGTGAAAATATGAAATATTCAGTACGAATCACTAGGTTCTTCAGGAATTTGGGCTTAGTGTCACTGTATTTCTTGGACATCAATTTGAAGGTAGTCAATATTGGTACTGAGTTGGGCTAGGACGGCCATCGGATCTGGCTGAACATTCAGTGCATGTCAGTGTTCTCCATGTAGAGCTCATTGAGGTAGATCCCAAATTCGATCAAAGTAGCAGAAGAAGAAGAAAATCTTTGGGGTGGCTTGAGGGAAGATAGAAGACAATAGGGAGCCAAGCCAAAATCGGGTATACAATCAACCTGAGAGGGAAAATGGTTCAAATTTATTTTTGAAAAAAAGAGGAAGATTTTTTTTTTGTTTTGGCATTTTTGAAAAAAAAAAAGGAAAAATGTTTTTGGTACTTTGGTTTTTGAAAAAGGAAGGAGAAAGGAGAGGCATCTCATCATTATTATTATTATTATTATTATTATTATTATTATTATTATTATTATTATTATTATTATTATTATTATTATTATTATTATTATTATTATTATTATTATTATTATTATTATTATTATTATTATTATTATTATTATTATTATTATTATTATTATTAGGTTTTGACTTGTCTTAGGTTTTCCTAAATTCAAGAAAAAAAGGCTGGATAGGACCCAAGCCTAGAAAAATAGGGTTTAAAATTATAAAAAACAGTTTAAATTGTTTTCAGGCTCACAGACAGGGTACTATTTTTAAAAAGGCAAAATAGTGCGAAAATTCGAGCGGTATGCCGACCTAAAATTTGGCAAAGTTTCGCATGTTAACCGACAAACTAAATATGAGTGCCCTAAGGTATGATGCCTATATGAGGTTTATGCACTTGTTGGGCTAGTGGATGGGTCCCCCCCCCCCCCCCCCTCAGCATAACTTTCATGATATACCTCGTACTTATAAGGGCAATAATTCATCGGTACATGTGGACAAGCCATTTGATATACCTAAGTGTATGTGAATTACCTCACGATATACCTCTCGGGACGGTACATATGAGAGTGAATCCTATATACTCTATATACATGAACAATCTCCCTACTATATACCTCCCTTAGTGAGTTTGGTCAAGCGGTACGATGCAGGGGGAACCGTTTAATATACGTCGAAGGTACGAGGCCAATAAAAGTTGAGAGTCATATCGCTTAGTTTAACCTACCCCAATGAAGCCGATAACCATCACAAAAAGATCCCCCAGTACGGGACAAAATTTTGGTCAATATTGCCAAGCTTTGGTGATGTAGTGTGCAAAAATGGATGAGTCTTAATTATTATATTATGGAGTGAGATTTTCTTATTTGCATGCTAAGTAAAGGGAGTACTACACTAATGAGGGAGAAGATATAATTATCATGAAAAGTAGATCTAGCATGGAGCATGAAGACTATACTAAGCATGTTGACAGGAAATCATGGGGAAATATACATGTCACTGGGTGACATGTGAATATATATAAGTGAGTGTGTGTGGTAGTGAGCCTATACATGGATCAACTATGTGTGGTGTGTGAGACGTGTAAGTGAGCGTGAAGATATATACATGTGTAATAAGTGTGGGTGTGTGCTAGTGAAGATAAGCATGGATAATCTAAGTGGTGTGCGGAGCATGTGAGTAGAAGTGAAACTAAGTGTACGTGTGAAGTGTGCATGGAGAATATGTACAAGTGTGTGGAGTGTATAAATGAGTGAAAACCGATATATACATGAGAAGGGAGCATGATGGGTATAATAATGTGGCAGACATATAAAAAGTGAAGTAGAGGAGTCAATAGAACATACATGTGGGAGCATATGCACACATGTAGAAAAGAATAACGCCCATGCAGAAATAGAGTCTAGTACTCGTAAAATAAAGTCCCAACGGAATCACAATTATGGCCATCTCGTGGGCCTTTTCGAGTTCCCTCTGGCACGCGCACCGGGGGGGGGGGGGGGGCTTTCTCGGGTGTGCTTGGCCGACAACGACATTAAGGCTAATGATGCTTACGAAACTAAATAGTTCAAGGGTCTAGGGAAGGTGTCCACGTATAACCTCCATCCCTGAGAGTAATATCTCAGTGAATGCGGGTATCTCTAATGCTATCATGCTTTAGGGCATACACACATCATCCTGGGCTACCGGATCGAAATCTCGCCTCCGAACCCAAAATCGTAAACGTACTGGATGAGGTCATTGTCTTGAGCTAGTGAGTCATGAACATACCGAAAACCACCTCACTGTGGCTCTAACCTCACATAGGTGGGCATGCATGGCCCTATGACCTTGGGGCCAATACTACACCTGCTGAGATTTGCCAGGAGAGTCACCCACGGTGCGCAACCTCCCTGATAGCACTAGAGTGGTATGTTCACAAAATTATATCATAAACACATATATAATTATACATAAATATTGTGCCTATCGCTCATCACACTAGCTTATAATTTCCAAATATCATTCCCAATTATTTAAACATCCACTTGTTTAATTAACTGATTCTTTAATTTATATTTCTGGACACGTATTATTCTCAACCAGCCTGTAGCCCCATTTCCCCAAAATTTCATCATAAATCCCGTAATGAATTTCCCAAGTATAAATTCTCTAATTTTCCCATACATACCCCATATATATCCTTATTCATTCCAAGGCATTTTTATCAACGTTAACTATTTTTCCAGAAGTCCCAACCTATTCATGAACATCATACTTTAAACCCAAATTAAATCACGTCTAAATTAACATTGGGTGACATGCTCGGATAATAACTGACTTAATCCTATCTAGCATATCAAAGATAGAAAATGACCAGACAATCCCTGCAACACTCCACAGTTGGTGCAACTCCGATGACCTGGAAGTGATAATCTTGCTTGGCGTTCCTGTGGCAGGATACCTAAAGTTTTTGAAAATATTTTGAGGCGGGTCAGAGCCCAAAACCTTTTAAAAATATTTTGCAAGTAATTAAAATGCATAATAATTATGAATACATTCTTTCATTTTTAAATTGGTGTCGCACTCACGTGAAGTATTCCTCACCACTCAACTACAATGCACACCTAACGTATGCATTTTAACCTCTAGTTATGCTACCCAACCTAACTAATCTATATGTACTCTTAACTCTATACGCTACTTTGTGTTACACGTATTTTATGAAATTAGTTATCACACCCGTTTCATAATTATAATTCTCAATTATAATTAATCAATTTATTTCAAATAACTTTCAACAATTATAATTCTCAATTATAATTTATCTAGTTATTCCAAATAACTTTTACTAGTTATTAACTCAATGTTCACACATTTGGGGCATACACCTGTATACATTTTTCTGCACATATATATGCATATGTCGAGTATAAAAGCCATCCCTCGGAGTAATAGTTCACTGTATTCGGATCTTTATAATACTTTCATGCTCCAGGGCATACACACATCATCCTGGGCTACCAGGTCGAAATCTCACCACCGAACCAAAAAATTGTAAACGTACTGGAGGCTGTCATAATCCTAAGCTAGTGAGTTATGACCATGCCAAAAATACCTCAATACGAATCCAACCTCACATTGGGTGGGCTACCATGGTCTTATGACCCTGGGGTCGACACTACACAAGTTGAGATTCGTCAAGAGAGATCACCCACAACACGCAACCTCCCTGATATCACTAGAGTGGTATGGTCACAAAATTATATCATATACATAGATATAATGATACATATATACTCTCTCTATACCCATATATATCCCCCAAAGTAATCCGGCTAATTGTGCCTATCACTCGTAACACTAACTTATAATTTCCAAATATCATTCCCAATTATTAAATATCCACTTATATAATTAATTGATTCTCTAATTTTTATTTCTGGACATGTACTATTCTCAACCAACATGTATCCCCATTTTTGTAAATTTTTATCATAAATCGTGTAATAAATTTCCCAACTATAAATTCTCCAATATTCCCATACATACCCCGGATATATCCCTATTCATTCCAAGGCATTTTTATCAACATTAACTATTTTTCCAGAAATCCCAACCTATTCAGGAATATCATACTTTAACCCCAAATTCAATCACGTCTAAATTATATCAAATAACCCAACATGGCTGTAACAAGTACACCGAACTGGTTCGGCTTGAGTGCGAGTCGGTTCGCCCCTGGAGACAGTCCTAGTTCTTCCCATTTCGATTTTCAACAAGTTTTAACCCAAAATAATTAACCCCAAATCATATTTTTCTCAATGGTTAACAATTCTCATGAATCCTAAATATGAAACACATCCATTTTAATATAGAATTTACCTGCACATAATCACTATTTGGGATTTATTTTTAATTTTCAAATAATATGAAATTCTCCCAATATCACAACAATTCATTATTTTCTCAATCTACTGAATCAATAATTCATCTATCTACATGGGATTCCAATTTAAAATTTCAATATAAATAAATCACACAATTTTATTATGAAATCATTTCTCCAAAAACTCAATTTTCTATGAATCCCACCCAAAAATCCTTTCCCAATCTTGATATGAATTGAATACTACAAATACTTATTTCGAAAGATAATTACCTGCTTTAAAACACTTACAAAGTTTAAATTTGATTGAAGAACCTCCTTTGATGATAATTCTTAGCCCATAAATCTTCAAGTTCTACACAATCCCTAGCCTTTCTTGAGCACCCTTGAGTTTCCTTTAAGAACTCTTGAATTTTCTTCTCTTTTCTTTTTGATTTCTCCCTAACTCTTGGTATAACACAAGGAAAACCTTTGATATTGTAAAATGAATTTTCATATCACCACAACTCTCCAATATATATATTAAATCCCAAAATTTCTTTTTCACATATTTTTAAAATGACCAAAATACACTTATACGAGTCCCGCTTAGTCGAAAAACTCCCCAAAACTCAATCACTACCTCTGAGCACTTAATTTTAACTATTTTGACATATTCTGGATCGATCGTGCACTCAAAATCATCATTCGAGTCACCGATTATCAATTTACTATCTTCTTCCCAACACGACCCCATAAGCGCGTCTCGAATAAGATACTATCAACCCATCATTTTTTTTGTTCCGCTTACGACGTAGTATATAATATTGCAAATTCATTTACTTATCACACAATTAAATATAATAAAACATAAATTTTAATCCATTTCTCACTAATTATTATTTATTCACGTCGATTTATTTTTTAATTTAATTAAATTACTGTGGCACCTGTAATTTAAGTATTCCTAAAAATACGGGGTGTTACATACTTCCCTATTACAAAGGAATTTCGTCCCCAAAATTTGGATATGTCTGGTACGCCAAACTTCAGATCCTTGCCTGCATTGTATCCGAACGTACCCAAAGTAAAATCATGATAACCTTATGGTGCCTCAGCTTTACCCCCACTTATGATACCGTCCTGACCGAAGGCCTACTTTCTATGACCCTAAGATTAGCTACAAGGATATACAAATCATTTCATACTGTTATACTTCATTGTTCTTAAGGTCTCACCTATTCAATGATACGCAAAACTATCATCAATCTTCTAGCAATGCTCTAATAGTATGAGCCTATATTCCACTGGCCCTATCATCTTAATATTGGGGAAAGGCCCGACTTACCTAGGTGCGAACTTCCCTTCTTATCAAATCACATAATCCCTTCCATGGGACACACCCGTAATAATTTTTGACCACTCACGTCAGTCTTTAACTCTTTAATTCGTGTCGTCGTAATTCTTACGACATTCCTGAACTATACGAATACGACTCTGATTAACTCAATCCTCGTCAGCTGACTCTAAATCACGTTCGGTCCGTGAAACTTATCATCTCCTCACCCTTAACTAACCTTAGGGTGGATGACAAGGCCTATCTCCTCAATTCTCAAAAGATGCCGTTTCTAATGATAGCTGGTATGAGTTATTACACGCAACTTTACCAATGGTAATTTCTCCTCTAAATTACCTTAAAGTATAAAATACGCATTTTTCACATTCTTTAACATCTTAGTCACCTCTCCCCTATACTCCTAGCACTTCGTCCTCATCATCTCCTGATAAGCTCATTCAGAGATGGGACGTAAGGATCTCATCCTTATCATAACAAAGTTAGGCAACACCTTGTGGTGGTCCATTCCCTCTCTTCAATGAAATGTTGGGCATGCTGCCCAATAGTGTAAATCACCCAAGTTAATAATAATTAAACCATCTTGGTAAACTAATTCAATAAACCCAAAAGAAATATTGACTGTTTCACGAAGATAGTAACCTAATGATGTTAGTCTGCCTATCCATTTCATCATTGGAATCACTGATCATTGAAAATTTCTAGTAGGTCACCACAGGATAACCCTTTCCCATATACGAGTGGGGCACCTAAAGACAACTTTATCATGTCTCACTCCACACCAATCCACATGATCAATATCTCAAGTCACGTGGTACTTTTTACTCCCCTGCCTAGTTATGCCAAAACCCATGAACAAGGCGCATGTTTCAAAACTGCCCATTTCCTAAGTACCTTTTTCTTGGTAGAAGTAACATCCTCTTTATGAGCAAGCCCTCCACAGAATTTGACTGAGTACGCCTCCTCTCTAATTCTCAAAACTATCGGACCATCCCTTAGCTAGAGAGATCCCTCATCTGGGACTCCATAGTCCTCCAACCTATCTCGGGCATGATAATCCTTTAGGCTATAAATTCGGATTATCTCCTTCCTCTTACTGAGTTCTATCCATTATACAGCTCTAACTCTATTTCTAACTACCCTATAGGGCATATGTCTCACACTTTTATTACCACATCCTCTTATCCCAGACGATTATGAAAATCAAACCAACCAAGGCACCCATACACCTTATATCCTGGGCATATCTGCATAAACATCATAGACGTAACGTATTTATATTAAGTTCGATCTTCATGCTCAGTGTGTTTATACCGTAAGGTAATACTTAGTAACCCTACTAATTGTGACTTAATTATTCATTAGATTGCCCCACCCATCAACTAGTTGTGCATTTAATGTCAAGATATCATCCAAAAGGGAACGAAGGTGAGTTGAATCTAGCTGAATGCAATTTTTTTTAAGAATATCCGATCCATATTATCCAACTCCTAATAAAGAATAAAAAAATGCATGGTAATGTAAGAATTAAAAGAATAAATTCATAAATCGATGGAGACACGCCCTCCACCTAACCAGTAAAAAAATCAAAAGGCTAACCATGATGGTCCTTGTTGATGTAAAAAATTAGATCATATCTAATTATTCAATCACAGATAAATAAATGAGACAAAGAACTTTTAAAGTGGTTCAGCCTTATCAGAATGGCCTACATCCACTATTATATTATTGCTGAGTGTTTGGGAATTCTCGATTACAAGTTCTATTAAGAAATTCCGCTCCCCTTACAATGAGGATTGTACAATGTATTTATAGTCCTGAGGCTGTAATATGAAAGGGTAATACATTCAATGCCCCTTAAGCGTATGCGTCTGAATGATAAGCATTTAATGAACAGTCAGACTGTTGGTTTTCCTGCTACTAATGCTTTGTTCGAGATGCATCTCGGACCGCCTACGGTTCCTCAGTGCTCAAAGTTTCTCGGTACTCAAAAGTTCCTCGGAGAATTCTTGTAGGTCGGAGCGTCTGAGTTCCTCGGAGAGGCAGTGTTCCTCATTGTAATATGGTTCCTCAGAGAGTTTGAGTTCCTCGGAAGTGTTTTTTGTTGTTACGTAGATTGCCACGTGTCTTCATTTAATTGAGCCATGTCAGCAGACTAAATTTTGTATCAACAGAAGCCCCCAATGTTTCATAGTTCGAAATTTGAGGAGTGTGGAACATTCTTTCTCGGAATATGGTAGCTTTAAATGGTCCTCCTAATTTTTAGGAGTGTTTCCTTTGTATTTATTTTTCCTTCCAAATTCGTAGGGTCAGGCTTTTTTGAATTTTTATAACCGCTTCGATTGCCGCGCCCTTTTTATCCTTCTAGTCGCCGGTAGCGTAATCGTTTCTTTTTGTAATCATTACTTTTTCCTTTTCCCAAGGCACAGTATTTAAGCGTCTCAGACAATCCCATCGTCTTCTACTTTTTCAAATTTGTATCTTCGAGTTTTCCATTGTATTACTCTCTTGTGCGTTCATCCTTTCCATCGTTTGTTGCCAACAGATCTACTCTTTTTTTGTAAGATCTTCTTCCTTCTTCTTCATCTCCTTCTTTCATCATGGTTTATCCTATAGAATCTCTTGATAAATTTCTCTCTGATTTCTCTATTCCCTCCTGGGTTATTCTGGAAGAGCTTTCTGAGCCTTCTGACTATTTCCGTTTGGCTGAGGGACATTGGTTCCCCAGTCTTTTTGTTGCTGAGTGTGGATTTTCTTTTCCACCTAATCCTCTATGTCTGGAATTTTATCAATACTTTGACGTTGTTCCTGCAAGAATAGCCCACAATACATGGAGGATAGTTAATGGGGTTCATAGGTTAAATCAAATTCATGAAACTCGCATAGGAATTCCAGAAATCATGTTTTGTTATAGATGGGCGGTGGGTGATAACACTTTTTATTTAAAAACTAGATTTTTAAATAGGGCTTTAGTGGTCAATCTCCCGGATGCCAATAGGGACTATTTTGAGCACGGAGTTGTTATAAAAAATTGGCAACATGCTCCTTTATCAGGAGATGAAGTGTATCAGTGTCCCAGATGCCCTCCCTATGGCAATGGGATAGGTTATTTTTATTTCATTTTATTTATTTTGAAATTATGCTTCCTCTATGTTTGATAAAACGTGCCACTGATATTTTAATGTTTATTTATTTGCAGTTGATAGCAAAAGAAAGTGTCCAAAAGAGGCAGACGTTAACATAAGACATTTGAAACTTATCTGGAGTTTGAATCAGTCTGTTGCCGACGAGCACATTAGGTCAGCTTCATATCTGCTGCAGTACAAGAGCTACACCACCTTTTTTACTGCTCGCCTGGTAATAAGCGACGCAGAGCCAGTACCAGCCTCTACCAGTTCTTAGCCTGAGTCACATGTTCCTTTAAGTGAAAGGATGAAGAAGAGAAGACCTCCCACTCTTTTCGAGAAACCTTCCTCTGGTGCTGGAGAGGCAAAAAGAAGTAAGATTGACGTCCCAGAAGGGATAAAGAAAGTTGATGCACCTTCCTCGGCTGCTCATGTGAAGGTTGCCGAGAAGCCTCCAGTGGCCCCGAGCAAGGCTGCTGCTCCAGGTGAAGTGATTGTAATATCATCGACCAAGAGTTCTTCCTTGGTTGAATCTATTCCTGCTCCCTCGAGGAAGCTGAAGAAGAGCTCCTCGGTTAATTTGGTTGACACCATCACTCAGCCCCCAGCTACTGGAACTGGTGTTCCAACTTTTGTTCCCCCGAGCTCTGCCATGAGCTCGGTGAAGACTTGGATCCTTCTCGAGATCCAAGGTATCAAAGAAAACCTTTCTCGGGATATGGTTACCTCTTTGGAAGCTCGCCACATTGCTTTTGTAAGTCCTTTTATTTTGAACTTTTTGTTTATCCTTTGTTATATCTCTCTCTGACTTGCTTTCATTTTCTTTTTTCAGTTGGTGAGCTTCTTTAACACAATTTTGAAGAAAGATGAAGCTATTAAAGCTTCGAGATCCTCGTCTGGTGTAGAGGAAGCTTTGATAGGCTTGGGGCAGTCTCTAAAAGAGTCTCTCCAGAAATATGCTGATGATAAGGTAACTTGGGAGAAAAAGCTTGCCTCCACCAAGCAGGAGAAGGCTCGAGTTATTGAAGTCTCCAAGGGGTTAGAGAAGAAAATAAAGGACTTTGAGGAGAAAAATAAAGAGCTCGACAAGAAGATCAAAGATGCTGGAGAGTTTGAGAATAAACTCAAGGATGCTAAGGAAGAATTAATCCAACTTCGGGAAGTAAGTCGGCAGAAGGAGGAGGTTGAGAATAAATTGAAGACTGCTAAAAACCTTCTGTCCGAGAAGCTTTCCTCGGAGAAGTTAAAGAGAAAACTGGCTGTGAAGAAGTCTTTCAGCGCTGGCTGGGATAAGGGGTGGAACAAGGGCTTGGCTTCCATGATGTCGCAAGTAGAATATGGTAGCCTCAAGTACTTTAGGGATGGATGGGTCGCTGCTCTACAGGATATGAAAGTGGATGAAAATTCCGAACTCTTTCAACGACACATCCCTGGTCCCCCTCCAACTCCTAAAGACGAAGAAGAGGATGAAGCTGCCTCTGAAGAGTCTTCTATGGTGATGGGAGATCAGGTTTCTCTTCCTCCGACTATCCAACTCGCTGACGAGGAACTTCAACTACCTGCAACTTCTCCAGCACTTCCTCAACAACTATCTGCCCCATCCGAGCAACCTACTTCCTCATCCAATCCTCCCGAGAAAGTTTTGGGAGACAAGGAAAAGGTGTAGAGTTGTTAGGATTTCTCTATTTTATTTTTCTTTAACAAATGTAATCATGAACATATAACTCTGAACCTTGTACTTCTGACCTTTATGATATAATAAAACTTGAACTTGTATTTATTCATACTGTTGTCTCTTCTTTATACTTTGTTTTGATTATTGATTACTGCTTTTTCTTCCTCTATTAGTTTCTGGCCAGGATGGAATTACTGTCTGCTCATGATACAAGGCTGTTGAGGCAATGCAATGATTATTTTAAGGCTGGTCACACAGATCTGAGTGCAGCACAAATCATCGACATCCTCGGCCAAGATGCTTCGAAACAGGCAATTGAGGCCTACCAATACTTGAAGTGTCTGCTTGATCGTGCAGTGGCCAATAATGTGGCTTATTATGATATGATCGAGGATATCCAAGGCACTCTTGAAGACCTTCAGCAGCAATACAAAGAATCCACTGCCCTTTTGCACGAGGGGTATGAGAAGAAGTATCAGTAACTCACTACTGACAAAGGATACGAGAAGCATTTTGCTATCTACAATGTGAGGGAGAGAACTCTGAGGGATGAAGTCGAGGAGTGCAGACAAATAGCTGAATTATTAGAGCAAGAGAATAACAACCTGCAAAGAGAATTGTCACAGTTGAAGTCTGCAGCTTCCACTTCAAAAGCCTTTATCCCAGTGACTGATGAGGGATTCTCATTATTGGAGGTCGAGAACGCCAACTTGAGGGACGAATTGGAGACCTTGAAGAGAGCTGGCCCCTCTACATCTTTTCATGGATGAGCAAGAGCAGCTCGAATTCCTGTCGAGGAACAAGGGACTCAATCTGCTTTGGATAACCAAGCTTTTCAATTAATGGCAAAGAACCAGGCGTTGGCTAAAATGTCAAAGAAGATCAGGGACCTGGAAGAGCAGCTTTCTGCGCAGAAGTCAATTTTGGAGAATAAGGAACTCTTCATCAAAAATCTCCACGAGTAGCTGGAAAGACTGACATATCAATTCCACAAACATCCTAGGGAGTTCTGGATGGCTGGGTACAACGAGGCTCTCTACCACTTGGACGATCGTATCCAGAATGCCAATAATGAGGGCCATAAGCAAGGCTGGTTGAATGCCTTAGGTGTGCTTCAACTCGAACTGGGTCATTACCTGTGGGATTACCTTGATCCTGAGCTGCTCGACCTACCCGTGCCACCATTCAAACTTGATATGAGTTGGATCCCTGCTCGGGCCATTCCTCGATGCTTAATTTCCAAGTATCTCGGCAACTACAATATCCATTCAAGTGTCTAGATATCTCGTTCCGAGCACCTCCTAGATCAACCATCCGTGATGAATATCAGTATGTTAAAAGATTTGAACTTCATAAACTCTCCTCTTGCTTTAAATGATCCGCCTGCTGGCGAGGAACCTGTTTCAAAAGCAGAGGGGAAGAAACCAATAGAGTAAGAATTTTGATGTAATAGTTAGTATACATTTCATTATCAATGTAATCTATTCTTGGATTTAATGAAAGAGTTTTATTTTTTGTTCGCAATCTTAATCGCTATTATCTTGTAAAACACTTTACATCTGTGCATGTGTATCTGTTAAAAAGATAACAATATTGTGTTGTTTGTCGATCAACTGATTGTCGACTAGCTTGAATTTGTGGTAATCATTTGATAAAAAGTTACGAGTATAAAAAAATATTGTTTCTCGACAAACTTAGTAATAGTTTTAAAAAGTTACGAATATCAAAAAATTTTGCTCGATCACTTTATCATATTCATAAAAATGTTTCCGACCAACCAAGGTCGGTAAATTTTCCTTTTCGACCAACTATAGTTAGTGGGTTTTTATTCCCGACCAACCATAATTAGTGGATTTTTCCTCTCCGAGGAACTTTGAGCACTTTCTGGAATAACTTTACCTCCCGACCAACTTTAGTTGGTGTTTTTGAGAATATATTTACTTCCTAACCAACATAAGTTGGCATTTTTAGGAATATTTTGTTTCCTAACCAACCAAGTTGGCATTTTTAGGAATATTTTGCTTCCTAACCAACCAAGTTGGAATTTTTAGGAATATTTTGTTTCCTAACCAACCAAGTTGGCATTTTTAGGAATATTTTTCTTCCTAACCAACCAAGTTGGCATTTTTAGGAATATTTTGTTTCCTAACCAACCAAGTTGGCATTTTTAGGAATATTTTGCTTCCTAACCAACCAAGTTGGCATTTTTAGGAATATTTTGTTTCCTAACCAACCGAGGTTGGCATTTTTAGGAATATTTTGCTTCCTAATGAACCAAGTTGGCATTTTTAGGAATATTTTGCTTCCTAACCAACCGAGGTTGGCATTTTTAGGAATATTTTGTTTCCCAACCAACCAAGTTGGCATTTTTAGGAATATTTTGTTTCCTAACCAACCGAGGTTGGCATTCTTAGGAATATTTTGTTTCCTAACCAACCGAGGCTGGCATTTTTAGAAATATTTTATTTCCTAACCAACCAAGTTGGCATTTTTAGGAATATTTTGTTTCCTAACCAACCGAGGTTGGCATTTTTAGGAATATTTTTGTTGAGTAGTCTGAGTTTTGCCCCGAGTAGTGTGTAGCACCAGTATTCCCCAAAAAAATTTCAATAAAAGGAGAGGATTTGGCAGATTATCTTCATTTTATTCATACTGATGGAACTGCGTTACATGAGAAAATACATCACTGATAATACTTGGGCAGGTGCTCTGCGTTCCATGCATTCTTAAACTCCTCCCCCTCTAAAGTTGCTATTCGGTAAGTTCCTAGTCGAACAACTTTTGTAACTCGGTATGGTCCATGCCAGTTTGCCTCCACTTTGTTGTGCTTTTGAATCACTTTCTTTAGCACATAGTCTCCTTCTTTCACGTCGCACTTTTTCACCCTCTTATTGTAGAACAAAGTTGTTCGTTGTTGGTATGCAGCATTCATGATGGCTACTTCTTCTCTAACTTCATCGAGCATGTCTAAATCCAATCTTCTCATTAAGTCGCTGATAAGGGAATTGAAATTCAGTACCCTATGCGTTGGGAGGCCCAACTCGGCAGGTATAACAGCTTCACTTCCAAAGGCCAGCATATATGGTGATTCTCCAGTTGCTGCTCGGGGAGTAGTACGCTAAGCCCACAGTACTGACTGTAACTCGTTGATCTAGTTCGCTTTTGCATCACTTAGTCTTTTTTTCAAGCCATTTAGCAGTGTTCTGTTCGTCACTTCAGTCTGTCCATTGCTTTGGGGATGTCCTGGTGCTGAGTGGATCTTCAAGATATTAGACTGATGGCAATAGGCAGCGAACTCTTCATTATCAAATTGTGTTCCATGGCCTGTGATGAAGGCATAAGGGAGACCATATCGACAAATGACATTCTTCCAAATAAATTGGTAGACTTTGTTGTATGTCATATCAATGAGAGGCTCAACTTCAGCCCACTTAGTAAAATAATCCACTGCGACGATGAGGTATTTGAACCTTCCTCTGGTCGTTGGCAGTGGCCCGACCAAATCTATTCCCCACATGGCAAATGGCCAAGAGGAAGTGATGGGTGTCAACAATGCTTGTGGAGTTCTTCGAATGGAGGAGAAACGTTGGCACTTGTCACATTTCTTGGCATAGGCTATACAATCAGCTCTCATCGTCGGCCAGTAGTATTCCTGCGTCATCATCCTTTGCAAGAGCGTCCGACCTGCTACATGGGCTCCACAGGACCGTTCATGGATCTCCTAAATCAATTATTTAACCTCGGAGGGATGTACACATCTTTGCAAACCTTCCATAATTCCTCATCTATATAGAATACCGTTAGTTAATACATACCGAGCAGCTTTAAACTTCAATTTCTTGGCTGCGAGCTTGTCAATTAGTAATTCTCCCTCTTTAATATATGCCCTGATGGGATCCATCCAAGATGGTCCTAAATCAAAGGTAATAAAGTTCATCGTCATATCTTCATCTATACTCTGACCAGCTAAAACTTCAATTGGGATTGTTCTCCGGAGCTCGGTACGAGTAGCTGAGGCTAATCGAGCTAGGGCGTCTGCTCTCGCATTCTCCATTCTTGGTATTCTGACCAGCTGAATAGCGACAAATTCTGATACCAATTCCATCACCTTTGCATGATATCTGATCATTAATTCTCCTCTAACTGCATATACTCCCAACATTTGATTTACAATCAATTGAGAATCACTGAAGACAATAACCTGCTGCACCTCCATAATTTTTGCCAAACTAAGACCGGCAATCATGGCCTCATACTCAGCCTCATTATTGGAAGATTTTAATTGGAAACGTAGGGCGTATTCCATGTCGACCTCTTCCTGAGTGCTCAAAACTATTTCCGCACCACATCGTGTAGTGCAAGATGAGCCATCTACATATAGCCTCCATATAGGTAACTCGTCTTCAAATTTCTGATCTGACAGAGTTCCTCAGTGAAATATTTGTTGCTTCCTTTCATCCTCCCATGATATTTCTTGCTCTTCGTCAATCATCTTTTCTTGCCCTTTTACCAACCGGAGTTGGTCTGAGCTCGAATTTGATGATCCTGTAGCATCCACTTGCCCTTTTACCAACCGGAGTTGGTCTGAGCTTGTGTTTGATGATCCTGTAACATCCACAGGTTGATCAGCGAGCAACTTTTGCTCCTCGGGGGTATCTAGATAGGTGAATTCTGCTATAAAATCTGCTACAGCCTTCCCTATTAGCGATGATCCGGGTTTATAAATTATATCATATTCACCGAGATATATTGCCCAGTACATCAATCTCCCTGATTTTTCTGATTTATGAAGGGCTTACCTCAACGGCATATCAGTATATACTACTATGATATGAGCCTGGAAGTATGGCCTCATTCTCCTACTCGCCTCAATCAGTGCCAGTGCCAATTTTTCCAGTCTTGGATATCTGATTTCTGCTCCTCGAAAGGCCTTACTTGTGTAGTAGATTGGTTTTTCTACTCCATTCTCCACTCTGATCGATGCTGAGCTAACTGCATTCTCGAACACTGCTAGATATAAGTATAATTTTTCTCCCATCACTGGCCTGGACAACAATGGAGGTGCTCCCAAGTATTTCTTCAAGTCTTGAAAAGCCTTCTCAAATTCATCATTCCACTCAAAAGTCTTTCGGAGTGTCTTGAAGAATGGGAGACATCTATCAGTTGCTCGTGATACAAATCTGTTGAGTGCTGCTACTCATCCTGTAAGACTTTGCACATCTTTCTTCGTCGTTGGAGATCGCAGCCCTAGCAAAGAGCTTTGATCTTTTCAGGATTCGCCTCAATGCCTCGTTGATTGACAATGTACTCGAGGAACATGCCTTCTCGTACTCCAAATGTGCACTTCGTCGGGTTCAACTTCATTTGATATTTATCCAGTTGATCAAAAGTCTGACTTAAGTTAACTAGATTATCGGCAGCTTTCTTGCTCTTTGTCAGCATATCGTCAACATAGACTTCCATATTGCAACTGATTTGTTCAGCAAAGACCTTGTTCATCAGCCGCTGATATGTTGCACCTGCATTTTTCAAACCAAAAGGCATAACATTATAATAGTAAGTTCCCCTAGGGGTAATGAAAGAAGTATTCTCCCTATTTTCAGGTTTCATTTTAATCTGATTGTAGCCAGAGTAAGCATCCATGAAGCTCAGCAGCTCGTGTCCCGAGGTAGCATCGACTAGTTGATCAATTCGGGGTAGTGGAAAGTGATCCTTTGGGCATGCTTTGTTGAGGTCGGTGAAGTCTACACACATCCTCCACTTGTTGTTTTTCTTCTTTACCATCACCACATTGGCTAACCAGTTTGGATATTTAACATCTTCAATCAAGCAAGCTTTCTAGAGCTTCTCGACTTCCTCCTATATAGCTTGATTCTTCTCGGGGCGGAACACTATTCTTCTGTGCTTCACTGGCTTGATTTCCTTATTCACATTGAGTCCGTGACAAAAGAAATTTGGATCTATTCCGGGCATATCCTCGTGACTCCACGTAAAAGTTTGCTTTCTGCTTCTAAGGAAAGTTATCAATTCCTATTTTAGTGAGGCTTCCAACGACGAACCTACTTGAGTAGTTCGTTCACGGTGCTCATCGTCCAGAATGATGTTTTTAGTAGCTTCCACCACTTGACCCTTCACGAGTTGCAACTCATCTCTAGGATCCAATATTTCAATTTCTGCCCCTTCTTCCACTTGATAATTAGTAGTCTTTTTCCTGGATTCCTCCAGTTCCTCTTGCTCGGTGGATGAATAATAGCATTCCTGAGCTACTTTCTGATCACCTTTAACAACTCCTACTCTAAAATTTGTTGGAAATTTTAGGCACTGATGTACTATAGATGGTACGGCCTCGAACTTCTTCAATCCTACTCTTCCCATGATGATATTGTATGATGATTGAACATTCTTATCCATTACAAAAAAACATATTCTTTCTGTTCGACATGCAGGCCATGTACCAATGAATATATCGAACTTGATCGTCCCACGTGGAAAAACTTTCTCGCCAGCAAAATCGAGGAGGGGTCTGTGATAAGGCTCTAGTTGAGATAACTTTAGGTTTAAACTGTCGAAGCACGAGTAGAACATAATGTCTGCCAAGCTACCATTATCTACCAGAACTCTTGAAATCATAACTTCTTTCATCCTCATTTTGATCACCAATGGGTCATCATGAGGATATAGGACACCTGCGAGGTCATTCTTTGAAAAACCAATGACCAATTTCTCTTTATTTACCTTTCTCGGACGATCTTCCTCAGCTAGATTTATCCTTTGTATGTATGAGCAAGCTTGAGCCTCATATAAGTAAGCTTTTCTCTCTGCAGTAAGATCTCCTCCTCCTGCATCTCCACCTGTAATAACATTATAATCAAATGTCCCAAAATGTATTGAAAATACCTCACGTTCTGGCTGTCTTGGTCTTTTGGGAAGATCAGGATCATCTTCTGGATCATTTTCATGGTCTCTTTCCTTGTTCTCCTCTGCTCGACGAGGAGATCTAGACCTCTCTCTTGTTCAGTCGCTGTTTCTTCTTTCATTTCTACGATCAACATACTTTGTCAGTTTTCCTCATCTAATGAGTGTTTCGATCTCATTCTGAAGAGCTATGCAATTTTTGGTCATATGGCCATGATCTTTGTGAAACTCGCAATATTTTTCCTTATTCCTCTTGTCAGGGTTTTCCTTCATTTTCTTTGGCCAGTTTAACTCCTCGGTGTTCTTAATTTCTTCCAGGACGTGGTTGATGTCTACCTTCAAAGGAGTATAACTATCAAATTTCCTCAATACCTCCCATGACGACCTATTTTTGGATTGTTTGTCACCACCATTGTTCTTATGCTCTTTCTTCTTGGCTTTGTCAACTTCCACCTTGTTTTCTTTATCCATATTCTTCTTTGCAGCCATAGCCTCCTCGGCATTCATGATTTTTGCCGCTTTTACCATCAGTTCTGACATGGTTGTGGGTGGATCTTTGGCCAAAGTGTAATACAACTTGTTGGGCAACAACCCACTCATTAAGGCAGTGATCGCTGTTTTTTCCTCATAATCTATGACTTCGAGTTTCTCGTTATTAAAACGAGTTATATAATCTCTAGTACTATCACTAGCCTTTTGTCTAACACTTAACAAATGCGCTACTCGTTTAACTGAGTTAAGATTTTACCCTGAGGAAGATTATTATACCATATTTGAGCAGATCCGGTAAGAGTTCCCGAGAATGCCCTACATCTCATCTCATCTGGAACAATATAGATGTCGGCTGCAGCTTGGTATTGTTCTATATGAAGGACAGGGTTTGTTTTTCCATCATATTTGGGGGTCACAATAGGTTCTTTGAACTTTTATGGTGTTAGAAAATCTACAATGGCCTGGACAAAAGGTGTTCCTCGAACAAAAGTTCATTGTAGAGGGTTCTTAGCTTTAACTATTTCCCCCAATCTATCCTCTAGCCTTTGAATAGAGCCCTTCCATGCATCATTTCCTTCCTCGGGCCTATTGGTTCGAGCAACTGATCGCATTGAGGTGGCTTCCTGGGATCTATCTTGACGAGCAACTGGTCGTGACTGGGCGGATCCTTCCCTTAAGTCTGATGGTCATCAAAAACTCCTCGATGGGGATCTAGGAGGACTTTTTCTCCTGCTAGGACCTAATCGATCGAAAGGAGATACTCTGCTTAATATTTCTATCTCACTGGTTCTTTCTGGGGAGAGAGTGATACGTTGTTTAGTATCTGTGGCTCGCACTGACGAAGTTCATCCAGGTTGATAAGAAAAATCTTCAGACTCCTCATTACGATATGAATTGGTACGTCTAGTACGTGAAGAAGGTGCACGAGTATTTCTTTGAATACTTCGTGGTCCTAAATGGGTTGGTGCACCGCCATGGAGGGTTTGTATGAGTTGACGCATAGTTTCTTGCATGACGGTCTGGCCCTGAGCCAGATTTGTCATTATTCCAGCCAGATCTGGAATATTTGGCGGAGCAGATGGATTTGGAGGGCTTCCAGCGTTTCGATTGCTGAATTATGGAATATCAGCCATTGATGATGAATTGTTTTTGGTGAAAAACGACATTACCAGTCGTTTCCCATAGATGGAGCCAATTTGTTGATGTAAAAAATTAGATCATATCTAATTATTCAATCACAAATAAATAAATGTGACAAAGAACTTTTAAAGTGGTTCAGCCTTATAAGAATGGCCTACGTCCACTGTTATGTTATTGCTGAGTGTTTGGGAATTCTCGATTACAAGTTCTATCAAGAAATTCCGCTCCCCTTACAATGAGGATTGTACAATGTATTTATAGCCCTGAGGCTGTAATGTGAAAGGGTAATACATTAAATGATGTACACATGAAAGGGTAATACATTCAATGCCCCTTAAGCGTATGCGTCTGAATGATAAGCATTTAATGAACAGTTAGACTACTGGTTTTCCTGTTACTAATGCTTTGTTCGAGATGCATCTCGGACCGCCTAAGCTGCTCGGACAACCTATGGTTCCTCGGTGCTCAAAGTTCCTCGGTACTCAAAAGTTCCTCAAAGAATTCTTGTAGGTCGGAGCGTCTGAGTTACTCGGAGAGGCAGTGTTCCTCGTTGTAGTACGGTTCCTCGGAGAGTCTGAGTTCCTCGAAAGTGTTTGTTATTGTTACGTAGATTGCCACGTGTCTTCATTTAATTGAGCCATGTCAGCAGACTAAATTTGGTATCAACCGTCCTTATTTCCCTTATCCACATCATCACCAACATCTCTTATAATAGTAGGATCCTCGAGATGCTAGGGGATTGGCTATGCCAAAAGTAGGGTCACACAGACGGTCCCTGGAATATGCATTGAACCATTAACAGAATCTGAGACCACCTCACAGTGAGTAGGTGCACGAGAACGAGTCTGAGTATGGGAGTGGGATGAAACTCACCCAATATGGGGGATTACAAGACTATGAAACTAAATGGAATGAGCGAGATCTAAGTATAAGGACAAAAAATGGTTCATCACGCTCTGTAGACTGGCTACGTATACCACCATATCCTAAATCGCATCGAAAAAAACAAAATAATCAGTATAAGGAAAGAAGAAAAGTAAGGAAAATGCACTAAAAGCATAGAGGAAGAAATAAACATACCCCTCTACACCCAAGGTAGTCCTAAAATCCGAAGCCAAGTGATTTAGATGACGAGTTGACGTGTGAATCTGGAACTTTCCTGGTAAACCATCCTCTATATTGTTCACCTCAAAAGTTAAAATGAGAAATTCCATCCTCCTAGTGGGAATTCCTACCTGAGAGGCCACCTCCAACTGACCCCCTGTCAAGCATTCCCTTCTAACTCCCTCACCAGCATCCAATGCATAGATGCTAACCACAACCAACTCCTCTGTCTTTGTCCTCCCCCGGGTTATACCTTCCTCTATGGCTCTATCCCTCTCCTCAAACTCTAGTGGAATATTCCATGCATTAAAGTGTGCCATACCCTCGAGAGAGAAACTATTGGCATAAGAAGGGGTCCCTCTTCCCCATGTCGTCCATCGACCCAAGTAGATCAAGTACCTATGAAGAATCTCTCCTCGAAGACTCGAGATCCCTTATATCTCTCTCGCCCCCTGCTATATATGGCCCTGGCATATCCCACCCCCCGTGATCCCCCAAGCCCACCTCAAAATCTACCCTCTAGGCCCCCGCACCCACCACGAGAGATGCACTATTAACTCTACCCTTACCCTCTGGTGTCACCACCTCCTCATCTCCTTGTTGGTCTCTACCCACCACTTTCTTCTTATCCTCTTGGACTGCCTGATTCCCACCCCTTCCATATGCACCTCCTCTACCGCCACTCCGCCAACTTGGGATAATAAGGGATCCCTAGTCTTCGGTAGTGACATTGACAACACACCCACCCCACAAAACCCTGATAATATAAATCCTCCCTCAAAAGGTAAACCCCTCCACAAATGTATGTCTATTAGCTACAATGAACCCCTTAATGCACCTCATACAATAAGGAGAGACAATGGTACCCATACTAGTGCATCCCATATGTTTTGATGACTCACCCTCTCACCCAGGTTAAAAAATTACCCCATATGGCTCATTCATCAACAATCTCCTTCCCCACTACCCCTGTTCCTGGCACATGTCAGGTCAAACCCCGTGCACCTGAAATAGTAAAATCATAAAAAGATAATAAAGTCAATCAAAATGTTAATATTAATCCATAAAGAAAGGTGCGATGTGTGTAAAAATCCTAAAACTACTTACAATGTCAAACGTCATCCCATTGATGAGCGCTCTAGTTGCCTCCAAAGTCTAGACGATCCCACCATCAAATTCCCCCAACATAACAGGTGAAAAAAAATGAAAAGTTATCTCCTCGCTCTGTAACCCAAGAAAACTCTAAATATGTAGCCACATAATCAAAGAACCATAACCGCAAAAATGTAGAAATAAGAATCAACATCGGTAACATAAAAGTTAATGGTTAACTAAAAATAAAAGACATGTGGTAAACACATACCTCCCACAAATAAGAAAACCCCATGAAGTTATCAGTGCGATACCTTAATAAGAGGGACACAAACCGATACATCTTTGTCAATCAAAACCATCCCCATGCCTATCCTGAGATTTGGGAGAAGTCCATAAAAAATGAAAACCACTGGAGATGGATCCCAATAGCCATCCCAGACACCAAAATCTCTCCAATCACAAGAAATAACAAACATCGAGCATATATTCTAAGAGCGACCATGTCTGAACCCGAGTCCACCACCCACAAATAAGCTGAAAAAACACCAGACTTTATGTACACTCCCTGATTAAGAGGAACCACTGTCGTCATATCCTACAACAAACCTTTTGTAATAACGGTGACCACCCGGTCCACCACCAATGGCACCCCTACAAGCGTTATCCCCGTAAAAGAAAAAAATTCCAAAAGGGGTCATCGCCATCTCCCCATCGAAAAATGAAAAGAACTGGTAGTATACCCCTGACGCTCCCCTAACATAAAGTAATCGGCCCACACCTCCTAAAGTGGTCACTTATCATATAGACCAACAAAGAACCAAAACCTACTATATATATGAAGACATAGACAAAAATAGGAGTCCTCGCCCAGGCCTTAGCCACCGGGCCACAGAACCTCACAATCTCGCACTCCCTCCAGGATGTAAAAAAGGAATAATGAAAAACATATCAGTTATATGCAAAATATCCTCTTTATAAATAGGTGTTTTGGTCATAATATTCCCACATTTAATGACCTTCAGTTCTCGCTATCCAGGATTGATAACCAGTCGTGATGTGACTAGGAACCCCCCTAAGAGCTTTCTACCTCCAGGTGTTTGGCACACTATTCCCACACTTCATCACCTAACTCTCAATTCCCGCTAACCAAGAAGGATAACCAGTCTTGAGATGACCAGAAAAACCTCAGATCTTTATCCCTCCAGGTGTTTGGATCACATCATTCTCACACTTAATCTCCTAACCATCAGTTCCCGCTAACCAAGAAGGATAACCAGTCGTGAGGTAATCAGGAAACACTCGTAGATTTTTACATCCAAATTTTTGGGGCACTCTACTCCCATACTTAATCTCCTAACCCTAGGTTCTCGCTAATGAGGAAGGATAACCAATCGTGAGGTGATTTGGAAACCCCCTCCAGATATATGTCCATCTATGTGTTTGGGTCACACTATTGATAAGAGGATTTTTACGATTACGTCGTCATTGTCTTCAAAACCCTAATCTCAAGATCTCTTGAATACCTACAATACATGTTAAACAACTCGTATTGCAGTAAGTACGGGTATAAATCCAACTTTCAAGGTGAAACAAATAAATTGAATGCTTGCAATTTCAATTTTTTTTATTAAAACCTTTATATATATATATACTAGGGTATGCCCCTGCCTGAAGGCACACTGATAGTTTTGAAATACATTAAGACGTGCCTTAATATGATGGCAAGTGCCCACTAAAGCTATAGTTGATCTCGAGTTCAAAACACAGGATCAACATCTTTATGTATGCTCGTGCCCGAAGGCACGATGAAAATTCCAAAATTTTTAAAGTACCTAATAGCAAAATGTTGAAAATTTCGTTCCCCGATAAAATTTCTAAAGTTTGTAATGTTTTTTAATTCGGAAAACAAACCAAAGATCATAATTTTTTTTTAACATTCACGTAAAACTTTTCGAAAATGGTTGAAAATAGTTTTAGAAATGTTTATCATTTTTCTATTGAACTGTCTCACCATTTTTACTGCATATATATACATGTGTGCATCCGGTATATATAGATTTGCAGTCATATCCTGCACAAAAGGTTGAATATCAAAACATATGGTACTATGATGGTAATTTTTCACTTTAACTAACAACTCTATAGTAAAATAACCAAACAAAATTAGATCATACTGTAGACCATTTCCAAGTTTAAGCCTACGGATATCTTAGTTGCAATCATTCAAAAATGCTTCAATCTCCTTAAACTTGTGAGCCATGGTAGCATCAAGATCCCAACACTTCTCCACCCTTGCGTTCCTTGCAACATCTGCCTCCTTCTCTCGATGGCCATAGCTCCTAAAGAGAACCTGGATGCAACTGGTCCACTGCCTTCTCTAAATAATAGAAGGCTTGCTGATCTGACGAAATGTAATCATTCTCAACTCTTAAACGGCATACCAATTCGTATTCTGCATCCGGATCGCCCATATCTACAACTTCGACTAATAATGCAGCTCCTATAGCTTTACATACCCCAAGGACATGGTATTTGAGATGCAGTCTGGACAACCAATATCTGGCATGTGTATTTGAGTTGTTAACCTCCAGAACCAATTCAAAGTTATCCTTTGCTGTCTTGAGGAGAGGTATCAGACGTTTATCATTGAGTTTGTAGTAATTAATCACTCTATCAACATCCTTCACAGCATTCAACCCTTTGGCGATGAGCTCCATCGCCTTTTTATTTCTGTTGCACATTCTTCTCTGTGGATTAAAGTGGGAAAGATGAATAAGAGTAGCCTTTATAAAGAAGGATTTCAGCATATTATTTATCTCTGTGTGGAATCAAACACACCAATCCTGACAGAGTTTAAAGATACAAAACCCCAACTACATCATAGCAGTTGATTATTGTGGCAATGCTGAGAGCTTTTTAGTCAACAATCGTGGATATTCGGGTATATCGATATTTTAGGAAATAACCATCCGGAATGCCTATTTCTATCCTATCAAATTTCTATATTCTAAATTGATTGTTCAATGTTTACTAATAATGATGTTTTAAGTGTAGGAAATATATGTCCTATCACTCTACCAAATCAGAAATAGAAACATACCATACATGATATTAAAACCAATAGAGCTTTGACATCAGACTGCCAAACATTAAACAGTTGATGAAATAATTGACAACAGAACATTCAAAATGAAATTTTAAAACACTTATAATCATCATATCTCAATAAAAATATGGATACGGGGGTCATTAGAAAATCAATCAAACACCTAAATGAGTAATCAATTACATACAACATAATTAAAATAATGATTCCATGAAACTTATTCATTCAGCAATGATTCCAAACTGTATTTTTCTGTACAAAATAATGTTAATTTCTCAGCAACACAACCAAGAAACTATGAAATCTATATAGGCAGAGGGAATTGAATTGTAAATTAACTAACCTCTTTGATTTATAATTCTATTTGGGAACTTTCTCTGAATTCATAAATCAAAATGGATCAAGAGGGAAGGCCATGCTATTTTGGTCGAAGAAGGGTTATTAGCGCGAGTGCCGCCGTGAATCAAGGTGGATATAGTAGATGGCAGGTATTGAATGGTGACGATAGGGCCAAAATTTCATATACTATTTTCAGAAAATGGTACTCTTAATGTGAAACAACCCAAAAATAAATACTAATTATTTTTATTTGGGAGTGAGGAAGTATTTAGTAGCAAGAATGAAGTGTTGAGATGAACTTACATTCTGATACCTAGATACTTTTGCACCCGTTGAGCTTCCATTATTGCAACCTGATGAATCCACTGTTTTGTATGCTTCACTGCTACATCCTCACGTTAGTCTTCATATTTCCTGCCAAATGCGTACATGTGATGGAAGACAAATGAGTAAAAGAAAATTCAATGAATTCATGGACAAATATGTACTGTATTTGTTTAGTTTTGAAAATGTAGAGTGTTTTGAGGGGGGGGGGGGGGGAAGAATCTATGGAGAACAAAAATTGGAGATCGTGTTGATATTTTTGCAAAGGGAAAATTAGGTAACCAATTTATCAGTTTCTGATTCTCCTCTCTCACACTCTTCTCGTTCTCTATACTCTCAATGTCTCACTTGTGTTTTAAAACTGTGCCTTATAAACTTTTTTTGGAACGAATATGAATCCAATTATGCTTCCAAACCTTTGAATTGAGTTTCCAGACTAAAATTTGAGACACTGTATAAGAAAACATGCTAAATTCAACTTCTAAAATTTGGATCATGTACACATACTACAATAGCATAAAATAGGAATGCTTAATGAAAATAAAAAGATTAATATTTGATGTGCTTTTCATATTGTAGAATATGTTAAATCAGTTTCATCTATTCTTCTTAACTTCTTAAACGTATATAATGGATCTCAAGATCTGCTTCACTCTACCATAAACATCAGTATGCTCAAGTTCCACATAGAGCTCGGAAAGAAGCTATCAAATCTGCCCTCCGTGGGTCCAATAATGCCCCCACTACAACCTAATGCCATCCATTAAGTCAGATGTGGGCGCCTTCTATCATTAAATGCATGCCCTGAATATCCAAATGTAATTAAATTATAAAGAACCATGTATAATGAAATTTTAAACAATTGATATATAATGTTTATTTTCTAAAACAAAATTAGCTTATAATGAGGTTCCAATCAAAGGTAAAACCAAAATAAGTCTTAATATACATTTTACAAATATGCACTATATGGTTACACAGATTGATTTAGACAGTCATTATATATAAGTGAAACGATGGGAAAAAACATAGTTTATGATAACACTCTATCAAACCATATCAATATAGACCTGATTAATGATACACGTCATATTACAGGACATACTAATAAACACCAAGATATTGCCAAAAATGGCAACAACACTTTTGCATCACAAATACGTTGTTTTCATCCCATTGACGATAGCCAAACTATTTGTCTTAACTTAAAAAAGAATCTACATATTCAACACCGGGGAAATAAAATCTACATATGTAACATTGATGAATCAGCTGTGTAATATGCCATTGAAATAACACTTAAAGCTAATACAATCACAGAGAAAATTTAGATATTATTTAGATACAAACACTTAAAGCTAATACATTGATATTATTTACAATTGTTACAGTTAAAGGTCATAGGTATTATTTAGTCGAGAAAGTACATTTTAACGTGCCTTAGAGACAAACACACCATGTGTGTTATTGTGTTGTGTCTTTGTGTTGTATCAGTTCCCCTCCACTACTCAATCAACTGGAATGTTTTTGAAACGGATGCTTTCTTTTCTTTTTTTAAAGTTGAAACAAAAGATATTGTAGCTTTGCTGTTATAAAAGCAAAGAGAAAGGACACGGATGAGCTGTGACTTTGGTTGTCGCCTCCTATTTTTCTTCCCTTTCCAACTGACTTAGTGCGTGTAGGGAACATCCTCTTAATATACAAAATTTTAGTTTTGAGAAATAAATTTCAGTTTTGGCTTATTTCCCTCTTCCAAATTACATTCGTAGCCCGTTTAATTAAACACAAATTTAATGCATTTCATAATAAGAGACATAAAACAACTATTGTTTTGTAATCATCTAAAGAGCCAAGTTTGACGCAATTGAGATCGGACACTAAAGAATAATACATCATGAGCATTTAAATAGAAAAAACTACTATTATGCCATTCGTCCCCTTATATCTAATATATAGATGACTAGAATAGTGATTCACGCTCTCTTTCTATATTTTTTCTGGAGCTTCTTTGCGTTGGAGCTGCTTTGCGCAAACAAACCCCTTCTCGTTCAAGTACCTCAACGACGAAATTCATAACATACTCAACAACATCATTCAAATATAATAAGAGATAATAGACAATAATCATACCGACTTAAGAGATAAAACCTCAAACCGTACATATACTATATTTTAAATATAAACATGCTTTAACCTTATTCTTCAAAGCCAAATCAGAAACTGCAAACTTTAAAACTCATATCGTATAGTGAGGTGGAGTTTTATTCTCCAAATTCTCGAGTGTTATTTACAATAGATATAATTAACTGATCAAGAACTCTGTTATCTGCCAAAACAAAGTAAATGCAAACATAACACTCATGTACTGGGCAGATTCTCGATTCTTAAGAGACGAATTAGGAAACAAAAGCTAGGCAGATTATCAATTATTAGGAAAGTAACTAAGAAATGAAACCATCATATTTCTTTCAAAAAAATTAGCAAACAAAAGCTGAAGAGGGAAAACAATTGTATTTGAAACTGCGTATTATATAACATAACTGCCTATTGTATAAGAACAATTGGTGTCTTATCCCAACTTCACTACATAATTTTTTGCATAAAATCAAATCATTTACCTTAACAAATCTAAGATTATTATATATGGATTTCAAGTGACTCAAATTTCAGTCCCGAGGGAGGGAGACTCAGTTCAATAATTGTGATTCACCTTAAACCTTCATACTTGTTCAATTCAGTTCAATAGTTGTGATTGAAATTCACCAAAAGTGTGTTGATTCGGTTTTACAATTTTTAGTGCAATTTAGGAGTTTAGTTCAACTATTTGCAAATTGATTGTTACGTCAGTTTGTGTCTCATATCAAGTGTGGTTTAGAGGTTGAAAACGCTATTGGAATGGAATTAATTCAGTGGTTTCTTCCATCCAAAAAAGTAAACAAATTCAACCAAGTCATGATAAACAAATGTGTACCTTCAACCAAGTCAGGAAGATGTGTAATAATATATGGAGCTGGGAATATGAACCATATTCTTCTAAGTAATAAAGAGAGGTATAAAGCCAGGACACCAAAAGTGTACCTACAACAAAGGTCTTAATGAGATATCCTGTAGAAAAAGTAGAAATCAACGCACACAATGTTAGAAAAATTATAAATCAAGAAATTATATACAACACATAATGTGCGAAATCTTCCATTGCAGTAGTAATTCTCACACGGTCGACTTTTCTTTGTCCTAAACCTTTCTTTGAGAAAATATCGTGGAAATGGATTAAAACTGCGGACCATACAAATTCAGTATCCTTTTTAATGAAAATTCCGTATCCTTTTTAAAATCCTGAAGAGGTCTCAAGCAGGGGTTTAAAATATTCTTGAGGTCTCAACAGGGGTTTTGCCCATAATTCTTTATCGCAAGAGGTCTCATCGATTATATATCGCAACATTACCTAAAATACAAATATTTCCAAAGTAATAAAAAATGGTATTAAAACCTCTAATTATTTTTCGGTGGGTCAGAGTTTTTGAACAATTAAAATACATCAAGTCAAGAAACATAGCTATAACAATACGTTTTGAGTAAAAAAATAAAAAAATGTCTATAAAAAAATAAAAAAAAGTTTATATCAAGTCAAGAAACATAGCTATAATGATTACTAAAACTTATTTTCAACAAATAAAAATAAAAACAAAAATAAGGATGCAAGTTTTTAAATTTTTTAAGATATATCATAAAACAAACACATCTTTAAGGTGAAGAGTTTTGAAGAAACTCATACCTGAAGGTCATGCATACTTATCTTTCCCACGACAGCGAAAAGAAACATTGTAATTCCAGGACACTCAGGATAGAAAAAATCGCTCCTGAATTTACCCATCCCTGTACTCATTAGATACTTATTTTTCCCATTGCCTATCCCTAATATATTATGGGCCTACTTCTTATTTCAGAATTGGTAGCCATCCATATTACTCCCGAAAGCATTGTATTCTTATTTTTCTGCTCCATAGCTTTCTATTTCTCGAGTTGACCATAAGAATACTTAAATATTTGACTCCGTATATGAAGTTGTTTAGCCTTGGGCGTTTTATTGAATGTAACATCTTTAGGAGGTCTTTTTAGAGCAGCGGCTGATTGGAGAGGTAAATTTGAACTATACTTCCATACAAAAAGGGATACTCAGCGAATCATACCTACGCACAAATTCTATCGGTGTCAACTAATAAGGTACACAAAAATATGAGTCCTTCATAACACAAAATTCTATACCTTAGAATAATTAGATGCACTACACTCCAACCCAATGTATATAATGACAATCAATGAAGCAACCTGCATTTCAACCAAGTATAATAGCATGTTAATGACAATTCGAGCGTGCGAGAGGAATAATTAAGTAATTTGAATCAATGAATTTTATTTAAAAGAAATAATAAATGTGAACTATATAAAGAAATCATACACATCTATACATATTTTTTTTGGAAAAAAACACATATTTTCTTCACGGATAATCAAACTAACTAAATATTAAATTTTACTTTAATGCTTGTAGAGTATGCAAGGGAGAAATTCCCTAAATGAAACTAACATTATAAGTGGTCCTTAGTGTACAACCTACACTAACCTGCATAGGAAAGTTTGTCCAAATAATACCCCTTAAACTAAAGAAGAGACATTAAGCAATAGAGTAATTGAAAGTCCACTGTGAAGTTCAAACCCACCTATGATGTTAATTAAGTTAGTTTTAAACTTGACGTTTTCATACATGGAAAGTAAAATGATATATAAAACAATAATAACAAAAAAAACCTTCAAAACCCACTGTGAAGTTCAAACCCACCCAAAAAAATGAAAAAGTCATCCTATAAACAACAAAATAAATTGGGGGAAACTGTACTATCAAATTCATAGGTAAACAACTAATCTCTAAAAAAACAAATAAATGGAAAGAGAGAACAAAGAAACACTTTGTATCTGTGAACATACCCAAAAAAATACCCTTTAAAATTTATGATTCAACCCAAACCATCAATAGTATGAACAACCCAAACTATTAATTTCAGATCTACACAAATATAAGAGAGTGACCTGTAGGATGGCAAAATTAGATCTGGAAAAAATCGTATCAACACACAAAAAGTGGGAGATTACGAAATTAAGAGAGAAGGAGATTAACTCTAAGGGTGCGGTGGACAGGAGGAAGGGGAGATGTGGAGAGGAGGAGGGGGCGGTGACTGAGGGGAGGAGGAGGATGGGGGGATAGAATGGGGGAGACGGGGTAGGGCTTGTGAGGGTGAGTTCGTGTGAGGAGAGTGGGGGTGGATGAGTGAGAAGAGGGCGACTGCAATCTGAGATCGTGGGTTAGGGTTTTGGGTCATGTCTTTGATATCAATTAATCTCATCCATCTATTTCTAACATTCTTGGCTTCAATCTAAACCATTAAATGTCTTCCAAACTTATGAATAGTAAAAACACCATTGCTCGTTATTATATAGATATATATTATTTTAAAAAAAAACAATTTCAAGGGAGGATTACATAATTAATATTAAAAATATGAATTGACTAAATAACTAAAAATAATACGCAGCCAAGTGTGATAAATGTGAGAATATTCAAGAGATAGGATTACACCGCGTGATCAATTATTTTAATTTATTAATTTATTAAATTGAAATATTTCGAGATAGTATTAAATTTACAATTTAACTCTCGTTACAATCATAAATTCAATAATGTCTTTTTCAGAAAACTCATTTAAAAACTCCACTACTCTGCAAAATGGATTTATACTATCTTTTAAGAAATCACCTGCTAAGATCGATTTATAAAAACAAAATATGAATCCGATATTCAAATTTTAGGAAAAATCTATTTGTAATTCGATTCCAACATTAAATATTAAAAAAAAATTAATTCACTATCTCTCGATTCATAAATTAATGTGTGACATTAAAATATATTTTTTACTAGAAATAGAACAATTAATTAAATTAATCAATCAAATTAACATCTTACGCAGTTTCATCCCACCCCTCGAATGGGGTGTTTCGCCAAACATTCTCATATTAGAACATACAACAATCAATAAAATTTCAAATTGAGAAAGAAAGGAATGAAATACTATACACAAGTTTTCTTGTCGAATTGTGTTATTAAAATGTGTCTCAATTCTTCAGAATTTTAGCACTTATCACACAAATCAAAATGAAAATCAACCCTAGAATTTATTCTAATGCTGAACTAACTTTTTTTTATATATCTCACTCCGTATAAAATATACGGTGAATTTTCTCTGCAGTCTCTCTCTTATTAAATGAATAGCCACTTTTTTTATATCCCACGAATTGTTTTGTAGAGGAGATTTTGTAAGCATTTAAGAACCAAGTCAAGAGAATCATGTGGATTTATTTGAATTTGTGACAGGCGGCTTGGGAAACGATTTGAGTTGTTCCTAATTGAGTAACTTACAATTAGGTCCCTTGGTAACAATTTTTAAATATTTAAGGACAATTTATAATTAGGTCCACTTGTTATGCCACTAGCGTGGACTTCTACAAGAAGAGAATTAGTGGGCCTAAGGCTGTTTGAATCTACTTATTTGCCATGAAAAATGGCAAATAAGTTGACAAATGAGATATTTGCCTACAATTTGGTGTGTTTAGTTGCACAATTTGGCGTGGCATTATTTGCCAGTGTACAACACTCTTTATGCATAAGTTGTTGGCAAACTTTACTTACCTATTTGAGTGAGAATTATTTGACAACAAATTTGCTAATTTCTTAAGTGGTTCTAATATTTTAAAAAATAATTTAAAAATAATTTTTAATATTATAAAAAATTGTTAAGAAAATGTTTTATAATTTTTTTAAAAACCATATTAACAAAATATTGTAAAAACAATTTTTAACATTTTTAAATTTTTTTATGAATATATTATAAAAACGGTTTTAAAGTTTTAAAAGGCAATTTTAAAAATTGTTTTAAATAGTTAAAAAACTGTTATAAATATTTAAAAACTGTTTTGTAAAGTTTTGAAAATTTGTTTTTAATATTATAAAAATTTGTTAAGAAAATGTTTTACAAATTTTTAAAAAAGCCGTATTATAAAAATATTATAAAAACTGTTTTTAACATTTTAAAAAGTTGTTTTGAATATATTATAAAAACTATTTTAAAGTTTTAAAAAACAATTTTAAAAACAGTTTTAAATAGTTTAAAAAACTTTTATGAATATTGCCAAATTTTTTGTAATGTTTTAAAAACTGCTTTTAATATCATTAAAAATTGTTAAGAAAAACGGTAAAGCAGTTTTAATCTGTTTTTAATGTAAAAACTATTTTTTCGTAACATTTTGAAAAACTGCTATTTTTTAATAAATAGTTTTAAAAACATTTTTAATAAACTGTTTTTCGTAACATTATAAAACATTTTTCATAACATTTTTAACATTTTTAAAACTATAAAAATGGTTTTTTCGGGAAAAAATATTTTTTTATTAAATAAAACTTGGTACAAAAATTAAAAAAAAAACATACTTTTTATTATTATACATGATAACATGGACGGAAATGTGTTATTAAAATGTTTTGCCTAAAAACTTGTTTTACCTCATTTGATGTTTGATAGCATAATGCGAGGAAAAAAATATTTGCCTTCGCAAAATTTGCCTAGGCAAATTTTTGCATGCCAACTCTTTTGCCCAACATCAACAAATGGACCCTAAGTATTTAAAATTTGTCAAAATTCTTTTAGGGATAAAATTTATTTGTGAGGACCTAAGAGTACTTTCCCCTTCCTATAATTTGTAGGAGTGGCTGGTGAGATTAGGGATGGCAATTTAACTCGACCTGCAGGGTTCCCCCCCGCCCCGCCCCTAATGAGGCGGGTTAAAAGCTCGATTAAAATAATAGAGGCAAGTTTGGGTTTAAAAAAAATGTTGACTAAACGGGGCGGGTTCGAGTTTTATAAAAATACACTCGAGTTAACACACCCACCACACACACACACACATACACACACACACACACACACACATATATATATATATATATATATATATATATATATATATATATATATATATATAAAACTTTGTAAGACCTAATTTCATTTACCCTATAAAAACAATTTCATCGCACGCCACCCTCTTGTAACACCCCGCCTGATTGAATACTAGGTGATCAGTCATGTATTAAATTAAAAATCAAGGTGAACTGTGTGGTTCATTCTTAGCATCACTGTCGAAAACAATTCTTCCATTTAGTCACCCTAATTAATTAAGCTAAGTGTCACAAAAATATAAATGATTTTATTTATTAAAATTCTGTTGTAAAAACCTTTTTAAGCATAAACTAATTTATGAATAATACAACCGATAAGATACCAATCATCCAACGAAATATGCCAACTAGATTACTCAAATCCAAACAAATAACCACAACCACTGACAATGTGATGGATAAAATAATCCCAAATGAAAACAGAATACTGAAATGATAGAAGTGTATGCAATCCCTATCAAGTCTAAACAAGTGTCTGGGAATTGGCGACACATGCCCTAACTAAAGTAACTAAATAAAAATCTGGGGAGCCAAAGGAGGATGCGTGTCCTGCAATGACCTGCAACTCCCACACAAGCTGCAGCACGTCCAGTCAAATGAATCTACACATGATGCACATGTGGCTAAGCACCTGTAATATATACATATATATCCAAGAAAGAGAAAAGTGATAGAAAACGGGTCAGATCCTGAGTGTAAAATAATTTTAAAAACAGTTTAGCAAGTATTTAAAATGCTTACCGGCTAATATAACAGCCATGTTAGTGCGTGACACTCTCTTGAGAATTCTCACCTGTCATCTAGTGTGCAAGTCTACCGTACTACTAAGTGTCTCATAAGTCTACCTAACTCATCTCCCATAAATTCTATTTCGAGAAGTCATAACTATGATTTTAGTTTAGAGATCAGTCTCTTAATGATCACTTACATCACTTACATATTTCTCAATACTGTTATAAAGTTCCCTAATACTTACTATAATTAGGAGCATTTATTCGAATTACTTATCTACTTCCACGCACAGTAGACGTATCTCAGGTATAGGTATATATATTAATCACTCATACAATATATATGTTAATAGCCACCCCACATAAAATCTTTGGTGCTGGCATACTATGCTATCAAGTCCCCGTATACCTCGTACATAGGAAGTATAGTTTGGAATCACTCTCGAACTGTATTAACATAATACACACAAAATGGAGGAAAAGCATAATTTCAAGTCACTAAGAGGTCAGCACATACCCTCACGTCTCTTAGGACTGTCTGACTATTATTCTCAAATAGCCTGTACTAAGGAATCCTATGTTCTGAGGTACGAGTCAATATCCCCCATAAAGGTTCCATCGATATAAGACAGTCCCGGCGTGACAACCTCCGTGATAGAAAGTAGCGCGTATATGATTATACACAAATATATACATTAAATATATATACACAATCATTCGGTCATATATATAAATATTGACATTTTTTAATTAGGTTTGCCCACGACCCATAATAATATTATTAACCGTACGTAATATAATTTTACCAAAATTCTTACGCATAAAGAACTCATCTCTTTTTATTCTCAATTAATCATTTCATAATTACTTCTCATCCCTCGAAGTATTCTCCCTTCGTAAAGGTAAATTCAGTAGGTACACCTTCACTAGCATACTGGTCTAACTCCTTCATGAATCTCTCAATTCCTTAGTTAACGCACGCACGATTTCTAATATGTGACATACCCCCGTTATCCCACAGTTACTTCCCGAGTAAACTTATATTAAACGGAACCTACTTAGACTCTATTGGTCCTCCTTGTTGATGTAAAAAATTAGATTATCTCTAATTATTTAATCACAGATAAAATAAATAAGACAAAAGAATTTTTAAAGTGGTTCAGCCTTAAAAGAATGGCTTACGTCCACTATTTTTGTTATTGATGAGTGTTTGGGAATTCTCGATAATAAGGTTTTTACCAAGAAATTCCGAGTCCCCTTACAATGAGGATGATAGAATGTATTTATAGCCTTGAGGCTGTACATCTGAAAGGATAATACATAGCTATTCAATAAGCGTATACATCTGTATAATAATAATCAACATTTAATGCGCATTTAATCCTCTTAATTATCTGGTAATAAATGCTCTGATCGAGGTGCAGCTCAGACCGCCTAAGCTGCTCCGACCGCCTAAGTATCTCGGTATCCATGAGTTGCTCGGTGCATTAAAGTTCCTCAGAGAGCAACTACTGCTCGAAGTATCTGAGTTGGTCGGGGAAATTGAGTTCCTCGAAGTCAAGGTGTTGTTCAGAAGTGTTTGTTATTGCCATGTAGATTGCCACGTGTCTCCACTTAATTGAGACATGTCAACAAACTAAATTTGGTATCAACAGAAGCCCCCAATGCTTCACAATTAGAGAATGAGGAGTGTGGAACAATCTTCTCGAAATATGGCAGGATTAAATGGTCATCCTGAATTTTAGGAGTGTCTTCTTTGCATTTATTTTTCTTTTCAAATTCATAGAATAAGACTTTTCAAATTTTTCTAACTGCTTTGATCTCCGCGCCCTTTTTGTCCTTTTAGCCGCCGGTAGCTTAAACGTATCCCTTTGTAATCATTATTTTTTACCCCTTCCCAAGGTAAGGTGTTTAAGCGTTGCCGAAAATCCTATCGTCTTTTCACTTTTTCAAATCTGTTTCTCCATTTCTTCTCTATCTCGTGTCTTCATTCCTTCCATCGTTTGTTGTCAACTGATCCATCCTTTTTCTGTAAGATCTTCTTCCTTCTTTTTTATTTCTTTTATTCATCATGGTTTACCTTATTGAGTCGTTTGATAAGTTTTGTTCTGATTTCTCTATTCCTTCATGGGTCGTTTTAGAGGAAGTTTCTGAACCTTCAGATTATTTTTGTTTGGCTGAGGGACATTGGTTCCCCAGTCTCTTTATAGCTGAATGTGGCTTTTCTTTTCCTCCAAACCCCTTGTTTCTGGAATTCTGTCAATATTTTGGCGTGGTTCCTGCAAAAAAATAGCCCCCAATACATGGAGAATAGTTAATGGAGTTCATAGGTTAAATCAGATTCATGGAACTCGTATAGGAATTCCAGAAATTACGTTTTGCTACAGATGGGCTGTCAGCGACAGTACTTTTTACTTGAAAACTAGGTTTTTAAATAGGGCTTTAGACGTCAATCTCCCAGATGCCAACAGGGACTACTTCGAGCATGGTGTTGTTATGAAAAATTGGCAACATGCTCCGCTAAGTGGAAATGATGTGAATCAGGGTCCTAGATGCCCTCCATATGGCAATGGGATAGGTTATTTTTATTTTTATTTATTTTTGAAACTATGCTTTCTTTGTGTTTGATAAAATGTGTCACTGATATTTTAATTTTGATTTATTGGTAGTTGACAACAAGAGAAGGTCACCAAAAGAGACAGAAGTTAATTTAAAGCATCTGAAACTTATCTGGGGTTTGCATAAAACTGTTACTGACAAACACATCAGATCAGCTTCATACTTGTTGCAGTACAAGATTTACACCTCGTCTTTTACTGCTTGTCCAGTGATAAGTGACGTAGAACCAATACCAGCTTCTGAAAGTTCTTCACCTGAGTCACATATTCCTCTGAGTGAAAGAATGAAGAGAAGAAGAGCTCCTGCCCTCTTCAAGAAAGCTTCCTATGTTGCTAGAGAGGCAAAGAAAAGCAATAAGGATGTTCCAGAAGGGACAAGACAACTTGATGCACCTCCTCCAGCCGTTACTTTGAAGGTTGCCGAGAAGCCCCTGTGGCTCCGAGTAAGGTTGCAGCTGTTTCCCCTCCAAGCGAGGTTATAGTTATATCACCGACCAAGATGACATCCTTGGTCGAGAATGTTCCTGTTCCCACGAGGAAGCTAAAGAAGAGCTTCTCGTTCAATTTGGCTGAATCCATCTCTCAGCCCCCGATTACTGGAAGTGGTGTTCCCACTTTTGTTGCTCCGAGCTCTGCCATGAGCTCGGTGAAGTCTTGGATCATACCTGAGATCTAAGGTATTGAAAAAAATCTTTCCCGGGATAGGGCTACCACTTTGGCGGCTCAGCACATTGCCTCAGTAAGTATTGCTAATCTAAACTTTCATTTTTCCATGTTATGTGTTATCATTGACTTACAGTTATTTTCTTTTTCCAGTTGGTAACTTGTTTCAATACAACTGGAGAAGGACAAAGCCATCAAGGCATCCATCTCCTCTGGTGGTGTAGAGGAGGCTTTTATAGGTCTGACGCAGTCTTTAAAAGATTCTCGTCAAAAGTGTGTCGATGATAAAGCTGCTTGGGAGAAACAACTTCATTCCACCGAGCAGGAGAGGGATCAAGCTGTTGAAGTTTTTAAGGGGTTGGAGAAGAAAATAAAAGACTTGAATGAGAAGAAAAAAGAGCTCAAGGGGAAGCTCCAAACTACTGGAGAGCTTGAAAGTAAGCTCAAGTCTGCTGAGGAAGAGTTAAACAGGCTTCGTGAAGTAGGTCGTCAGAAGGAAGAAGTGGAGAATAAATTGAAGGCTGCTGAAGAGCTTCTGTCTGAGAAGCTTTCCTCGGAGAAAGTGAAAAGAAAATTGGCTGTGAAAAAGTCCTTCAGTGCTGGCTGGGACAAAGGTTGGAATAAGGGTTTGGCTTTCATGGTCTCACAAATGGAGTATGGCAGCCTCAAATACTTCAGGGATGGTTGGGCGGCTTCTCTGACAGAGATAAATGTCAATGAGAACTCTGACCTATTTTAGCGACACATTCCTGGCCCCCCTCCTACTCTCGGGGAAGAAGAAGAGGACGAATCTGCCTCCAAGTAATCTTCTATGATGGTCGGGGATCAAGTACCTACTGTTGAACTTCGCTACGAACAGCCCCAACCAACTATTACTCCTACCGAGCAGCTCCAGTTAACCAACATTTCAGCCGAGCAGCTTCCAGCACCCACCGAGCAACCTTCTGTGCCATCCAAGCAACCTTCCTCTTTATCCCAGCCTCCCGAGAAAGTTTTGGGAGACAAGGAGAAGGTGTAGAGTTATTTGGACTTTTCTCTCTGTTTTATTTTCTTTGTCAAATGTAACTCTGAACTATGTACTTCTCTTTTATGATGCAATAAAATTTAAAATTTTGATTGTTCATACTGATGATTCTCACTGTCTACATTTTATTGATTCTTTCCATCTTTTTTCTTTACTAGTTTATGGCCAGAATGGAACTCTTGTCAGCTCATGATACAAAATTGTTGAGACAATGCAATGAGTACTTCAAAGTTGGTCATACAAATATGACTGAAGCTCAAATCGTTGATATCCTCGGTCAAGATGCTTCTACCAGTATTTAAAGTGTCTGCTTGACCGGGCAGTTGCTAACAATGTAGCGTATTATGAAATGATTGAAGACCTCCAGGTCACTCTTGAGGAGCTTTAACAATAATACAAGGAGTCTACAGCCCTTTTGCACCAGGGATATGAGAAGAAGTATCAGCAACTAAGTGCTGATAAAGGATATGATAAATTGATTGCTTCCTATGATGTGAGGGAGAGAACTTTAAAGACCGAGGTCGAAGAGCACAGGCAGATAGCTAAGTTGCTGGAGTAGGAAAACAATAACCTGCGAGGAGAGATATCTCTGTTGAAGTTTGTAGCATCTTCCTCGAACGCCTTAGTCCCTGTCAACGACGAGGGTTTCTCTTTCTTAGAGGTCGAAAATGCCAATTTGAGGGAAGAATTGGAGACTTTGAAGAGAATCAGAGCCTCTACTTCTCGCAGTCAAGCAAGAGGTTCTCAGGGACGAGCAAGAGCTGCTCAGCTTACTATTGAAGAGAAAAGAACTCAATCAGCTTTGGAGAATCAGGCCTTTCAGCTAATGGCGAAGAATCAAGCATTAGTAGAGATGTCCAAGAAAATTATGAATTTGGATGAGCAGCTCTCTACACAAAAGTCTGCCTTGGAGAATAAAGAACTTTTTGTAAAAAATCTCCACGAGCAGCTGAAAAGGTTGACTTATCAATTCCACAAGCAACCTAGAGAATTTTGGATGGATGGCTATAATGAAACCCTTTATCACCTAGATGACCGGATTCAGCAGTCGAACAACGAGAGGTATAAGCAAGGATGGTTAAATGCCTTGGGTGTGCTATAATTGGAACAAGGTCACTATTTGTGGGATTACTATAATCCTGGGTTGCTTGACCTGCCTGTGCCACCATTCAAACTCGACATGAGCTAGATTCCTTCTCGGGCAATCCCTCAGTATTTGATTTCTAAATATCTTGGCGACTACAGTCTCCATTCCAATGTTGAGATATCTCGCCCGGAACATCTACTCGATTGGCCATCTGTGATGAACATCAGGATGCTCAAAGACCTTAATTTCATAAATTCCCCTTATGCTTTAGACGATCCTGCTGCTAGCGAGGAACCTATTTCAAAAACAGAGGAGAAGAAACCAATAGAATAGGAATATTGATGTAATAATTAATATGTATTTAATTCTTGATGTATTTTGCTCTTAGATTTAATGAAAGACTTCTAGTTTTACTTGCAATTTCGATTATCTTAGAAATATTTTGCAAAACATGAATGTGCACGTATATCTGTTAAAAAGATAGAAATATTTTGTGTTACTTTAAATTGCTGATCAACTAAAGTTGGTGAAAATTTATTGTTGACTATCTTAAATTGATGATAATCATTTGTCGACCAACCAGAGTTGATGATATTTTATTTTTTGACCAACTATTTAAAATGCCATAACCAACTGTTTCCGACCAACCGGAGTTGGTGTCTTTCGTTCTCGACCAACCTTAGTTGGTAATTTTTTTTTATTCTCGACCAACCTTAGTTGGTGGACTTTTTTCCCAACCAACCGGAGTTGGTATTTCTGCGAAATTTGTATTCCCAACCAACCGGAGTTGGTATTTATGGGAAATTTTTATTCCCGACCAACTTATAGTTGGTGGATTTTGTTCCCAACCAACCGGAGTTAGTATTTCTGGGAAATTTTTGTTCCCAACCAACCGAAATTGGTATTTCTGGGAAATTTTTATTCCCGACCAACTTATAGTTGGTGGATTTTCTTCCCAACCAACCGGAGTTGGTATTTCTGGGAAATTTTGTTCCTAACCAACTGGAGTTGGTATTTCTGGGAAATTTTTGTTCCCAACCAACCGGAGTTGTTATTTCTGGGAAATTTTTATTCCCGACCAACTTATAGTTGGTGGATTTTCTTCCCAACCAACCGGAGTTGGTATTTCTGGGAAATTTTGTTCCCAACCAACTGGAGTTGGTATTTTTGGGAAATTTTTATTCTCGACCAACTTATAGTTGGTGGATTTTCTTCCCAACCAACCGGAGTTGGTATTTCTGGGCTTGATGCGTAGTGCAAAGCACTAGTACTCCGAAAAATTTTCAATAAAAAGAGAGAATTGAGCGAAATAACCAAAACTTTATTCATATCGAAGAAAACTGCATTACATAGAGATGAGACTACTGATAATATTTATGAAGATGCTCTGTATTCCATGCATTCTTAAACTCCTCCCCTTCTAAAGTTTCAATTCTATATGTCCCTGGTCGAACAACCTCTGATACTCTGTAGGGCCCATGCTAGTTAGCTTCCAGTTTATTATGTTTTTGAATTACTTTCTTCAGCACATAGTCCCCTTATTTCAGGTCGTATTTCTTCACTCTCTTATTGTAGAACAAAGCTGTTCGTTGCTGGTAACCAGCATTCCTGATGGCTGCTTCTTCTCTAACTTCCTCGAGCATGTCCAAGTCTAACCTTCTCATTAAGTCGCTGACAGGGGAATTGAAGTTCAGCACTCGGTGTGTTGGGAGGCCCAGTTCGGCAGGTATAACAGCTTCACTTCCAAATGCCAGCATATATAGAGATTCTCCTGTGGCTGCTCGGGGAGTAGTACAATAAGCCCACAGTACAAAATGTAGCTCGTTGATCCAATTTTCCTATGCATCATTTAATTTTTTCTTCAAGCCATTCAGCAGTGTCCTGTTCGTCACTTCAATTTTGCCCATTGCTTTGGGGATGGCCTGGTGCTAAGTGGGTTTTAGTATATTCGACTGATGACAGTATGCAGCGAACTCCTCATTATCAAATTGTGTTCCATAGTCAGTGATGAATGCATACGGAAGACCATATCTACAGATGATATTTTTCCAAACAAATTGGTACACTTTTTCGTACGTCATGTCGACAAGAGGCTCGGCTTCCACCCACTTAGTAAAGTAATTCACTGCGACGACGAGATATTTAAATCTTCCTCTGGTCGTTGGAAGTGTCCCAACCAAGTTAATTCCCCACATGACAAATGGCCAAGGGGAAGTAATGGGTGTCAACAATGCTTGGGGAGCTCTTCGGATAGTGGAGAAGCGTTGACATTTGTCACATTTTTTTGCATAGGCTATGCAATCAGCCCTCATTGTCGGCTAATACTATCCCTGCATCATTATCCTTTGCAGAAGTTTCCGACCTGCTACATGGGCTCCACAAGACCCTTCATGGACTTCTTCGATCAAGTCTTTCACCTCGGCGGCATGTACACATCTCTGCAAGCCAGCTATAATTCCTCGTCTATATAGAACACCGTTGGTTAATACATAACGAGCAACTTTAAACTTTAGTTTCTTGGCTGCGAGTTTATCAGTTGGCAAATACCCTTCTTCAATATATGTCCTGATAGGATCCATCCAAGATGGTCCTAAATCAAGGGTAATAAAGTTCATCATAAGATCATTATCTATGCTCCGACTAGACAAAACTTCAATTGGGATTGTTCTCCGTAGCTCGGTGCGTGTGGTTGATGCTAAATGAGCTAAGGCATCTGCTCTGGCATTCTCCAATCTTGGTATTATGCACTCCCATTAGACTTGATAAAATTTCCATCACTTTTGTATGATACCTGATCATTAATTCTCCTTTGGCTGCATATACTCCCAGTATTTGATTTACGATCAACTACGAGTCAATTAATACAATAACTTGCTTTGCCCCCATGGTTTTTGCCAGATTAAGGCCTGCAATCATAGCTTCATATTCAGCCTCATTATTAGAAGCTTTGAATTGGAAGCGCAGAGCATATTCCATATCGACCTCATCCGGGCTGTTTAAAATAATCCCCGTCCCACAGCCTGTAGTGCAAGATGAGCCATCCACATATAGGTTCCATATAGGTACCTCGTCTTCAAATTTTTGATTGGACAGAGTTCCTCAATGAAACATTTGCTGCTTCCTTTTGTCCTCATCCAGCGCTTCTTGCTGCTCATCGGTAAGCTTCTCTTGCTCACCGACCAACTTCTCTTGCTCATCGACCAACTTTTTTTGTTCGTTGACCAGCGTAAGTTGATCGGGGTTTAAATTCGATGATCCTGTAACATCCACAGGTTGGTCGGTATCTGGCTTTTGCTCTTCGAAGTATCAAGGTAGGTGAACTCTGCTCTAAAATCTGCTACTGCCTGCCCTTTTAGTGCCGATCTAGGCTCATAAATTATATCATATTCACCGATTTCTATTGCCCAATACATCAATCTCCCTGATTTTTCTGGCTTATGAAGAGCTTGCCTCAACGACATATCGGTGTACACGACTATGGTATGAGCCTGGAAATATGGCCTCATTCTTCTACTCGCTTCGATCAGTGCCAATGCTAACTTTTCCAGTCTTGGATATCTGATCTCTGCTCCTCGGAAGGCCTTACTAGTGTAATAAATTAGTTTTTGCACTCCATCCTCCACTCTTATTAATGCCGAGCTAACTGCATTTTCTGAAACTGCCAGATATAAGTACAATCTTTATCCCATCACTGGCCTGGACAATAGTGGAGGTGCTCCCAGATATTTCTTCAACTCTTGAAAGTCTTTCTTGCATTCTTCATTCCATTCAAACGTTTTTCGAAGTGCTTTGAAGAATGGAAGGCATCTATCCGTTGCTCGTGATACAAATCTGTTAAGTGCTGCCACTCGCCCTATGAGACTTTGTGCTTCCTTCTTCGTCGTTAGAGATCGAAGCCCTAATAGAGCTTTGATCTTTTCAGGGTTTGCTTCAATACCTCGTTGGTTGACAATATACCTGAGGAACATGCCTTCTCGTACTCCGAATATGCACTTTTGTTGGATTCAACTTCATTTGATATTTATCTAGTTGATCAAAGGTCTAGCCTAAGTCAATTAGATGGTCAATAGATCTCTTTCTCTTTGTCATCATATCATCAACATAAACTTCCATATTGCAACTGATTTATTCTGCAAACACCTTGTTCATCAGCCGCTGATATGTTGCACCTGCATTTTTCAAACCAAAAGGCATAACATTATAACAATAAGTTCCCCTAGGGGTAATGAAAGAGGTACTCTCCCTGTCTTCAAGTTTCATTTTAATCTAATTGTAACCAAAATAAGTATCCATGAAGCTCAACAACTCGTGTCTTGATGTAGCATCCACTAATTTATCAATTCGGGGCAAAGGAAAATAATCCTTCGGGTATGCCTTGTTAAGGTCGGTAAAATCTACACACATCCTCCATTTGTTATTTTTCTTCTTCACCATTACTACATTTGCTAACCAGTCTGGATATTTGACATCGTCAATAAAGCAAGCTTTCTGGAGCTTCTCGACCTCCTCTTGTATGGCTTGGTTCTTCTCGAGGCTGAACACTCTTCGTTTCTGCTTCACTAGCTTGATCTCCTTATTCACATTGAGTTCGTGGCATAAGAAATTTGGATATATTCCTGGCATATCCTCATGACTCCAAGAAAAAGTTTATTTTCTGCTTTTTAGGAAAACTATCAATTCCTGTTTCAGTGAGGCATCTAACGACGAACCTATCTGAGTTGTTCATTTAGGGTGTTCGTCGTCCAGAATGATATTTTCAGTAGCTTCCACCACCTGACCTTTCACGAGCTGCGATTCGTCTCTAGGATCCAATGTTTCAATCTCTGCACCTTCATCCACTTGGTAGGTAGTAGTCTTTTTCCTAGATTCCTCCAGTTCTTCCTGCTCAGCAGATGAGTAGTAACATTCTCGAGCTACTTTTTTATCACCCTTTACAATTCCTACTCCAAAATTAGTTGGAAATTTCAGGCATTGATGTACCGTAGATGGTACTGCTTTGAACTTCTTCAATCCTACCCTTACCATAATGATATTGTAAGCTGACTGGACATTCTTATCCATCACAAATAAACGTACTCTTTCTGTTCGATAAGAGGGCCATGTGCCAATGAACATATCCAACTTGATCGGCCCAAATGAAAAAACTTTCTCGCCAGCAAACCCAAGGAGGGGCCTGTGATAAGGTTCCAATTGAGATAACTTCAGATTTAAACTATCGAAGCATGAGTAGAACATGATATCCACCGAGCTACCATTATCCACCAGTACTCTTGAGATTATTACTTCCTTCATTCTCATTTTGATCACCAGTGGATCATCATGAGGATATAGTAAACCTGCGAGGTCATTCTTGGAGAAACCAATGACTAATTTTTCTTTGTTCACCTTCATCGGGAGATCATCCTCAGCTAGATTTATTTGCTGAATGTATGAACAAGCTTGAGCTTCATTGAGGTAAGCTTTCCTTTCCGCAGTAAGGTCCCCACCTCCTGCATCTCCACCTGCAATAACGTTACAATCAAATGATCCAAAACGAATTGAAAATACCTCACATTCTGGCTGTCTTGGTTTCTTGGGGAGATCAGGGTCGTCTTTTGGATCATCTTCATGATCTCTTTTCTTATTTTCTTCTGATCAATGAGGATATCTAGACCTCTGCCTTGCTCGGTCGCTTCTTCTTCTTATTTTATTTCTATGATCAACATACTTTGCCAGTTTTCCTCGTCTAATGAGTGCTTCGATCTCATTCTGAAGAGCTATGCAATTTTTGGTCGTGTGGCCATGATCTTCGTGGAACTCACAGTATTTGGCCTTATTTCTCTTGTCAGGATCCGACTTCATTTTCTTAGGCCAGTTTAGTTCCTCGTTTTCTTGATTTCTTCTAAAACATGGTTGATGTCTACCTTCAAAGGAGTATAATTTTCAAATTTCTTTAATACCTCCCATGATGGCTTTGTTTTTGACTGCTTGTCACCACCATTGTTCTTATGCTCTTTCTTTTTAGCCTTATCAACCTCCACCTTGGTCTCTTTGGTGTCCATGTTCTTCTTCGCAGCCATAGCCTCCTCGACATTCATGATCTTGGTCGCTTTTGCCATCAGTTCTGACATGGTTCTGGGTGGATCTTTGGCCAAAGTATAGTAAACTTGTTGGGCAACAGCGCACTCATCAGAGCAGTAATCGCATTCTTTTCCTTATAATCAATAATTTTGAGTTTCTCGTTATTGAAACGAGTTATATAATCCCCGGTGCTCTCACCTGCTTTTTGTCTAACACTTAACAAGTGTGCTACTCGTTTAACAGGTTTTTCTCCAAAATAGAAGTTTTTAATGAAGAGCTCGGCCAGTTGAAAGAAAGTTAAAATCTTACCCTGAGGAAGATTATTGTACCATATTTGAGCAGATCCAGTAAGAGTTCCCGAGAATGCCCTGCGTCTCATCTCATCTGGCACAGCATAGATGTCGATAGCAACTTGGTATTGCTCTATATGAAGGACAGGGTCGGTTTTTCCATCATATTTAGGAGTCACAATAGGTGCTTTGAACTTTGATGGTGTGGGAAAATCCACAATTACCTGGACAAAAGGTGTCTCTTGGATAAAAGTTTTTTATAGAGGATTCTTGTCCTTAGCCATTTCCCCTAATCTATCCTCCAACCGCTGAATAGAGCCTTTCCATGCATCATTTCCCTCATCGGGCCTGTTGGTTCGAGCAATTGATTGTGTTGAGTTTACCTCCAGGGATCTATCTTGTCGAGCAACTGGTTGTGATTGGGAAAAACCCTCTCTTAGATCAAATGGTCGTTGAAAGTTGCTCGACGTAGCCTTAGGAGGACTTTTATTCTTCCTAGGGCCCAATCGATCAAAAGGAGAGATCCTACTGTTGGGATTTGAGGGTCCCCGGATTTTAAAAAACTTCTTTGCAATTAAAATCAAACTTGTAATTTCCTTTTAAAAAATATGCGGAAGCGTAAACGTTGAATGATGTGATGGTTCAACTCAAATACTAAAATTCCAATTTTAATATAAAAAATAAAGTGAGAATTAACTTAAACAAACTAATTAATTAATTTACACTTTAAATGATTAAGTCCAATTAAATAGATCCAAGTCCTAGAATTTGCCTAAGTCATGATTATTCATATTTCAACAAAGTTAGGCCAAACCAATTTTAGTACGTGACTTGAATTAAACAATTTTTACCCAATATTTAAATAAAGTCCAATTTAAATTAGTGTGATAAATAAACCAAATTTTATCTTGAATTAATCCTAATGCATGCGTTCTAAGTTTTAGTGCAAGATAAAATAAACAATGTGACACTACGCCGCGATGTACGAGGAAAAACCCAAAACGGGAAAAAACCTCGGACGGTCCTAGCCACAAGTCCACTAGATACGGAATTATAATTACAAGACAAGAGACTTACAACACTCGACTCGAACCCTCTCAAGCCCCGATACTCCTCCTTGTAGAAACCTCTTCCTAGCGGACAACCACGGAGCTCCACCGCGATCTCGGAATCCACCGATAGGACTTTGTATGATCACCGTCACCCAAGCTTGGAGCCTTCCTCCAAGTGAGTAAAATCGTCGCAAAAATCTTCTTCTTTGTGATGGGATGTAGAAGTAAACCCGAAACGTCCCTTTTTCACTTCGGTAGAGAAACACCGGTGCCAAAACTCCAAGTAAAGAATATGAATATAGAAACTTGGAATAAACAACTATTGGGTGTAAACTAGAGTGTGTATGAATTTTTTCTTGAAAAAATTACACTCAAAACTTGAACATTTTCCTAAAACTATTTTTGCTCTCAAACTCTCTCTAGGAGATAAACTTGGTTGGAAAAGTTAATTAGAAAAATGTGTTTCCCGTCCTTAATAAGTCTTGAAAAAGTTGGTTAAAAACCAAGTGGGGAAAGTGGGTAAAAACTGCCAAAAACTGCTCAAAACTGTTCCCGCCTGGCATTCTCGTTCGAACGACATTGACTCTCGTTCGAACGAGATTTCTAACGAGCGACCAGCCTGGGCTCGTTAGAATCTCATTAGATACCTCGTTAGAACGAGAAAATTCGTTCGAACGACATATCGAACGACTGACCAGATTAGAGTCGTTGGCAGTCTCGTTCGAACGAAACTTGGTTCGAACGAAAAACTCGTTCGAACGACATTTCTAACGAACGACCATAATGTTTGTAAAATTCGATTTTGGCCCAGAAACTTTTATAAACTTATTTTATTAAACCTAACACCCAAATAAACATTGTTCCAAGCTCCTATATAAATATAATTACATTCATACCTTGGGAGCATGGAACCTTAGTTGATGACGTAGAAACGAGGCACGCAAACCGGCATTTTGATGAAGCTTTAAATTCTTTGCCGCTACATCTTCAACACACACTTCATAGGCGTGAGAGTATTACAATAAAACACTAACCTATGAATAAATGTTTTTGTCCGGAATTGAGCCAACACAATACATGGACTCAATTGGAAATTTGTGTCCTTACAAATCTCCCCCTTTGGCTATTCCGGGACAAAAACCAAAACAAAAAAATCCTAAAGGGCCGTCAAGCTCACTAGACTCAAAACATAACCCGCCCAATCTTGACTCAACCCAAGGATCAAATACTTTGCCCTTTGAAGATGCCCCGCTTTAGAAGAATACCTGCACACTTAAGCAAACTCATCAAATGCATAGGGAATATCAAAATATTAAATGCAATTATATTAATTACTCCCCCTAAATTAATTCTCCCCTTTATCAAACACACATGACCTACTTAGAAAGACGTCTCCCCCTAAGATAAATCTCCCCCAAACTAAGATACAATAATAATAGGATTATATACCATTTCTCCCCCTATCATCATTCTCCCCCTTTTTGTTCACGAATAGGCAAAGGATAAAGAACTGATAAACAGCATATGGAAGCTTAAAATGATAAGACATGACAGCATATGGGCAATAAAAGCAAGGCAAAGACAAACAAATATCATATATATATATACTAGAGATATACTAATAAGTACGTGCATATATAGATAGATATAAACACACACATGACACAAAATACAATAAGTTTGCACACTCGTATGGCAAAAATGTGTCATATGGAAACGGAAGTGTAGGGGTGTGTACTAGCAACAATTAAATTTAGACCCAAACATTTAAGAAACGTTCACGGAGTTCTCATTTGATTGCAAACTTCATCACATTCGAAATATAACCTCATGTGACAATATGAAGATTGAACTCAATGAACAAACATACACAATGCATACAAGCCTAGCATGATGATGATTCTACAAACCAAGTAGAGTCATGACATTAAAGACAACTAGGATAAACGGACATTGTGCAAACCGTTGATATACCATCCAATTCTCCCTCAATGAGCATATATATTCTTTTGTTTTTGAATGAATATATCAAATAAACATAGGCCTTGGCAATTGCTTTCTGTTTAATGCCAAATATTCTGTTTTTAGGCCTTTGGATCACGTATTTCTTTTAGATCCAATCAACGGTGGCTTACTATCGCAAAGGATTTAATTCATCCTTTTGGAGCCCTTCCCCGTTCATATATTAATTTATCATGTTTTCATTTTTCACACAAATCTCACATGCAACGAATTTTGACATGCACTAGTCCTCCTAGGTCATAGATATGTAGATGACTAGATTGGTAGGAGAACACCTCAAAAAACTCAAATATAACATGTGACATTAAGATTTCAAAAGAGCTCGTGCATGTGCGAAGAGAGGCATATAAAAATAGAATCCATTTAAACAACACAAAATCCAACTACTCCATAGAAAGCATGGTAAAGAACATTGTAAGGATTGAAAATCTAGACCAAAAGTTCTAGCCACGTGGGAGCGTTAAAGGAGGGATTCAAACACAAGTATATGCCACATAAAGTGTGTCAAACTAAAATACACACAAAATAAAATCTTTTTGAGTTTTTTTTTTAACATTTTTAATCAAAAATAAATATTTACTCAAAAGGACAAACAAAAATCATTTGTATTTTTCATTAAGCTTAAATGAAATAAATAAAACACAAATGATAAACAAAAATCTTTTTATATTTTTCAATTAATTCAAACACAAAATATAATACAAAAAAATAAACAAGCCATGATTTCTAGCATGTGATATGAAATGAGGCAATGACTAGAAAATGACTTAAACAAGCATACATTTAGCATATGAATATAGCATGAAGTACAAACGCTAAAGTATGCAAACACTAACACATATATCCTTTAGATTTAGCAAGGGAGGAAGCATGTGAAAGTAAATGAGAATCAAAATCCCTATTTTGTAAGACAACCAAGTCGGATTTCCTAACCCAAATTAATGAAGAATTACTATCTTGGGGTGTTGGATCGTTAATTACTGTGGTTACTTTACTATGGGATTTTCTAGGAATTCGTTTAAGATCAAAACAAAATTTCCTTAGATGACCTTTTCGACCACAATGTGAACAAGTGAAAACATGTCGAAAAGATTTACCTAAGGAGTGATCTTTAAATGCATTCCTAGTAGATTCTCCTAAAATGTTGGTTTTGACTATAGGGTTGAATTCATTACAAGCATTGAAGCCTAAACCAAATGTGTCATTTTTAATTTGGACCGTTCCTAACATTTTATCAAGTTTTTCTGAACGACATTCCAAATCAAATTTGACATTACTAGAATCTTTTAATTTATTTTCCAAATCTAAAATGGTAGATTCTAGTAAAAAATTTCGCTCTTCAAAAGTAAGTAGCTCCTTTTTCAAGGATTCCATTAAACCCCTAAGTCTATCTCTCTCGCCTTCTACATATGCTAGCTTCTCTTGAAGAGTTCTCACGTGTCCTAAGGTCTTCTATTAAAGCATTTTCATTAACGACCTTGACACTATCTCTTAAACTCGCTTCTAACTTCAAATTAGCCCTTTTTAATTTAATAGATTCTTTATATAATTCATGAAAAGCATTTTGAAGTTCACTCTCATCAACCTCTTCTTCATTTTCATTCTCTCTTTCTTCTCCACTCTCACTATCATAAAAAATAAGGGAATCATGAACAATGACCTTGGAAGTGGCATGTGCTATCGTATCATCAATCGATGAGTTCTCACTATCACTTACATGACTTGCCATAAAAGCCACAAAATTTTTCTTAATGGGGGAATCGGGCTTCTCTTCCGTATCACTATCACTAAGGGTTGCATTATATGAAATGGGTCGCTTACCCTCTTTCCTTAGTTTAGTGGGGCACTCATAAGCATTATGGCCATAACCTTCACAACCAAAACATTTATTAGACTCGTCCCTATCAATATCTTCATTACTTGGTTTAGGGATCTTATCGGCTTTAGAAATCTTCTCGTTTTTATCATGTTTAGAAGATTCAAATTTCTTAAAATCATTTTTAAATTTATCTTTGTTGAATTTAAGAAATTTTCTAAATTTACGAGCAAATAAAGCCATATCTTCTGAGTCACTATCACTCTCGCTCTCTACTACTTGTTTAACCTCTTTTCGGGATTTTAAAGCAACGCCCTTTTCGATTTTCTTTTCATTTTTAGAGGGAAACATATCCAGTTCATAGGTTTGTAAATCACCTACAAGCTCTTCTAATTTCGTAGAGGCTAAAGTGGGTAAAGAATTTAAAACAGTCACCTTTGGTATAAATCTATCGGGTAGGGACCTTAAAATTTTCTTTACTACACGGTCGTCAGGTATTTTCTCTCCCAAGTTAAAAGATGAATTAACAATATCTGAAAGTATAGCATAAAATTCATCAAAGGTTTCTTTTTCATTCATTTTGATAGTTTCAAATTGAGTGGTGAGGTTTTGGAGTTTTGAAGCTTTAACGACACTCGTTCCTTCATGAGTTAATTGTAAAATATCCCAAGCTTCTTTAGCGGTCTCACACGTCATAATGCGTCGGAATTTATCCGGTGTGACAGCGCTAAATAAAGCATTTAAACCACGGGAATCGAAGTTTGCAAGCTTAAACTCATTTTCGGTCCATCTATCGATGGGTTTGGGAACACGTTCATTTTCAATTAGATGAGTTGGTGGGGTCCAACCGTTAACAACAGACATCCAAACACGTTCATCGATAGATTTAAGTGCCGATTTCATTCGCGCTTTCCAATACGCGTAGTTTGAACCATCAAAAATAGGAAATTTTGAAAATGGGGAAAATTCCATTTTAGCCAAAAATTAAAGGATCTTAACGAAATAATTTATCGTTTTTGGCTCTGATACCACTTGTTGGGATTTGAGGGTCCCCGAATTTTAAAAAACTTCTTTGCAATTAAAATCAAACTTGTAATTTCCTTTTAAAAAATATGCGAAGCGTAAACGTTGAATGATGTGATGGTTCAACTCAAATACTAAAATTCCAATTTTAATATAAAAAATAAAGTGAGAATTAACTTAAACAAACTAAGTAATTAATTTACACTTTAAACGATTAAGTCCAATTAAATAGATCCAAGTCCTATAATTTGCCTAAGTCATGATTATTCATATTTCAACAAAGTTAGGCCAAACCAATTTTAGTACGTGACTTGAATTAAACAATTTTTACCCAATATTTAAATAAAGTCCAATTTAAATTAGTGTGATAAATAAACCAAATTTTATCTTGAATTAATCCTAATGCATGCGTTCTAAGTTTTAGTGCAAGATAAAATAAACAATGTGACACTACGCCGCGATGTACGAGGAAAAACCCAAAACGGGAAAAAACCTCGGACGGCCCTAGCCACAAGTCCACTAGATACGGAATTATAATTACAAGATAAGAGACTTACAACACTCGACTCGAACCCTCTCAAGCCCCGATGCTCCTCCTTGTAGAAACCTCTTCCTAGCGGACAACCACGGAGCTCCACCGCGATCTCGGAATCCACCGATAGGACTTTGTATGGTCACCGTCACCCAAGCTTGGAGCCTTCCTCCAAGTGAGTAAAATCGTCGCAAAAATCTTCTTCTTTGTGATGGGATGTAGAAGTAAACCCGAAACGTCCCTTTTTCACTTCGGTAGAGAAACACCGGTGCCAAAACTCCAAGTAAAGAATATGAATATAGAAACATGGAATAAACAACTATTGGGTGTAAACTAGAGTGTGTATGAATTTTTTCTTGAAAGAATTACACTCAAAACTTGAACATTTTCCTAAAACTATTTTTGCTCTCAAACTCTCTCTAGGAGATAAACTTGGTTGGAAAAGTTAATTAGAAAAATGTGTTTCCCGTCCTTAATAAGTCTTGAAAAAGTTGGTTAAAAACCAAGTGGGGAAAGTGGGTAAAAACTGCCAAAAACTGCTCAAAACTGTTCCCGCCTGGCATTCTCGTTCGAACGACATTGACTCTCGTTCGAACGAGATTTCTAACGAGCGACCAGCCTGGGCTCGTTAGAATCTCGTTAGATACCTCGTTAGAATGAGAAAATTCGTTCGAACAACATATCGAACGACTGACCAGATTAGGGTCGTTGGCAGTCTCCTTCGAACGAAACTTGGTTCGAACGAAAAACTCGTTCGAACGACATTTCTAACGAACGACCAGAATGTTTGTAAAATTCGATTTTGGACCAGAAACTTTTATAAACTTATTTTATTAAACCTAACACCCAAATAAACATTGTTCCAATCTCCTATATAAATATAATTACATTCATACCTTGGGAGCATGGAACCTTAGTTGATGACGTAGAAACGAGGCACGCAAACCGGCATTTTGATGAAGCTTTAAATTCTTTGTCGCTACATCTTCAACACACACTTCATAGGCTTGAGAGTATTAAAATAAAACACTAACCTATGAATAAATGTTTTTGTCCGGAATTGATCCAACACAATACATGGACTCAATTAGAAATTTGTGTCCTTACACCTACTTAGTCTTTCCAATGCACTAATCCTTTCTGAAGAGAGAGTGATGTTTCGTTCAGTATCTGTGGCTCGTATTGATGAAGTTCGATCCAGTTGGTAAGAAAAATCATCAGATTTCTCAGTGAGATATGAATCGCTTTGCCTAATGCGTGAAGAAAGTAAACGAGTATTTCTTTGAACACTTCGTTGTCCTGAATAGGTTGACGCTCCACCCTGGATAGTTTGCATGAGTTGTCGCATAGTTTCTTGCATGGATGTATGGCCTTGAGCCAAACTGGCCATAATTCCAGCTAGATCTTGGACATTTGGAGGAGCAGATGGATTTGGCGAGTTTCCAGCATTTCGATTGCTGGATTCAGGATTGTCAGCCATTGATAATGAATTGTTTTTGGTGAAAAATGATAATTACAGTCGTTTTCCCACAGACGACGCCAATCTGTTGATGTAAAAAATTAGATTATCTCTAATTATTTAATCACAGATAAAATAAATAAGACAAAAGAATTTTCAAAGTGGTTCAGCCTTAAAAGAATGGCTTACGTCCACTATTTTTGTTATTGCTGAGTGTTTGGGAATTATCGATAACAAGGTTTTTACCAAGAAATTCCGAGTCCCCTTACAATGAGGATGATACAATGTATTTATAGCCCTGAGGATGTACATGTGAAAGGATAATACATAGCTGTTCAATAAGCATATACATCAGTATGATAATAATAAGCATTTAATGTGCATTTAATCCTCTTAATTTTCTGGTAATAAATTCTCTGATCGAGGTGTATCTCGGACCGCCTAAGTATCTCGGTATCCATTAGTTGCTCGGTGCAGTAAAGTTCCTCGAAGAGAACCTACTGCTCGGAGTATTTGAGTTGGTCGGGGAAATTGAGTTCCTCGAAGTCAAGGTGTTGTTCAAAAGTGTTTGTTATTGCCACATAGATTGCCACGTGTCTCCACTTAATTGAGCCATGTCAGCAAACTAAATTTGGTATCAACACTCCTCATGACCCATTATGCTCTTTTAATAAGGTTCAAGGGCTCTCACACATTTTATCCAAATTAATTAAAAGGGGGAAATTAATAAATTTCCAGGAGGGATCGATCGATCGATGAAAGGGGATCGATCGATCGATCGACATTCTTGAGTCGATCGATCGATTGAGCAGTTCTTGCCCAGATTTTGCTATTCCAACTTACGGGTTTCATCACCTTTCAATGTTTAAATCATTCTTAATGCATCCCAAACTCCCAAACAATTATACCACTGATTAGATACACCTATCTACATGATTTCCTACGTAAAGCATGTAAAATTCATCATAGATATCGAATTAAAGGGGTCAATTAAGCAGAATTATCAGGAACCCTAGTTTTGTATTAATTTCCAAAATTTTCATTCTTTTTCTAGATTTATTTCTATTAAACCATTAAAAATTCGTGGATAATCTTCTACAAGTGACAAGGTTTCCAGATTTCATGAATTACTGCTAAAACAACGATTTAAATCTTCTAAATTATATAATTCTTCCATAAAAACATGTATTCTTAATCTTACTCTAACATGGGCAAAATATTAACTAGGAATTTGCAAGATAAATACTTGCCTTAAGATCGTAGGTCTGATTCTACGTAGTTGACAGGTATAGACTTGATCCCCTCGTTCCGATCTACGTTTTGGTGGTGGTGGTGGTGCAATCCGGTTAGTTTTTGGCTTTGAGTTTTTTTTTGGAAAGCTTTTCCTTCCTTACTCTCACTGTCGTTATAAACTTTTGAGAATGTTAACCCTATAAGACTCTTCTAATATCGGATATTAATTCCCAATTTTCGTCATTTAACTAAGGCCTAATTTGAAAATGGCTAAATCGCCCTCCCGGGATGCCGGATAGGCCTTAAAACGCCCCGAGACCCAAACTAAACACTCGGGTACACTTTTCTGACTATCTCAACCTTTTTGGACACGTTGGCGCACTCGAAATGACCATACGGGCGACTTATAATATATTCACTTTTTATAATAATAATTTAGTCCCGACACGATGCAAGCGCGTCCCTACTTAATTTCGATAATTGCCATATTATTCACTCGTGGCAATTTTAATAAATTCAACTATACATATTACTTTACTCATTAAGTAATATTCAACAAATTACCAATAATTACTAACTCTCATCACGCTAGTACATATTTAAAATAAATTTTTGGATTAATATTAAATTAATATCTCAATTAAATTTAATAAATTTCCAATTTAAAAGCCATAAAAATACGGGGTATTACATACTTCCCCCTAATACCTGAATTTTGTCCCGAAATTTGGAAAATAAGGCATACCTTGTAAAAATAGATCTAGATATTTTTCGTGCATATCTGCCTCGCGCTCCCAAGTGGACTCCTCCACGTTATAATGTTCCCACTGGACTCGTAGAAGTGGAACTACCTTTGACCTCTATCTCCTCTCGCCATGGTCTAGGATAACCACTAGTCTCTCCTCATAAGAACTGTCGGGCTGTAAGTCAATATCCTCTATCGCGATGTGAGCGTGGGCTATATCATCATGAAGATCTCATCTCAACGACGAGATGTGGAATACATCGTGAATACCTTGTAAGTTCTCTGGCAACCCCAATCTGTATGCCACCGGTCCTATCCTTTTGATAATGGGAAATGGTCCCATGTACCTCATATCCAACTTCCCCTTCTTCCCGAATCTCATTACTCCTTTCATAGGAGACACACGCAGTAATACTTGGTCCCCCATGCTAAATTCTCTGAAGGACCGCTTCGCATCAGCATAGCTTTTCTGCTGGTCCTGGGCTACCCGAATACGACTCCTGATTAGCTCAATCCTAGATGATGTCTCCTGAATCACATCTGGTCTGAGCATCTTGTAGTCCCCCACCTCTAGACAACAAGCGGGAGAACGATAAGGTCTGCCATACAAAGCCTCAAATGGGGCCAAGACGATCGTGAACTGATAGGAGTTATTATAATCGAACTCCACCAGTGGAAGGTACGGTTCCCAAGTCCCTCCAAAATCAAGGACCAACATGCATACATATCCTCCAGCATCTGATTGATATGCTCCATCTGTCCATTTGTCTGTGGGTGGTAAGCCGAACTCAATCTCAACTCTGTACCCATGGCCTCCTGAAATCTCTCCTAGAAGCGCGACACAAAGATCTTATCTCTATCAGACACAATATCCAGGGGCACCCTATGTAGCCTAACTGTTTCGGTAATAAATAACTGTGCATACTGGCCCGTGATGTAGTCTATCCGTACTGGTAGAAAATTAGCTACCTTGATCAATTGATCCACTATGACCTATATGGAATTGTGACCCCGCTGCGATGTAGGGAGTCCAGTAATGAAATCCATAGAAATTCTCTCCCATTTCCACGTAGGTATCTCCAACGACTGGAGTAACCCTGGAAGTCTCTGGTGGTCCACCTTTACCATCTGACAGGTCAAACATTTGTACTCGAACTCCACAATTTCCCTCTTCATCCCACTCCACCAGTACTACCGCCTTATATCTTGGTACATCTTATCCCCTTCGGGATGTACCATAAATTTAGATCCGTGCCACTGTGTCATCACTGTAATGTAAATCATCTCCCTCCGGGACCACTAATCTACCATTAAACCTCAAACCCCTATAAGAACTCGCTGAATAGGACTCAGCGCCCTCAGCTAAGAGCTGTACAATCTGATTCCGACAACATGTATCCGCTGCTTAGGCTTGAATCACCCTTGTAACAATCTCGAGGGCGACTGTCATAACGGATATAAAGGAATGGGCTACTGTATCCTGGTGTCCCAACTCTATCCATACTTCCGATACCTCACCTATCGGCGTACGACTTAACGCGTCAGCAACCACGTTAGCCTTCCCCGGATGGTACTGTATCTCGAACTGGTAGTCTTTCACAAACTCCATCCACCTGCGCTGACGCATGTTCAACTCTCATTGAGTGAACAAGTATTGCAGAGAATTTTGGTCTATGAACAAGCGAAATTTCTCCCCCAACAAGTAATGTATCCAAATACGCAATGCAAACACGATCGCAGCTAGCTCCAGGTCGTGGGTGAGTTAATTCCTTTCGTGAGGCTTAAGCTTGCGGGAGGCAAAAGCTATAGCCTGCTCCTCCTGCTGAAGTACTCCACCGAGTCCTTATAAAGAGGCGTCAGTATACACCAGTTAGTCCACTCCTGGCCTGGGCCAAGAAAGAACTAGCGCCGAAGTCAGCTTATCTTTCAGCTCGTCAAAAGTTGATTGACACGCGTAGTCCCCATACATACGGTACTCCCTTGTGAGTCAGATTTGTCAATAGACCCACTATCTTCGAAAAACCTCGAATGAACCACCTATAGTACTCGGCTAACCCCAAGAAACTACGCACCTCTGTCGGTGCCATGGGTTGTCCCCACTCACTCACTATCGACACTTTACTCGGATCAACCGATATCCCCAATTCCGACACAATGTGCCCTAAAAACTGTAATTTCTGTAACTAGAATCCGTACTTATCATACTTAGCATACAACTGATGCTCTCATAGAGTCTAAAGAACCCGACTCAAGTGATCGGTATGCTGCTCCTCAGTCTATGAATAAATCAGTATGTCATCTATGAAGACGATGACAAACTGATCCAAGAACTCTATGAACACTTGGTTCATCAAGTCCATGAATACGGCTGGAGCATTTGCCAGCCCAAATGGCATGACTCTGAGCTCATAGGATTCATATCTCGTAAAGAAAGAATTCTTCAACACATCCTGCTCCCTAATCCGTAGCCGATGGTATCCCGATCTCAAATCTATCTTCGAAAAGAAGGTTGCTCCTCTCAGCTGGTCGAACAGGTCATCGATTTGGGTCAATAGATATTTATTATGCATCGTGACCTTGTTCAACTCCAGATATTCTGCGCACAACCTCAGTGAATCGTCTCTCTTCTTCATAAATAACACAGGAGCGCCCCAAGGCGAGGTGCACCTACGAATGAAGCCCTGGCCTAATAGTTTCTCTATCTGATCCCGTAACTCCCTCATATCCGCTGGATACATATATTATGGTGAATGTGCTATCGGTCGATTGCATGGCATCAAGTCTATGACAAAATCTATATCTCGAGTGGGAGGTAGGCCTGGTATCTCTTAGAATACATCCGAAAACTCACGAACAACTGGAATCGAATCCAGGGGAATCACAATCTCCTTATAGGGTTCCTCCTCTAAGTAATATAAATGGGTGGAATATCATCCCTCTGGGCGATTCATCTCCACCAAAAACATCTCCTAATCAGGAATGGCAAAGATAATACTCCTACCGAAACAATCTATCATGGCTCTATATGCAGTGAGCCAATCCATGCCAATAATGGCGTCGTGCTCATGCATATCTAAAAATAGCATGTCCCCAGGTAAAATCAAGTTACCAATCTCTATTCCTACACCCCGGCATATAAAGAAAATCAAAGACCCATTCCTCAGTGGTGAGTCTACACATGTCACTGTACTCTCTCTCGTGTCTAATAACCCTAAGGCCCGTGGAAAGTGAGTGGCTATAAAATAGTGGAACGCCCCAGTATAAAATAAGCCTCGACCCATAATGACATGGATAGGAAACGTACCCTCTATCGTGGGTGGTGCCTGAGGTTCTGAGACCTGATGGACGTTATAGACGCATCTATACTACAATTGCCCCTACTGAACGGGGGCTGCTGGGATGGCTGGTAGGGCTGGAATCTGAGCTGGCACCGGGAGGGCGGCTGGAAAGTGTGGCCTATGTGGCTCATGATGGGCACCCTACTGTTGTGGGTCCGTATCCCCCTCTGGGAAATCCTGGCGCCTATGGCCATTATTGCCACCTCCAAAACACCTTCCCCTAAAGTTTCCTCCCCTCTGTCCCTACTGACCATGACCCTGTTGGCCTTTACCACCCCGCCAATGGACCTACTGCAAAACGCTGATAGCCCTACTGCTGACGATGTTAGCCCTGATGGCCATGTTGACTGGACTGGCCTTATTGGCCCTGTCTAAATCCCCCAAATCCCTGCTTGGAATTTCGGGTCAGAATCACTTGGTAGGGTCCCCCTCATGGGAACTCTACTCACTATGACGGGTCTACCCTTGGGCTGCTGCTGCCCTACCAATACTACAACCCACTGCCCATCCCTGCTGGCTGGACTCCCCTACTCGTTTGTTTCCCTACTGAAGGAAGCAGTGATCCTAGCAGTGCAATAGAGCGGCGTTGAGTACGTTAGTGTAAGTACCCAACGATAGATTAATTATGAGGTGCTAACGAGTCCTCCAGTCCAATCCATCTAAAAACAATAATATCTTCTTCTCCTCAGTGGGTGCCTCATCCGGTACTATAGTGAGAAGTCTCGTGAACTCCTCCTCATACTTAAGAATGGTCATACTCTCCTCCTTAAGATCCAGTAACGTCCGCCTCATCTCAGTCTACACGGTGGATGGGAAATACTTGCAGTCAAACCGTACCCAAAATGACTGAATCGATATGTTGTCCCTCTCCTCCAAGGTGGTGGTGGACTCCCACCACTAAAAAGTGCCCCCCACTAGCTTGAAGGAAGCCAATAAGTATCTCTACATGTCAGCGCACTCATAAATGCGCAGATGCCTCTGGATATCCTTCTTCCATTGGCTGTCGATCATGACGTTTGAACTACTCGAGAACTCCGGGTGATGTTCCTTCTTAAAGGCATCCCTGACCCTCTCCCATGCAATGGGAAGCTGTGTTGGCACTTGCATTACTGCCTGAACCTGGAGTAGAGCCTACTGTACCGTCGCTAATGCGATATTCACCGCCTGAGCAACAATGGCTGCTCGGGCTGGGCATTCCTATCCTGGGGTGCTCGTCTAGGAGGCATCTGAAATGAGAAGAATGTTTATTAGTCTATATTTATTATTAAATCTCAAATAGCTTAAGACGTAAGCATAAATAGAAGAATACAACAGTCCTAAAAATAGGACTCTATATTAAAGACGCTAAGCTGAAAGCGAAATAAGCCGTGCAGATCCTATAGGACACTAAAACCTGATGCTCTGATACCATCAGTAACCACCCACCTAATTAAATACCAGGTGATCAGTCCTTTATTAAATTAAAAATCAAGGTGAACGGTGTGGTTCATTCTTAGCATCACTGTCGAAAACAATTCTTCCATTTAGTCACCCTAATTAATTAAGCTAAGTGTCAAAACAATTTAAATGATTTTATTTATTAAAATTCCGTTATAAAAACCTTTTTAAGATTAAACTAATTTATGAATAAAAAAACCGATAAGATACTAATCATCCAGCGAAATATGCCAACTAGATTACTCAAATCCAAATAAATAACCACAACCACTGCCAATGTGATAGATAAAATAATCCCAAATGAAAATAGAATACTGAAATGATAGAAGTCTATGAAATCCCTATCAAGCCTAAACAAGAGTCTGGGAATGGGCGACACATGCCCTAAGTAAAATAACTAAGTAGAAATCTGAGGAGCAAAAGGAGGACGTGTCTACTGCAATAACCTGCAACTCCCACACAAGCTGCAGCAGGTCCAGTCAAATGAATTTACACCTGATGCCCCTATCGATGAGCACTTGTAATATATACATATATATATCTAAGAGAGAGAAAAATGACAGAAAACGGGTGAGAGGCCGAGTGTAAAATAATTTTAAAAATAGTTTAGCAAGTATTTAAAATGCTTACCGTCTAATATAACAACCATGTTAGTACGCGACACTCTCTTGAGAATTCTCACCTCTCATCTAGTGTGCACACCTACCGTACTACTAAATGCCTCATAAGACTACCTAACTCGTCTCCCATAAATTCTATTTCGAGAAGTCACGAGACTATGATTTTAGTTCAGAGATCAGTCTCTTAGTGATTACTTACATCACTTATGTATTTCTCGGTACTGTTATAATGTTCCCCAATACTTACTATAATTAGGAGCATTTATTCGAATTACTTATCTACTTACACGCACAGTAGAAGTATCTCAGGTATAGGTATATATATTAATCACTCATAGAATATATATACTAATAGGCACCCCACATAAAATCTATGGTTCTGGCATACTCTTTTATTAAGTCCCCTTATACCTCGTACAAGGTAAGTACTAGTTCAGAATCACTCTCGAACTGTATTATCATAATACACACAAAATGGAGGCAAAGCATAGTTCCAAGTCACTAAGAGGTTAGCCCATACCGTCACGTCTCATAGGACTGTCTGATTATCATTATCATATAGACTATACCAAGGAATCCTATGTTCTGGGGTACAGTTTAATATCCCCAGTAAAGGTCCCATCGAGATAAGACTGTCCCGGCGTGACAACCTCCGTAATAACAAGTAGCGCAGGTATGATTATGCACAAATATATACATTAAATATATATAGATAATCACTCGGTCGTATATATAAATATTGAGATTTTTTAATTAGGTCCGCCCACGACCCATAATAATATTATTAACCGTACGTAATACAATTTTACCAAAATTCTTACGTATAAAGAACTCATCTCTTTTTATTCTCAATTAATAATTTTATAATTACTTCTCGTCCCTCGAAGTATTCTCTCTTCCCAAAGGTAAATTCAGTATGTACACCCTCACTAACATACTGGTCTAAGTCTTTCATGAATCTCTCAATTCCTTAGTTAACGCACGCACGATTTCTAATATGTGACATACCCCCGTTATCCCACAGCTACTTCCCGAGTAAACTTATATTAAACGGAACCTACTTAGACCCTATTGGTCCTCCTCATGACCCATTATGCTCTTTAAATAAGGTTCAAGGGCTCCCACACATTTTATCTAAATTAATTAAAAAGAGGGTAAATTAATTAATTTCCAGGAGGGGTCAATCGATCGATGAAAGGGGATCGATCGATCGATCAGTCGATCGATCGACATTCTTGAGTCGATGGATAGATCGAGCAGTTCTTGCCCAGATTTTGCTATCCCAACTTATGGGTTTCATCACCTTTTATCCAAATTAATTAAAAAGGGTAAAATTAATCAATTTCCAGGAGGGGTCGATCGATCAATGAAAGGGGATCGATCGATCGATCAGTTCTTGCCCAGATTCTGCAATCCCAAATTACGGGTTTCATCACCTTTCAACATATAAATCGTGCTTAATGCATCCCAAACTGCCAAACAATTATACCACTGATTAGATACACCTATCTACATGATTTCCTACATAAAGCATGTACAAATTCATCACAGATATCGAATTAAAAGGGTCAATTCAGCAGAATTATCAAGAACCCTAGTTTTTGATTAATTTCCAAAATTCTCATTCTTTTTCCAGATTTCTTTCTATTAAACCATTACAAATTTCTGGGTAATCCTCTACATGTGACAAGGTTTCTAGATTTCAGGAATTACTCCCAAAACATGCGATTTAAATCTTCTAAATTGTATAATTCTTCCATAAAAACATGTATTCTTAATCCTACTCTAACATGGGTGAAATATTAACTAGGAATTTGCAAGATAGATACTTGCCTTAAGATCGTAGGTCTGATTACTCAAAGTCGACTGGTATAGACTTGATCCCCTCATTACGATCTGCGTTTTAGTGGCGGTGGTGGTGTAATCCGGTTACTTCTTGGCCTAGTTTTTTTTTTTGGAAAGCTTTTCCTTCCTTCATCTCTCTGCCGTTCTAAAATTTTGATAATGTTAACCCTAGAAGACTCTTTTAATATCTGATATTAATTCCCAATTTTCGTCATTTAACTAAGGCCTAATTTGGAAATGACTAAATCGCCCTCCCAGGATGCCGGTTAGGCCTAAAAACACCCCGAGACCCAAACTAAACCCCCGGGTATACTTTTCTGACTATCTCGACCCTTTCGGACACGTTGGCGCACTCTAAATGACCATATGAGCGACTTATAATATATTCAATTTTTATAATAATAATTTAGTCCCGACACGACATAGGCGCATCCCCACTTAATTTCTATAATTGCAATATTATTCAGTCGTGATAATTTTAATAAATTCAATTCTACAGATTACTTTATTAATTAAGTAATATTCAACAAATTACCACTAATTACTAACTCTCGTCACGCTAGTAAATATTTAAAATAAATTTCTGGATTAATATTAAATTAATATCTCAATTAAATTTAATAAATCCCCAATTTAAAAGCCATAAAAGTACGGGGTATTACACCTCTCTCTCTCTCTAAAACACTCTCACCTCATCTCAGAATGTGGCACATCTCACCACCCGCTGATTACTAAAGCCACCGGCACCACATAAGCCATCGGCGCCCCATCTCACATCTACACACCATAGAGACGATGGACAACAACATCGTTTCATTGATTCGCTAGTTTTCAGATATAAATCATCTAGCATTTCGTTAAAGGAAAAAATACTTCATCTAGCATTTCGTTCATTTTTTTTCAAAAAGTTCAAATAATAGCATTTTGTTGATTTTAGCATCTAAAGAAACTTCTTCTCTTTTGTCCCATCTGTTTGTAACCCAATCGTGTAGTTTACCTATTTCACAATTTAATTCTTATTCTCCCCATTTTATTTCATTTCAAACCCTACTATTTTATGGAAATTATTAATTAGGGGTTTGGTTTCGTTTGAGGTGGATAAAAAAATAAATAAACAATAATCAGAAGAAGAGGAATTTTCAGATTGAGGCGTTTAAGAACAAGGTGGTGGTCGATCCCAAATACGCCGACAAGACATGGAAGATATTAGAACATGCCATCAAAGAGATTTATAATCACAACGCAAGTGGACTCAGTTTCGAAGAGCTTTACAGGTTTATTTCTTGAGTATCTCATTTAAATGTTATTTCTTCTTACATCTACTATAGCATTAAGCAAATTTGTGGATGCAGTCTACAAATAAATACTTACTCAATTAGTTTTCCTCGCTTTCTTCAATGTATTTATTGTTAACTTATCACAAGTAAATATTTTCACATCCCCCTCTTTAAAATAAGTTCATATGTATTTTGTAGGTACTATGAAGATATTTTGAATGGATTCCATTTTTCTAAAAGATTTTGGTTAAGGATTACTCTGTGCGGGTTGTTGTTATGAAAATTGACAAATTTGACATTTAATATTCTTGTTCTGAAATTTGTTATATATTTGGTGTATATTTGACATAGTTAATATTCTTGTACTTCTGAAATTTATAATTTGTTACTTTTCTACATATGTTTTAAAATTTGGTCTTTTTTTCCAGGTTTAAGCTGATGATGAGGAGGACATGCAAAATGATGATATTGGAGCTATTTGAGACTTTCGTGTAATAGTTGCTATATTGAGGGGATTATTTTGTAATAGTTAATGTTGTTTGAGACTTGTTTTGTTTGAAACTTATTTTGTGGTAGTTGGCGTTATTTGGGACTTATTTTGTAATAGTTGATGTTGTAGAAGTTTGACATTTTAAATTGTGTTATTTAAGATAGTTTAATTATTTTGAGACTTTTAAGGTAATGTTGAAGTTGTAGACTTGGTAATTGATGTTGAGGCACTGGCATTCACAAATACATTTTATTTGCTTATAAAGGCACTATTTTATTTATTATATAATAAAATCAGATTTTTTTAAAAATTAATTTAAAATTTTGGGTTTTAACCCGTGGGGCGGGGCGAGTTTTAACCCGTTTAATTTAAGCGGGGCGGGCACGGGTTTGAAAGGGTTATACTTAAACGGGTCCTGGGCATAAAATCTTAACCCGTCGAAGGTCGTGGGGCGGGGCGGGTTAATATTTTTTTTTTGCGGGGCGAGTTTGACCCGTTGCCATCTCACCGTGAGATGAAGATAGGTTTCGGGTTTGTTCAGTTGGGTGGTATGGATATGGGTTTTGTTTTGGGAATATTGGATCCGGTTTGGATATGGAGAGTTTTGAGCTGGAGCTCGGGTCACGATTTGGTATGTGAAGGTGGGTTTCGGGTCGAGCTATGGAGGTCCGGATTATGGTCGAAGTTGGTATGAGATAGGTTTTGTGTTTGGAAGATGAGGGGGTGGCGATTCCGACAGTTTTAGGCTGGAGCTCTCGCCAACGTGGCAGGTAGTGGCTGCTGGTTACCAGGTTTGGGTTGAAATCGTGGGAAGTTGGTCTGCAAGGAGGGGTTCAGGTCGAGGTATAACAGGTGGGTGAGCCAAAATGGGTTAGGCTTGATGCCTACGGGTCTGCTGGGTGGTCACCGGAGTAACTGCGACGGTTTGGAGTTGAATTTAGGAAATTGACGGTGGCCTGGTATGCTGGTTACGTTTGTCACATCACGAGTAGTGGGTATGGGCAGGGCCGATTAAACCCGGATTTGGGGTGGGAGGTAGAGGTACCTGACCATTGAGGAATGGGTATTGGCTATGGAGAGAGTCTAAGGTGTGTGTTTGTTGCAACATAAAATTAAAGTAGATTCCTAACCTATTTAAAAAAAATACACATTTATAAGTCTATTCAAAATAAATATAAAATAAAACTAAATAAAATTTATTAAAATTAAAATATGTTCCTAACTTAAAAATAAAAGACTCAAATAAATAAAAATAAAATAATAAAATGAAACTAAATTAAAAACTAAAAACAAATAAAATTAATAAATTAAAACCTAATAAAATATATATGTACCTATTATATTTACATAAATAATATAAAAATACTTGTCTCACAACAACGGACCCTAATATATACAACTACATGCACATAAATAAAATAAAATATAAATCCTAAAAATATATATGACTTAAATAAAATCTAAAAAAATAAGAAAATTACAAACTAAACACATTCGAGGGTTGGGTAATGGATTGAAATTTGGTTTACACTTAGGTTTGGTATGGGACTGGGTTTAAGGCGTCGAAACACATCAGGGCAAGCTCAAAAAGGGTCTCCTCCCTTCACCGTCACTTTGATTTTCTCCATTTAACGCATTTGACCGCTACTTTGTCGCAATTGACTTGATTTAGCACTATTTGATGCTGCGATAGTCGATTGAACTGCAACATAGATAAATATGAACATACGATCAATTTTATTAAAAACGAGTGACTAAAATGCTTCTATTCGGGGTATAAAATAGATACTTTTGAGTGCTTATCAATTATTCCCACACTTAATTTCCTAACCCTCGATTCCCGCTAATCAGGAAGGATAACCAGTCGTGAGGTGACCAGGAAAACCCCCGAAGATTTCTCCCTCCAGGTGTTTAGGTCACTATATTCCCACACTTAATTGCTTAACCCTTGGTCCCACTAACCTGGAAGGATAACCATTTGTAAGGTGTCCCCCCCCCCCCCCCCCCAAAGATTTCTCCTTCCACGTGTTGGGGCACTCTATTCTCATACTTACTCCCCTAAACCTCAATTCCATCTAACTAGGAAGGATGACTAATCGTGAAGAAACTAGTAGACCCCCTGGATCTTTCTTCCTCAAGGTATTGAGGTCACTTTATTCACATACTTAATCGTCTAAACCTCGGTTCCATCTAACAGGACGGATAACCAATCATGAGGTGACAAGGAAACCCCCGGAGCTTTCTCCCTCCAGGAATTTGGGTCACGCTATTCTGACACTTAATGACCTAAACCTTGGTTCCAGCTAAACAAGAAGGATAACCAGTCGTCAGGTGACCAATAAACCCAAAGCTTTCTCCTTCAAGGTGTTTGTGTCGCATTATTTCTAAACTTTATTGCCTAACCATCGGTTCCAGGAAGGATAACCAGCCGTGAGGTGACCAAGAACCCCTCGAAAATTTCTCCCTCTAGGTGTTTAAGCCACACTATTTTCACACTTAATCATCCAACCCTCAGTTCCACCTAACCAGGAAGGATAACCAATCATGAAGTGACCTGGAAACCCCCCAGAGCCTTCTCCTTCCTGATGTTTACACCCTAAATTATTATAAAAATAATATTAAAGTCCTTATTATTATTATTATTATTATTATTATTATTATTATTATTATTATTATTATTATTATTATTATTATTATTATTATTATTATTATTATTATTATTGTTATTATTATTATTGTTATTATTGTTATTATTATTATTGTTATTATTATTATTATTATTATTATTATTATTATTATTATTATTATTATTATTATTATTATTATTATTATTATTATTATTATTATTATTATTATTATCATCATCATCATTATCATTATCATTATTATCGTTAATGTTATTACCATTATTTTTATCATAATACCCCAGCTAAAATCACATCGCTTTCTCTCTGTAAATCACCCCCATAAAGGACACCCCTCCTAGCTATCATCCTTTATATAGTATAAAATGTTGTACAAGGCTTTAAAGGCTCCTCTTTATCTACGCTGTCCACGTGGCATCATGAATTTTAACCTCCATTATTCGTGTGCTTTTTGTTTACGTAGTATTTAGTATTTTAGAAATAAAAGGTCAGCACACCATTAACTCCAACTCATCCCTTCCGTTTCCATTTATCCCTTCCTATTCAACTCTCTCTCTCTTCCAATAATTCCCATTCCAACCTCTCCCATTTTATTTTTTATTTTTTATTCTACTCTCAATTTTTCAATTTGCTTCATTTTTTAAGCATTCAATACCGCAATGTAGATCGCATCGCGCGGGTTTCCACCTAGTCATTATTAGTTTTGCTATCATTACTATTATTAGCATCCACATTAATATCATCATCATCATCACAATATTTTTACTGGTATTTTCAACATTTTCACATTAATATTATTACCATTATTACATCATTATTTTACTATTATCATCACTATTACATTATCATGGTTTTTTTATCATTATTTTACCATTATCACATCATGTTATTATTATCATAATCATTTACTATTAATTACCATCATTATTACCGCCCTATTATCATTATTCATTATTCATTATTCATTATTCATTATTCATTATTCATTATTCATTATTATTATTATTATTATTATTATTATTATTATTATTATTATTATTATTATTATTATTATTATTATTATTATTATTATTATTACTACTACTACTACTACTACTACTACTACTACTACTACTACTACTACTACTACTATATTCATCATTACTACTACTACCACATTACTATTCATCCTTATTATCATCCCCACTTTATCAAATCATTATTTTACTACTACTACTATTACTACTACTACTACTACTACTACTACTACTACTACTACTACTACTACTACTATTATTATTATTATTATTATTATTATTATTATTATTATTATTATTATTATTATTATTATTATTATTATTATTATTATTATTATTGTCATCCTCACTATTATATTTTCCATTATTATATTATCATTATCACAAAACTATCGTTAGTATATCATCACATTCCCACTATTATCACATATCACCACATTACCATTATTATCCCTTTACCATTTTCCTAAAAAAATATCACTATTACTACCATGTCATTTTCAAAAAAACATATGGCAAACACCATATATAAAATAGAACAAAAATATGCTGTAAAAACATAAAGGTAGAAGAACTTACACGAGGAGCACTCAAGGGACGCTCGCCAACGACACACGAAGACTCTCACACTCCCACAGGAGCATATCAGTATCCTCCATGTCGGCCGATAAGGGGGCTACATACACCAACACATGCATCCCGGGCACAGTGTCCTCACCTCTCCAATCAACCCCAGCTCAGTCATCCTCGTGATGGCTGTGCCAGAGGGAGTTGCTACCGTAGTCGGCTGGCCGAAGGCATGTGTTCTGGGTCTGAGGGGACATCAGGGGTGACCCATCACGAGGATGTGGATAATTTTTTTTAAATAAATGATAGGAATATTTACAATATCCCCGAAAAAAGCGTGTACTGTTTTCATTGCTCCCACTGAAACTCAAATCTTAAAACAAAAATTTTAAAAATTGTGTCTCTATCATGAATCCTAATTTATTCAAGTTGTAATTATCTCCAGGGGCGAAGCCATAGCATAGCAGAGGGAGTCCATGGCCTCCCCCATGGTTTGAAATAGTTTAAGCATGTAGGCATATAATAAAAGCTAGGCTGAAGCAAAATAAAACTCTAAATAGGTCTAGTTCTAATAATTATTCGATGCAGGTAAACATCATTTCTTGCTTTCTCTTATTTAAAATGTTCCACTCGATTTCTGTATAAGTATTTGTGTGTTTAACTGCTTACTAAAAGTGTGCATATGACTGAATTAGAGAAGTCTCAAATGAGATAGGGCTTATGAAATTAAAATGCAGAATTGTGGTATCTACACATTTCTACGAATTAAACTAAATTATAATTTTTTTTCGTCTATAAACTTTGATACTATGTTTGAGAATACAAAAAAAAGAAAAAGAAATATAACTGTACAAAGACTAACACTCCACAGTCCAAGCTGATAAATTGATGGTTATTATTACATAGTTGTAATAATATGAGAATTAGATTGCATAATGCATATACTCATAAAATATATTAAAGTTTAGTTTCTAAAAAAAACATTTACTAATATATATCTGGATTCAATTAATATTTCAATTATGTATATCTATAATGAAGTTAAGGGTGTGTGTGGGAACCCAATTCCGTTGCTTGGAAGTGGAATTGAAATTTCAATTCAAATTAACTGAAATCTGAACTGAAAATTTTCCAATTCAAAAATTAAGGCATGTAATTTGGAATTGCAACAAGAATATTTCAGTTCAAAATTTCAAAACTGTTTTATGAGACTGCATACTCAATGTTCGATACAATGCTTCCTCCATAGTATTTTTTTAAGATCTCTGTTTTCTTATATGATTCTTTGTGGTGAAATCTTCCCAAGACCATAATTATCATAGATAGAATGGAAAAGTTTTTCTCCACTTGATATTCTTTCCTACTATTGTTGTGAGGCCATATGGATGGTGGTGGTGAGATTATAGTGTGTAAAACTATAAATTGAAAACACAAGATAACTCTAAATTTTGTTTATTATGTTTTCCTTATAGGATTATACGACCCCCTTCAAACTTTGCTCCGCGCATTTGAATTGTATGAGTTTTCTTATGGTTAGAGGAAGCCAAAGCCAAAGCAAGATAAGTCTACTTGAGATAATGTTGATTTTCTCCTCTAGTTTTTATGATATAGTTATTATATGCTTCTATTATTGTTTTCCAATTTTATTTGCCTTGGACGTACTCAGTGCACAATGTCCCCCCTTAACCGTAGGTCTGAAAAAGGCAGATGTCGATTGGCCTTATCCCCATATATGGAGAGGTTGTTTCATGTCTCGAACTCGAGACCAACTGTAGCTTGGGCGATGGAACTTTCCATGACACCAAGCTATGGTAGCTTAGACGTATATACAAATTAGTTTTTTGTTATATAAAGAGTTCTTAGCTTCCTAAATGAAAAAACAAAAAGGACAATATGTTATCTTCAAATCTTGTTAGTCATACATGGAATTCATTGAATAATTATTCATGGTGGTACTTCATGTATGCCATAGTTTCGGTGGTGACTTTTTAATTAGATGATTAAGTAATGGGTTCACATGATTGGTTTTATAAACTAAACTTTCTTCATTTTTGTATCCTGCAGTGTCATAAGGCAGGTACATTTAATGACTTTATTGTGTCTAAATCTAAATATAGTCCAGGAGATGGTTGATAATTTTGAGTTATTGTTAAGTGTGCACGTTTGAATATGAAACGTGATAGCTTATTTAGCATGGTAAATTTAAGAGTTTTTGATTCAGTAGATAAATTTTCAAGGCATCTTGGGTGAAGGTTAATTTTTTTATTGAATTAGTCCTTAGGTTCAGTTAGGAAAATGTTTCTCGAATTTTTAGTCACTAGAATATTAATAACACGAATGTTAAATATTTAAACATCTACACAATTATTTTAGCACATTTTTCATTGATTTAAAATATTATTACCTAGATTTACATTAAATGTCTTCAATTTTTTCTAATGTGATACAACTCTATTGTTTAAACTTATTATGACGTTTTAATTTGTTCACTGGATCTCCTATAACAAAGTGACATGTATAATATGGTTCTTTGTTATTATTGATGATTGACTTTATGTTTTTAGTAGTTGGTTGGCTGGGATTAAGACAAACACATTATATGGGGTCCACCAAAATAATGAATTAGTCCTAAATACAACTTTGTAAGTGCAATTCTTTAATGTTATATTGATTTCATTGAGTAATGTTTATCAAAATGAAATATTACATGGCATTGACCAGTTTAAAAACTTAGGAGTTCTTTTATTTAATGCTTTAGAATATACTAATCAATGCACTTTGCTTTGAAGTGCACCCAGGGGAGGAGCCACACACAACCGAGAGGGTGCGGGCGCAGGCACTAGATTTCAGATTTTTTTTTATATATACCTATGTGTAATAACTTAAATGTTGGGGTTAAATATTGTAATTTCCTAAACTTAACTCTCCATCCACAATAGAGCAGCCGACCCTATTTTCATTCCCCAAAACACTAAATCCACTTCTTCCATTTCTTCATTCCCTTCCCCGAAATCACTTAAACCCACTTCTTCATTACCCCAAAACTCAAAAAACTTAACCCACTTAACCCCCTTAACCCCAAACAGCATCCGACCAGCCGCCACTGCCGTCGAAAAATCAGTCGCCGAAAAATCAAGGTGTGTTGTTAACAACTTGTTATGTGTTCACTTTTTTTGTTAGTTTATTTATTTTTAATTTGTCTAACATTCTTATTTGTTGTTATTTTCTTTTTTGTTGTTAATTTCTTTATTAAAGCACTCTTAATATATATTTATTGGGGTATAAAATTGTTGGAAAATAAAAAGTGTGAAAAAGTATTATAAAACTTGCATTACTTTTATCCGTTGCTACTGCGACAGTTGAAAGAGTTTTTCCTGCTATGAAGATTGTTAAAACTTCACTTCATAACAGATTGGGGGATGAGGTAATGAATGATTGTTTGGTGGCATATATCGAAAAAGATGTCTTGGATGATATTGACACTCAATATATCATTCAATTTTTCCAGAAAATGAAGTCTATGAGAGTTGCATTGTAATAATTATCATATGATGTTTTGATAATGGTTTTAATGCATGGTTTTTTTTTTTGTTGAAAATGAATATTAGTGCATAGTTTTTTTTTCTTGCAAATTTTCTTTAGTACTAGATTTATGCCCAATATAGTTAAAATAACTCAAAAAAAATTCACTTTGGGGTCTCCCGCCCCTGAACCCTCGGGATACGTTAGACATGTTTAGCACCCAATAACTCACAATCCTGGCTCCGCCACTGAGTGCACCAGTTCCCACGTCATTAGTTTTTGCCCTTTGAATCCTGTAGAAAATTAATTGGATTACATTAGGTCTTTCCAATTTTGGAGTAGGTCGCTTGTCAAATTCATTCCGATGTACACTTTAGGGTCCGTTTATTTGGCAATATTTATCATTAAAAATGCTAAAAATTTAGCAAATATGAAAATTTATTCACTTTTTGGCTGTTTATTTGTATAACTTGTCGTGACACTATTTGCCAATGTACAACACCCTTTATGCATAAAGTGATAGCAAACTTTCCTTACCTATTTGAGTGAAAAATATTTGTCAACAAATTTGCTAGCTTCTTAAACGGTTTTAATGTCTTAAGTAATTAATAAAAACTGTTACAAATATTTAAAAACTATTTTTTAATGTTTTAAAAACTAATTTAAATGTTTTAAAAACTCTTTTAACGTTTTTAAAAATTGTTTTGAATAAATTATAAAAACTGTTTGAAATTTTTAAAAAACAATTTTAAAAATTATTTTAAATAGTTTAAAAACTATTTAAAAACTTTTTTTAAAAACTGTTTTAATATTGTTTTATAAAAACTGTTTTATACCTGTTTTATAAAAACTATTTAAATAATGTTTTATAAAAACTGTTTTAGAAATGTTTTAAAATTTATTTTATAAAAATATTTTAAAATTTAATTAAAATTATTTTTAAACAATGTTTAAAAAGTATTTAAATAAACTAATTAGATTGACTTTAATTTCGTCTAATGGTTGTTTAATAGCCTCGTGTGAAAAAGGTAGGTAAAATTTTCCTTACCCATGATAAATTTTGTCATCCCTACTTTTACCCACTTTTGAGTCAAACGGACCCTTAAATATTGTTATTACTTCATATAGGTCCTTAACATCATCGAAGGTGCACATAATAGAAAGCGGTGAATTAGTAGAGGAGGTTTTAGGTTGACGGTATCTGGGTTGTATATGTTCCTCTTTGTGTTTCATTTTTATGCATGATTTGAAGCCAATTCTTCTTGAGTTACTGAACTTGAGTTGGATTTAATTTCATATTATTGCAATGATATAACTCATTGGACTGTGTTTAATTTGGGTTGGAAACTTTTGAACATTTTTCAGTGACTCCACTAAGGCGAAGCAAAACCCCATAAATGTTTATATTGGATATTTGTTGAACACCTATATATCTAATACAGCTCTTGGGCGGATTAATCCACATTTTAAGAATGCAGATCATACATTTGTCACCTGGTGGTAAGCCCAGAAAAGATAGAGAGTATACCTATAATTTAGCCGATAATTTCTAGGCTCACTGTCAGGTGACACATGTCCGGTCCACACTCTTAAAATGCGGATTAGTCCGCACAAGAGTAGTATTGCTTATATCTTTACAATTTGATTTTAATATCCTCCTGATAAATAAAAATTACAACATAAGAGATCATTAAAACTCTTAAAAAATTATATGTTTTAAAGTTTAAACATTACATTTAGCTTAGTGTCCCATAACCAGTGCCTATGTGTTCCATCTTGTTGGGAGTTCATAACTTTATAGACAATGCAAGTGGGATTTTCTTTCCAAAGGAAAAAATCTTAAATGCTTCATAATATTACTACCATTTATATGGTTATTAGCTTTATTTTCACCGCAATTATATGTATCTTCTATGAAATGGCTTGTCACCTTTTCAACATATTCATTCATCTCTTCCTTTGCAATAGTTGAAACTTGATGCATGTTGTCATCTCTTGCCACAATAATAATTTAGTCTCTTCTAAACTATTTTCTTCAATATTTTTCAAGGCCTCTGAGACCCATAGTCGTCCTATTATCAGTCAAAGTCACTAATATTGTCGCAATCTTTCAATGGCCATTTTTTCTTCTTTATCAGCATCTATTTACATACTTGGCTTTCTTTTTGATTTATTTGTCAGTGTATAATTACTCATAAATGAACCATTTGTTAAATTTGAATGTAATCTTGTCTCTTTGGGCAATACCAACTCTGATAAATTATTTCTTGGATATAAAAGTAATACGTGGTTAGTGGCAATTACAAATAGTTTGATTCAATTACCAAAGGCTCTTATTCGCTTTTATGAAGATTAGGTAGAATACTTGTAGAAGTTTTGATATTGTTTTGAGATACATTTGATTATGTTGTAAGTGGTGTTTCTTTATCTTCCCCACTTAGTCCATTAATATACCTCTATTACCAATTTGTTATTTACAGGGAGGCCCTAGTTTACAAATGGTGAAGAAGACGAAAGCTGCGAGTTCCCCATCTAAATCAAAGAATGATCGAAGGGATGACTCACCATCAGACCCACTCATGTACTTGAACTAAAAAAATAGGTTTGAACCTAAGGTTTTAGTTTTAACAGTTTGAGGTTTAATTCCATTACAAATTATCATCCATCTATAAGTGCAAATTTCAAATGCAATACTAATATCATATTCCCTATACAAATGGAAAATATCATTCCTGCTATACTTTAATTTGTTATCCAACATTGATTCTTCATATTTTTTTATTAAATAAGATTCGTCACTTGCAGGTTCATCCCATTTCAGGTGTGCTTCATCAAGAAGAAATTCATAGTTTGCGCATTGCGCGCATTTTCTATTTTTTGTAAGTGAGGCTTCTTTGTTTTATTTTATTTATCGATACACACTTACGATGTATATATATGATTACTTATATCTATATACAACGAGAGACATTTTGCTAACTACACATGTATTTTACATTATTCAATTAGTTTGTTTCCTTATATATATATATGAGGGAGCGTTCAGTAGGATATATGTATCAAGATTTTCTTCCCCTAGGATATATTGTATATAAATTAATATTTTCTCGGTGGGAAATTCTCCTTTTTCTAGCTATAATTGTATTGATGTATTCTTGGTTTTGTTGGTTTTCACCTGTTGAAGTTCGTTAGGATACACCCATGGATTGTAGTTTCTTAGAAGTTTAGGCTTGAATAAAAAATTAGAAAATGATTAATTAAAACACTAATAATATAGTGTAAGAAGTGACGAAGAGGAACCAACGTAACATATAATTAGTAACCGTATCTTCATCGGACTCACGATTGCTGAAATTGACTTGTATACGCTAGTTTGGGGATTAAAAATGGGCTTTAGGATAGAAAATTTAAAACAAGCGTCGCTCGAAAAGAAACAACATGTAAGTACACAAATTTTCATTTGAGTCCTTTGTTGTTTTGGCTCAATTCCGAACAAAAACGTTTGTGTAATAGGATAGAGTTATTGACCATCCTTCAAGCCTATGACATAGTAGAGTTGAAGACATAGCGGCCAAGTTCATAAAGCTTCATCAAATGCCAGTTTAGTGTGCCTCGTTTCTACGTCATCAACAATGTTCCAATGCTCCTACGGTATGAATGAATTTGATACATATATATATATATATATTCGTAATTTTTCTAAACGACGTTGTTTTACTCAGAAAAATATTTTTTAGAACTTTCCATAAAAGTTTTGGGTTTAAAATTAATATTTCATTTTTTTGAGTTTTTGGAATGTTGTTCAATACGCACTGGAATCTCGTTCGAACGAACTGACATCTCGTTCGAACGAGATTCAAGTCGTTCGAACGAGATTTCTAATGATTTTCTTTTTCCTCATACTGGAACATCATTAGTAAAAGTCGTTCGAACGAGGTTTGGCGGGAAATTTTTTTGGGCAATTTTTGGCAGTTTTTTCCACTTTTCCACTTCTTTACCCCACCAACGTTTGACAGAACTTAACTAGTGCGGGAACAATTATTTTTGGTTTAACTTTTTCACATATTTCCATCTCCAAGAGAGAGTTTGAGAGCTTCAACTTTCCAAGAAAAAGTTCATCTTTTTTGAGTGTCTAATTTTTCAAGAAAAAGTCTTTTAACACTCTAGTTTACACCCATTGTTTATTATACCAAGAATCCTTTTTATATATACATTGCTTCAAGTTTTGGCACAGATTTATCTCTACCGTTTGAAGAGAAGTTTGGATTTTCTTCTATATCCCACAAAGAAGAAGAAGTTTGCATTGATTTACCCACTTGGAGAAAGGCTCCTTGTTCGGGTGACGGTGACCATAAAAAGTCCGATCGGTGGATTTCGAGACCATGGTGGAACCCTATGGTTGCTGAATAGGTAGAGGTGTTTACAAGAAGACACGTCAAAGGCTTGAAAGAGGTCGAGTCGAGGAAGTAAGTCATCTTTCTTGTAATTGTAAAACCACACTTAGTGAATTTGAGACTAGGGTCGTCCGAGATTTTTTCCCATTGTGGAGTTTTCCTCGTACATCGCGGCGTAGTGATTTATTATTTACTTTATCTTTTGAAAAATCACCTAGAACGCATACTTAGGTAAAAAGATAAAATTGGGTTTAATCACTACTTATGTTTAATTTGGTGCTACATAATTTATTGGGTAAATGTTAATTTAATTCAAGTCATCACTTAATTTGATAAAATTGGTTTTGTCTAAATTGGTAATATTGAAAACATGACTTAGGAAAATTTCTAGGACTTGGGTTGAATTAATTTGGTTTAATTGAAATTCAAATTGTGTGTGTGTTTAATCTAATTTCACTTTGTTTAATTTTAATTTGAAAAAAAATTATTTTTTTTTAATTGAACCATCAACGCTTCCGCATATCGATAAAAAGAAAATTACTCTTTTTGAAGTAAAAAGGTTTTTAAATTTGGGGGTCCTATTGTTCCAAAAAGTGGTATCAGAGCCGGAGCGCTAATTTATTGTGTTAAAGATTCGTTTTTCAGCTTTTATAATTTTTGTGCTCCTTGTATTTTTAGGTGGTTCAATTTTTAACTCACTCTCATTTTTGTTTTGTATCTCTCGATGGGACGCCTTAATGATAATTTGTCCATTTCTAGTGATAATGAAGTTTTTGCTATTCGAGAGGAATTTAATGAGCTTAATAAGTGCAACGAAAAATTAAGAGAATTAAATTTGAGATTTGCAAAAAGAATTAAATTTCTTGATAATGAAAATTCTTATTTTAAAACTAAAGTTGAGTTTTTGCAAATCTCCCTATCTCAAAAAGATATTTTTCGTGAAAAGCTCTTGGACATAAATCACAATTTTAATATTTTAGAAAAGTCCAAGAAAGAGAGTGATTATTGTGAAAAGACTCTTAGGGACAAGTTTTCTTATATTGAGGGGGAGGGTGATAACCTTCTAGGTGTTATAGAAAATTTAAAGAAGGAGTCCCGTAAAATTGAGGAGTCTAATTTATTACTTTAGTCCAAAATTTTAAAAATAAAAAATAATTTACAAGACTCGGGTAGTTGTGATAATGGTTCTAGCTCATCTTGTTCAAATACTTCCGTTGCTAAAGCTAAGACCATTGTTTGTTTTAGAGGGTCGACTTTATCCAAGGACTTTAGAAAAGGTCACACCGTAGGTATCATTCCTCGTGTTTTCACATGCTTGCATTGTGGTAGGAAAGGTCACCTTAGGTCATTTTGTTTTGAGTTTAAAAAAAGTCCTAGGAAGTCTATATCTAGCATTTCATTAATTTCGAAATCCCATCATTTTAAATATACATCTATATGGGTTCGAAAATCATTCTTAGACGTGTTAGATATTAGATTTGTGTATTCTCATTTGCTTTCACATGAAACCTACCTTGCTAAATCTAAAGGTTGAATGTGTTAGTTTTCTTTGCATACTCTAGCCTTTTGTTCTTCATATTATATATCATTGCTAGGTGTATGCATGTTTAGTCATTGTTAATGCAAAAATTCTCCATCTACGAGGACCAATCAGAAAAGGACACATGTCATCCTACGTGGCAATATTCGACACCCGAGGAGAGTTGGTCGGCATTCGAGGAGAGTTGGTCGGCACCCGAGGAGTGTTAGTCGGCACCCGAGGAGAGTTGGTCGGCACCCGAGGAGTGTTAGTCGGCACCCGAGGAGAGTTGGTCAGTACCCGAGGAGAATTAGTCGGCCCCCGAGGAGAGTTGGTCGGCCCCCGAGGAGAGTTGGTCAGCACCCGAGGAGAGTTAGTCGGCACCCGAGGAGAGTTGGTCGGCATACCAACCAGGAAGATCAAAGGATAACTATGCATTTAATGTGCATTAATGAAGCTAACAACGCATTTATTGAGCCTTAATGTACATTTATACTGTATTAATAGATGACAACACATAGCATACCAAGCAATTCAACAATTAGATTCGTTGAATTTAGACATAAATGTCTACATACAACGAATCTATTTATCTCCCATCACTATAAATACATGTATTCCCTTAGACAAAGGGGGAATGATGGGATGAGATCCGAGGGAACCTAGAAACACCATACACAAGATACACGTCCCTTCTCTCTCTACACCCTATGGTGCTATTGTAAACCCCTGGGAATAAAATAATAGTGGACGTAGGCTTTATTCATTGCCTAACCACTTTAAAAATCTTTGTCTCTCATGTGCTTGATTGGATTTCTTTCATCTATTTATCTGTGGTCATAAAAATGCGATTCGGTCCAGTTTTTTGCATCAACAGATTGGCGTCGTCTGTGGGAACGTGTTACAAGCATTGTTCTCCATCAAAAGATAAGTTTTTATTTTCTCTACGTATAATCAATTATACATACATCTGCTGATTCAATCATGATTTTTATGTTTATATACATAAATTAATTGTTCAATTTTTATTTGCAAAATATTGCATATCATGATTTTAAAATCATAACTGTTAGATTAATTCTTATTTAGAAATCTGAAAAATAGTGGATTTCATAAATCATAACTTTTTGCTTGATTCTTAAGTTTCAATTTTATATCATGGAATAAATATTTTAAATGATTACATATACAAATATATACAACGATGATAAGATTTGACAATTTTCATTGTTGATTTTGAAATAATTTTTGAAAGATCTTCGATGACTATTCAAATTCCCATTACATTTTTAATAAGAGAATGAGAAAAGGTTAAAGACAATAAAAAGTTTTCTCATGGAAATCATGACCCATATCTACTTTCTCTCTCTTCAAGTTTGAGTCTCTTTGCATTCATTTTTATGAACTATATACCTAATTTGGTTCATCTTCTATCTATGTCAAAAAAGTCAAATTGATTGATTTTTTTATATAAATTTGGTAATAACTTCGATCATTCAACATATTTTTATCTCTCCAAATAGGGAATAGGAGAGGATCAATATAAAAAATAATTTTCTCTCACCTGAAAAATCATTACCCACCTCTTGTAAAAGAGGGTCGGTAAAAAAAATCATGACCATATCAAGACTCTGGGCACAAATTTGATATGTTGGCCCCTCGTTCATCACATCACATGGTTTCTTTATCGGAATCACACGATATAGTGGATTAGATAATTATTCATTTAATTAACATTCTTAATGCTTAAATTTTACATCGAATGTTATTTTTCTGATCTAAGGATTCGAGATATTCTGGTCAGCCATCTATAATGTTGGTCGACATCATCTTGGGCCATCTTTTATTAAAGGGAAGCTTAACCAGACCATTTTTGTTTGTCGAAGAAAAGATGTGAAGATCCATCAGCAATGTTGAAATAATTTTATCCAACTACGAGGTATCTTATTTTTGGTCAGAGACTCTTATTGTAGCTCGATGGAACCAATTGCAGGTCGACGATCATCTACTTCTTGATCGGCGACATCTCAGTCTTGTTCGGAGGGTTCAATTTACTGGTCGGCAACTATCCAACCATCCACTTTTTGGTCGGTGACATCTAATGTTGTTCGGTGCTGTCGATGAACCATTTTTGTTGATCGGCGAAATTGCTCAGCTGGTCAGAGACCATTTGCTTCTTGGTCAGCACCATATATTCTATAACTTGAGATATCCTTAAATGTTGGTCGGCAACATCCATGCCATTTGTCGGCAGCAGTAGAATCTTGGGCTATTAAAAAATGCGAAGCACCCCAGATATTTCTTTAAACACGAGTTCAGCTTGGGGACAAACAGGGGGCTTAAGTCCTTTTTAACTTGTGATCACCCCAAAAATATTTTTAAAACCAAGTGATAAATAATTTTCAAACAGCAACTTATACCTGATTAGTTGTTGGAGATTAAATAACTTTACAAAAAACTCTACGTCTTATTTATGGCGCATATCTAATAATAATTTGTCCATCTCACACACATTAGACATATCAGCCAACATATATTATTTCATTTTTTGAAATTTTTGTTGCCTTATGCTGATACACATCACATATTGTTTGGATGAACAATTATTCTCATGATAATAATTATTTTCTCTAGTCTCGACAGGTTCTCGGGTAACTTATTAAGATTTCATAGGGACGATATTCAATCCCGACGAAAGCTCAACCATAATCTTAAACCGTTGGAAACTATTATTGCTCGACATCAGGCAATTTTGAAATTAATATTTTTATTTCTCAAGCATATACCTATCATATATTTATTGAATGATTAAATTATTCTCACGACTAATCAATTCAGCCTACACAAACGGTAGAGCAAGATATTAATTTTTACAGGTACAAGACTCAACGCCGACGAATGCTCGGAAATAATCTGGAAACTATTATCATTTCACCTCAGCAAGGCATTATATATTTTATTATTACTCGGAGATATCGGCTCAAGCAAAAATTATTCTATATCTGTTCGGATTCATATTTTATATTTATCTCAGCATGGACCTCGAAAAATTTCTTCTCTCTATATACATTCAGCTCCGGGGAAAAGCTACAACAGTTATTATATTTCACCCCCAACGGATAGTTGGTCGGAGCAATTCTTATTTATATTCAGGCCCAGATATCGGCTCAAGCACAAATTATTCTATATATCCCTTGGGATTCATATTCTATATTCATCTCAACATGGAACTCGGCGAGATACTTATTATCATATTCAGCTCCGAGGAGAACTATAACATTTATTATATGTCACCCCCAACGGATAGTTGGTCGGGGTAATTCTTATTTATATGCAGGCCCAGCAAAGTTCTCGGCCATATTCTTATGTTCTGGAAAATATTATTCTTATTCGGCATTATGCAATTGTGCCTCGACAAGATACTTATTCAGCTTTAAGGAGAATTACAACATTCGTTGTATTTCACCCCCAACGAATAGTTGGTCGGATAATTCTTATTTATATTCAGGCCTGACAATGTTCTCGGCCATATTCTTATGTTCTGGAAGATCTTATTCTTGTTCGGCATTATAATTCTACCTCGGTAGATCAACGAGGCACTTTATTATTATTCTTTATATCTATTTGGATGCATATTCTATTCTTATTTTAGCATGGAGCTCGACAAATATTTATAATCATATATTCAGCTCCTAGGAGGTCTTCAGCATATATTCTATTTTATTCCCAATAATCTGTTGGTCAGCGCCGAGGAGGTCTCCAGCATTTATTATATTTTATTCCCAACAATCTGTTGGTCAGCGCCGAGGAGGTCTCCAGCATTTATTATATTTGATTCCCAACAATCTATTGGTCAATGCCGAGGAGGTCTCCAGTATTTATTATATCTTATTCTATTCCCAACAATCTGTTGGTCAGCTACGAGGAAGTCTCTATCATTTATTATCAACAATGTATTCCTTCGGGAAGTAAAACTATGTATTCCTCTGGTAAGTAAAACTATGTATTCCTCCGGGAAGTAAAACTTGTATTCCTCCGGGAAGTAAAACTTGTATTCCTCCGGGAAGTAAAGATACCTGTATTCCTCCGGGAAGTAAAACTTGTATTCCTCCGGGAAGTAAAGCTACTTGTATTCCTCCGGGAAGTAAATCTACATGTATTCCTCTAGGAAGTAAAACTTGTATTCCTCCGGGAAGTAAAACTCGTATTCCTCCGGGAAGTAAAACTTGTATTCCTCCGGGAAGTAAAACTTGTATTCATCTGGGAAGTAAAACTATGTGTTCCTCGGGAAGTAAAAGTATTACTAAAAATGCCAACTTATGTTGGTTAGGAAGTAAATATATTCTTGAAAATGCCAACTAAGGTTGGTCGGGAGCTACAACTAGTCCAAAAAGTGCCAAAGTTGGTCAGGAATCAATCTCCATCAACTTCGGTTGGTTGAACAGCAGACAGCAGGTGGAGCAAATGTTATTATCTATGCAAAATAAGAAAATTTATCAAATAACATACTTTAAGCAAAAAGCATTCAAAGTTCACATTCCACACTTGGGGGCTTCTATTACAGATATATTTATTCATTTGGTGGCACATTCTTATAACATCATGCAGTCGAGCATCAAATTCAACTCCACAAACTCACACGGTCGGGGCCCCGACTAATTATCACTCAGAAGTAGTTTTTCTTGCTCATGAATTATTTTTTATATTAAAGTTCAGGAGGTATATTGAAGTTCAGGAGGCTATTGAAATTCAGGAGGTATATTGAAATTTAGGAGGAATATTGAAGTTTAAGAGGTATATTGAAATTCAGGAGGCGTATTCAGAAGTTCAGGAGGTGCATTCAGAAGTTCAGGAGGCATATTCAGGAGTTATTATGCACATACTATTGAAGTTCAAAAGTAAAATTTAGCATCTACAGCACTGAGATCTTTACTACTACTATCTTGACCAATATTGAAGAAGAAGTTGTACGGAAATGTTTCGAAGTCCACCACTAGCTTGGTACTAATCAGATTGAAGAGTTGGGTTCCAAATCTAGTATGTTACTCGACAAAGTATTCAGAGGATCATAAATCAGAAGAATTAAGCACGTGAAGTTAGCACTCAGTTGCTCGGCACAGGAGACAGTTGGTCGGCTAGCAAACCAATCAACATACTTGAAGATTATGACAAGCTACAAGCTGCATACTATGGCATGGCTGCATCCAAATTCCCAGGGGTGATACATAGCACACGGAGTTCCTCAAAAGAAAGATTAGCAACCATCGATCAGCCTGCATCATATGTCGTTCAGGAGATAATGCACTTTATGTTGAACAAATTAAGAAGGTAGATCAAGCATTTCACGAGCACCGAGCAACACTGGAGAATAAATACTCCATCCTTTCAAGTAAACCATCAAGCATGGAGCATTGGGGGCTTCTGTTAACGCAAAAATTCTCCATCTACGAGGACTAATCAGAAAAGGACACATGTCATCCTACGTGGCAATATTCGACACCCGAGGAGAGTTGGTCGGCACTTGAGGAGTGTTAGTCGGCACCCGAGGAGAGTTGGTCAGTACCCGAGGAGAATTAGTCGGCATCCGAGGAGAGTTGGTCGGCACCCGAGGAGAGTTAGTCGGCATCTGAGGAGAGTTGGTCGGCATACCAACCAGGAAGATCAAAGGGTAACTATGCATTTAATGTGCATTAATGAAGATGATCGCGCATTTAATGAGCCTTAATGTACATTTATACTGTATTAATAGATGACAACACATAGCATACCAAGCAATTCAACAATTAGATTCATTGAATGTAGACATAAATGTCTACATACAATGAATATCTTTATCTGCCATAACTATAAATACATGTATTCCCTTAGCCAAAAGGGAGGGGAAACCTAGAAACACCATACACAAGATACACATCCTTTCTCTCTCTACACCCTATGGTGCTATTATAAACCCCTGGGAATAAAATAACAGTGGACGTAGGCTTTATTCATAGCCGAACCACTTTAAAAATCTTTGTCTCTTATGTGCTTGATTGGATTGTTTTTATCTATTTATCTGTGATCATAAAGATGGGATTCGGTCAAGTTTTTTGCATCAAAAGATTGGCACAATCTGTGGGAATCGTGTGACAAGCATTGTTCTCCATCAAAAGCTAAGTTTTTATTTTCTCTACGTATATCTAATTGTATGCACGTATCTTTTTATCATGATTATCATATGTTTATATCCAGAAACTTAGAGATCAAATCAATTATATATTGTGCATACATCTCTTTAATTCAATCATGATTTTGTATTCATAAATTGTTGAATCAATTTTTACAAATCTGCATAAATGTATATTTCACAATCACAAAGTTTGAAAAATTTGTGGTGATAAAATAATTTATTTGTATTGATAAATCTCTTTTATATGAATATATACATATTTAATTCATTTGGAAATCTTTTAATTTAGTCATAATTTTTATATGCACTAACCATGTGATCGATTTCAATTTGGGGATCTGGTAAATTTTAGACTCATAAATATTATACAAACCCTTACACATATGGATCCACTTCTGAACAAATACATTAGGATAGGGGTAATATTAATTTGTTGAATCCCAACATGTATCTGATTTTCATAATTTTAGAAGGTGAAAAGTCACTTCTCTTTTGATATCTTTTTCTGATCATAGTTCATTCCTACTCACCGGATCTTCAATAGAACACCAGATCCTAAATAAATTTGAGGAAACAGTGACAAACAAAGGCGTAATTCATTGGAAAAAGTCGTACAAATAAGTCCTATCACTTATTTTATTTTATCTCCCATTTTGTAATTAAACTCATCTCAATATTAATGATCATTATCAACCACGGTTGAATCCCTTATATGTGTTCATATAATTATCGCAATATCTGAATCACTGACAAAACAGGAGATACGACATGCTTCAAATTGGGCTTGGCGAGACAGAAAAGTCTCATGTACTATTTCAAGGAGGGAGAAAGATACAGTCCTACCCCCTTCTGAAATTCTTCATGAATCTTATTATTTTGTCGCTGCAATAACCGCACCAGTGAAAAATCGCACACGTCCTCTCCAGAAATTCGATCGGATAATATAAAGGGCGGAGATGAGATAGATGTAAAAGCCATCAACATTTTCTGGTCGGCAAAAATGTCGGCTCCATAATCTCTTATGTTTGGCAACATACTTTCTCCAATTTCTGCCTCAACCAACATGATCATAATGCCAAAACAAAGGGTTCCATCCTACTATTTGTACTACAGCGACAAGGACTAAAACCTCCCGACCTCCTATTTCTTGATCGACGATTATCAAATTTGATCCTCATCACAAGAGCCAAAAATTTCATCTGGTCAACACCAGGTCGACAACTCATTCGTAATAGGATGAGAGGTTCTCGATTACTGGTCGACACCTACTACTGTTTGGAAATATCTAACACAAGTCGGTAGCACCAATTTGTTGGTTGGAGACCTTTTTTTTAGGTCGACAGCTCCTATTCTTTGATCAAGGACATGTATCAGAGGAACTTTTCGATCTCATATTTGTTGGTCGGTGATTATCTGAAACTTGGTCTGTTATTAGTATTGTGGTTAAACTTGGTCGGAGGCATCATTTATTAGTCGGAGAACCTGTTGTTCGTAGGACATAGATATTGGGATTAATTCGACAATATCAATCTTAGTGTTTTTGTTGGTCGGCGATACCAGGTGCTGATTTATTATTGGTTGGAAACCATTTTTATTGGTCGAAGACATTGTTTTGTTGATCGAAGACAATTGTTTTATTGGTTGGAGACAATTGTTTTGTTGGTCGGAGACAATCTTCTATACCATAGATTTATTAGCAGTTGTTGGTCGACAACAAATATTATGGAACTTGAAGGGTTCTCTATCTACCGTTGGTCGGCGATAATGATTCCTAGATCGGCATCCATAATGGGTTATTCGACAGCATCTGATGTTGGTCGGTAAACACCATAGAACTTGATATTAGAAACTTTTGTATAAGTTAGCAGCATCCAATATTGTTCGTAGGCACCTACTATTCCTCGGGAGTAATTATTTTTTCTAAAAAATATCCATTATTGGTCGACGAATTGGATGGATTGGGGGTTCCCAACCGCCTATTGTTGGTCAGCTCAGGTATAGAGCGAAAATGAAGAGTTCACAACTATATGGGGCAGCTATCATTGCTCGGCAAAATCAATTGCTGGTGGGCACTATGTATTACTAGATGGGGGCAACTATTCCTGCTCGGAGCTATCAATTATTGATCGGAGGCACCTATTTGCATAGGTCGGGGCCTAGGGGCTTCCCCATAACTATTTAGAGGAAACTATTGCTAATCGGCAACATGATTACAACGATTTCTTGGCGAGTTTTCGGCCACCCATTTACCAGTCGGTACATTCATTTCTGGTTGGCAACACTTAATTCTTGGTGGAGATATTTTCTTTTGATCGGCAACAGTACAATAGTCAAATATGACCAGTTCGCCGATAAAACCCATTTGGGTTTGGAGTAAAAGGGAAACCTGAGTCTCACCTCATACTTGGACTCAAATATATTAACTTTGTTAATTTCAATATTGGTTGTTTAACGTTTTGGTTTCTTTCATCAAATCCCAATACTTCACATTTTCTATTTAGAAAAATATTTTCAAGCCAACTTATTTTAGGCATTTGCTTAAAATTAAAATTATTTTGCAAAAAGCTCAAATCAAACCTCATGTCTTGCATATTTGATAAAAAATTAATTTCCTAACACATGCTCGGCATACAAATTATTGTTTCATGCTCTGAAATTTTTATTGGCTGAATAAATTATTCTCATGATAAACTTTTGATTTAGCCTCCACAGTTGCTCGAGCAACTTATTAAATTCCACAGGTACAAGATTCAGTGCCGACGAATGCTCGGAAACAATCTTAAACTTCTGGAAAATATTACCACTGCTCGGCATTATGAAATTTTACCTCAATGAGGCACTATTGATTTATTGCTCTGATATGTGCTCAAGCACGAATCATTCTCTATATATAGTCCATATTCATCTCAGCATGGAGCTCGCCAAAATATTTATTATCATATATTCAGCTTCAAAGATATTTGCAACAGTTATTATATTCCACGACTTACTATTTATTGGTCGGTAGCATCTATTTCTACTCGACAGTTCTCATACACTTGGTTGGCATCAAGTCGGCAACAATCCTCCACCGAATTTCAGTTTACCAATTCCAGTCATCAACAAAGAACGGTTGAAAAACTTCTGGCATAGGTCGACTGTAAAAGGTCGGGGCACCTCATAATTGCAAGTATGGCCGAATGATTGTTAGCATGTCGGCAACCAATACTACAACAATAAACATCACCAGCACCAATTGTGTTGGTCCACGATATATAGCTAGTCAGAAAAATCAAATGTTGGTCGGAGGCATTTCATTATGATCGGCGATGGATATTATGCAGTTTGAGGAGTTCCCGAGCTCCCATTCGTTTATCGGCTACATTTATTTCTACTCGGATGTACCTAGTGTTGGTCGGCGTGTATATAGTTGGTCGAGAAAACCTATTGTTGGTCAGCAACATCTCAACCTTGGTCGGAGGCAGTAGAAAGCTAATACCAGAATTGAAAATTGACGATTCCTTTGGTTCTCTCTTTTTTATTTTGACAAAATCACTACTTCGCTGCCAAAGGACAAGACTATCCCCTTATTCTTAACCTTATCATTTATTAATTCAAAACATGAAATTCCTAATTGAAAATTTGCATGGAGAAAAATTAAAATGCATACTTGGTTATTTTCTAATCCACAAAAACTTTATGTGAAAAATATTCCAAGACCAAAAAATTATATTTGAGCATTTATTGAATTTCAAATAATTCCTACAGTGATAAATAATTTCTAAAAACCAATTTATATTTGGTCTTTTACTTAAAATGAAAATTCCTAGCATTTTTATTAAAATTTGCTCATGAAATACACGTGTGGCACAAAAATATTATTTCGTATTTTGAAATTTTTATTATTTTATGCTGATACACATCACATATTGTTTGGCAGAATAATTATTCTCATGATAATAATTATTTTCTCTAGTCTCGACAGGTGCTCGGGCAGCTTATTAAAATTTCATAGGAACGAGATTAAATCCCGATGAAAGCTCTCGTAAACCTCTGGAAACTAGTATTGCTCGACGTCAGACAATTTTGCCTCGACATATCAGCCAACATATATTATTTCATTTTTTTGAAATTAATATTTTTATTTCTCAAAGATATACCTATCATATATTTATTGGATGATTAAATTATTCTCATGACTAATCAATTCAGCCTACACATATGGTAGAGCAAGATATTAATTTTTACAGGTACAAGACTCAACGCCGACGAATGCTCGAAAACAATCTGGAAACTATTATCATTTAACCTCAGCGAGGCATTATATATTTTATTATTACTCGGAGATATCGGCTCAAGCACAAATTATTCTATATATCCCTTGGGAATCATATTGTATATTCATCTCAACACAGAACTAGGCGAGATATTCATATTCAGCTCCAAGGAAGAACTATAACATTTATTATATTTCAACCCCAACGAATAGTTGGTCGGGGTAATTCTTATTTATATTCAGCATAGAGCTCGGAAAATTTCTTCTCTCTATATATATTCAGCTTCAAGTATGTCTCCAGCAATTATTATATCTTATTCCCAACAATCTGTTGGTCAGCTTCGAGGAAGTCTCCATCATTTATTATAAAAAATCCACCAACTCCGGTTGGTCGGGAATAAAAAATTTCCCAGAAATACCAACTACGGTTGGTTGGGAAGAAAATCCACCAACTCCGGTTGGTCGGGAATAAAAAATTTCCCAGAAATACCAACTAGGGTTGGTTGGGAAGAAAATCCACTAACTCCGGTTGGTCGGGAATAAAAAATTTCCAAGAAATACCAACTACGGTTGGTTGGGAAGAAAATCCACCAACTCCGGTTGGTCGGGAATAAAAAATTTCCAAGAAATACCAACTACGGATGGTTGGGAATAAAATCCACCAACTCCGGTTGGTCGGGAATAAAAAATTTCCCAGAAATACCAACTACGGTTGGTTGGGAAGAAAATCCACCAACTCCGGTTGGTCGGGAATAAAAATAGCCCAGAATCACCAACTACGATTGGTTGGGAAAAAAATCCACCAACTTCGGTTGGTCGGGAATAAAAAATCCACCAACTATGGTTGGTCGGGAATAAAAATCCACCAACTACGGTTGGTCGGGAATCAATCTCCATCAACTCCGGTTGGTCGAACAGCAGACAGCAGGTGGAGCAAATCTTATTGTCTATGCAAAATAAGAAAATTTGTCAAATAACATACTTCAAGGCCGAGAAAGCATTCAAAATTCGTATTCCACACTTGGGGGCTTCTATTACAAATTTTGTTGTTCATTCGGTGGCACATTCTCATAAGATCATGCAGTCGAGCATGAAATTCAACTCCATAAACTTACATAGTCGGGGCCCCGACTAATTATCATTTAGAAGTTATTTTTCTTGCTCGAGAATTAGTTTTGATATTGAAGTTCAGGAGGCTATTGAAGTTCAGGAGGTATTCAGAAGTTCAGGAGGTGCATTCAGAAGTTCAAGAGGCATATTCAGGAGTCAAATTTAGCATCTACAGCATTGAGATCTTTACTACTACTACTATCCCGACTAATAATGAAAAAGAAGTTGTATGAAAATGTTTCGAAGTCCACCACTAGCTTGGTACATTGAAGAATTGGGTTCAAAATCTAGAATGTTACTCGACAAGGTATTTAGAGGACCATAAATCAGAAGAATCAAGCACGTGAAGTTAACACTCATTTGGTCGGCACAGGAGGCAGTTGGTCGGCTAGCAAACCAATCAACATACTTGAAGATTATGACAAGCTACAAGCTGCATACTATGGCATGGCTGCATCCAAATTCCTAGGGGTGATACATAGCACACGGAGTTCCTTAAAAGAAAGATTAGCAACCATCGATCAGCCTGCATCATATGTCGTCCAGGAGATAATGCACTTTATGTTGAACAAATCAAGAAGGTAGATCAAGAATTACGAGCACCGAGTAACACTGCTGAATAAATACTCCATCCTTTCAGTAAACCATCGAGCATGGAGCATTGGGGGATCTTGTTAATGCAAAAATTCTCCATCAATGAGGACCAATCAGAAAAGGACACATGTCATCCTATGTGGAAATATTCAGCACCCTAGGAGAGTTGGTCAGTACCCGAGGAGAGTTAGTCAGCACCCGAGGAGAGTTGGTCGGCACCCGAGGAGAGTTAGTCGGCATCCGAGGAGAGTTGGTCGGCATACCAACCAGGAAAATCAAAGGATAAATATGCATTTAATGTGCATTAATGAAGATGACCGCGCATTTAATGAGCCTTAATGTACATTTATACTGTATTAATAGATGACAACACATAGCATACCAAGCAATTCAACAATTAGATTCATTGAATGTAGACATAAATGTCTACATACAATGAATCTCTTTATCTCCCATCACTATAAATACATGTATTCCCTTAGCCAAAAGGGAGGGGAAACCTAGAAACACCAAACACAAGATACACATCCTTTCTCTCTCTACACCCTATGGTGCTATTGTAAACCCTTGTGAATAAAATAACAGTGGATGTAGGCTTTATCCATAGTCGAACCACTTTAAAAATCTTTGTCTCTCATGTGCTTGATTGGATTTTTTTTATCTATTTATATGTGATCATAAAAATGGGATTCAGTCCAGTTTTTTGCATCAACAATTATTGTAGTGAGATTACTTTGGATTTCGACGAAGAGTATCCACACGCACATGCTCTTAGTCGATCACTTCTATAGAAACCTCGACCTACAATCGATGTTTGAGGATACTCCATCCCATCCTAAGTATAGCCAAAGCATAAACCTTGGAAGAATTAGAAAAAATTCAAACTTTCTAAATCTACACTAAAGTTTAAGGTGTAAAAAACACTAAGAACCAAAGTATATGGGGGCCAAAGTGAAAGTAGAAAAATTCAAGATAACCAATTAAAACAACATGCAAACAACACCCCTGGAAAAGTAAAATAATCGATTAACCGTCCCCAAATAGTTAACCGGTCGGTTAATCGTTTCCCATCAGATAATCGATCGGTTATCCGTCTCAGAAAATAATCATTTCAAAATCTTACGAAATCTATTCTTAGTCGTTAATATGTCACCCACCCAAAATCGAAGGTTCTAAATGATTAACTGATCGATTCACCATTCAATGGATCCCAAAACCTGACCACGATCCGATTTTTCAACTTCTTCTCCCTCGAGCATTCGAGATGATCGAGCTCATTATGAAAGTTTTGAAGAAGCTCGTACTTCAAAAAAGTGGTTTTTACCTCGAGAAAGTCTCGTAATTTTGTGAAGTCTCTTTTGAGTCCTAAAAATAGGTTCGTACTTCTCAAAAAGTCTCCTTGGAGAAATAAATATAGTTGAAAATGTACATAAAAAACCCTCACACTATCCGACTGAAAAACACCTCGAAAAGGGAACATGGCCCTAGAAAAAGTTAGTTTTCGCCCGGAGGGTAAAGAACCTCTGCAAAAATAGTGGAGCAATAATATATATATATATATATATATATATATATATATATATATATATATATACACATTGTGATAAATTGTACATACCTATTTATCTTCTTTAGCTCGGCTCCCATTTAGAGGATCGGGTATGCAATTTATATCGTTTATATTTTAAAAGCATGGTTTCTAATCCAACACTTCTATTGGTGTATTGTATTGACATACTCATATGTTAAATAAATGTTCATAAAATATCACGATTAAAATACATTAACATGAAAACATACTTTTCAATTACGTTATTAGGAAAGTGCCATTGAGTTGTTTCAACCCGAAACTTTGTAGGATAAAGTCTAAAATCCGACTACTGTCACCACTTCTCCTAGTGAACTAAGCCCATCAAGGCGGAGGCATACTGAATATGTGTTTTTATATAAATACTTTTCTAACAAAGACATTTGATCAATGTATTTTCTTAAGATATAAATATATCAATCCAACGCGATGAAAATGCTATATTAAAGAATATGCTCTATAACTACTGTAACGGTGTACCTTGTATTCTCGATATGCCTTTGCCTACACTTGTAAATATACCTCGTTTGTTTGAACTACGTTGGTTTTGATGCAAAGTTCCCCTGGGTACATATGTGCTATACCGAGATAAACTCGTGAAGCCCAAGCCTCATAATACGTCTCTTGATGTATTATCTGCTAGGGATGCCTCCATCCATAATATGAACTCCCCTGAATTCTCCTGGTCCACCCCCAATGCCTCCATCCCTAGTATGAACTCCCATGGGTACATATATGATATACCGGATAAACTCGTGAAGCCCAAGCCTCATAATACGTCTCTTGATGTATTATTTCCTAGGGATGCGTCCATCCCTAGTATGAAATCCTCAGAATTCTCCTGGTCCACCCCAATACTAAGATGTCATGTTCTGGTCAACTTCTCAGCAATAGAATATGACATACTTAATGCAACCTCCCCCTTTCTTAGACCAACTCATCCTAATTCTACACCTATAACACCTTTTGGATAGAAATCACTCAGCTATTACCAGATTATGTACCAATGTCAGACATCTTTGGGTCCACTCCCATTATGACATTCCATACACCAGTGCTCCCTCTCCCAAGATAATTCTTACGCTTAGACACACATCACATTTGAACATGTGTACAACCGAACTACGTAGGCTTTAATCTTGTGGCTACATGATTATGTAAGCATAATACTGAGTCCTTTCTTGTGAGATCGAGCCTCGACAATATGTCTCATGATACATTATCCCCTATTGAGATGCACCCATCTCTTAGACCTTAATACATTATATATACATAACTTAGAACGAGATTTCAAACTATCTTAAGGCGTAATCCCACAAATATACACATACATATGCCCAAACTAAAAATGTGCTGTCAAATTATCTTAAAGATGTTATCTCTCGCACATCCTCATACAAATATAAAAATATATATACGCTAGTAATAATAGAGATGCACCTATCTCTCGCCTTCCTAACTCTTCTCAAACCTCGAACAATATATATAACTATCTCAAAGCTATGATTTCTCGCACATATACATTTAAAATAATTCCTATTCGTTATACAAATACAAGCAGATATTCTTACATAAGCACCCTTTTGTACCTGCAATGGTTGAAGTGACGTTCCCATACCTCTTAGTGATACCATTCTCAAACCGAAGCACCTATCTACATCTTTAAGGGATTCTCACTATAAAATAACTAAAAAGTAATCAATTAATGTAAATATTAATAATAAGCATAGAATTAAGAAAGTATACATTATAAGTGGGGTTCCTTATACCTTCTCCACTCATAACTCAATTCTCAAACCCACTCAATAAAAATCTCTGGACCAACAGGATTCTTTAAAATTTGCCTTAGGATTAACTCAAAACTTTTATTTGTTTCTATATAAAATAAACTGGTGACTCTAAATGAACTAACCAAACCCCTTATTGCACGAAAACACATGCTTTGGCCTAGGCTTAAGAACAAAGGGCATGTGAATCAACCTATACATGGAGTCAAATGCCTTACAAGGTAAAGTCATTGAGTCCAACCTTGAACTGATAACCCGACTTAGGGGAAAGAAGATGGACCAGGAGACATCAAATTTTATGCCCTCTATTACGCATAACAGTTCTTCCCCCTGAGGTGAACCGGGCCCATAATGCCACACATACATGTTTGAGTGGTGAATTAAATGTTTTGGTGAAGAAAATATGATTTTCTAAGCGGACAAACACCTTTGCAACACTTTACAAAAATGTCTATAAAACGTTGCAAAAAAATTCAAACTTTTGAACCGTTTGATGATTTAAAAACTTGGTTCATAGATATTTACAGACATGTATGAAAACACACTTAATAACATACCAGTTGGAACAGATTAATCTGTCAATTTAAACCAAAAAATAAAGTAATTGTGAATATGCCAAATCTGAGACAACTTATTGTTTTAATTATTTATAAAGATTCCACTCTTGAATTGAACCATAATCTTTATATATTATTCGTAGAGATTTTGTATAGCTTATATATAAATTTGAGGTTAATTGGATCATGGCATGGTCTTCATCGAAATTTAAAATGGAGATGTCATATAGTAACAAAGCATTGAACTTTGTATTCTTGCTTATTAATATGAATGCTTAGGATATGTACATCATAATTGAGCATGTTTTATGAAAAGAGTGGTTATGTGGATTTAGGTAATTGTACTTTCATGTTGAAAGAACTTAGTGAATGGATTGAAAGACATTTGAATATTACTTTGCTTGTATGAGATAATGTTTAAGATTCAAGATTATAATATATATATATATATATACACACACACACACACACACACACATTAGTTTGAGATTACTAACATGGATTGGACTAATAGGAAAAAGATTGAGGATTCAAAGGCTTGTGAGCAATTGGTGTGGATTTGTAGTCTCAAGTAACTAAGGTGAGATTACATATCTGTTTGAATTGCATATTATTATTATGCGAATGAGATTGACGGTAAATTGACTAATGGGGGATTTCACTAGAGGTTAAGCCAAGGGGGTCAGGCTTTAAGTCCATAGAGACGTGTGACATAAGTTTTCATCTTGGGCTAACTGAATTATGTGATTTTGGGCTTTAAGGTCGAGAATGTGGAATGTAATACCCCACAGTGGGTTTTATGAAAGGGCTTTAAGTCCGAGAAATAGAATGGTATTGTATATGCATATTTACAAGTTTTTAAATCATGCATAGCTGATAGTGAATTGTGTGTGCGTGAGTACATTCACTAGGTAATTGTCTAATGTAGTGTATGTTTAATATTTCATGTTATTATTGTTCATTACTAGTCTCATGTCGGAAGGGAGCAGTATGGATGACGGGTGACTTAAGAGTCTCGTTTTGAGATTTGAATTATGTTGTGTTATATACATTTAGTAATGGTATATAAGTACTTACTTTGAGGTAAATATTATAGTAGACTTCTTGGGTTAATGTTGTAAATAGTTTGTATTCTGCACTCTGATATTTATATGATATTAATGCATTAGTTTGCGCATTGTGTAATTAAATATGGTTGAATCACACTCGTGAGGTTATTTTATTATATAATAGTATATTAGTGGAAGCGAGTGTGATGGTTTGGTACCTGAAGATATTTGTTGAGTTCAGGGATGCTGACCCACCATCCATTTTCGGTTGTGATACCGTATGAGGAGAAAGTAGTGTACCAATCGTGGAAGCATGATCTCAACATTAGCGCCATCCTGAAATTTTGGAGGGTGACCTTTTAGGAAGTATTCTCTAACTCTTTCCCAAGTGGAGGGTCCCGTATGGGCTTGAACCTTCGTTACTATCGGTTATTGAGCTTGGGGAAGCTGTTATGCCATAGTAGTAATTGCAGCATTGACTGCTTGGGCAACATTATTAGCCACCTCTGCCGCATTTATCCTTCCTTGTGGGGGTGGGGGCTCTACGTTCTCTGCTGCTCGATTTACTTTCACCGGACGACCTCTTCTAGGCGGCATTTGAGACAAAAATCAACAGAATCAGAATAACATTAAAATAATTTATCCTTGCAGAAGATCGCAGTCATGCACAAACCAACACAGTCCTAACAATAGGGCTATATATCACAGAACGCTACGGTAGAACGTGATAAGTTCGCATAGATTCTAAGGACTCTATAACCTGATACTCTGATACCATCCGTGACACCCCTCTTATTAAAATAAGAGGTATCATTCCCGATACTCCAATAAATACATGAATCATAGATGGTCCATTCTTAGCATCATTGTCGTGAAAATAATAGTACGAGATAGCCCCCGATTATTTTAGAAAACGGATGCCAAATAAATTTGCAAGTTTAATAAAAATAATTTCGACAGTCAAATTTATAAAAGAAGGTGGATATATATAGAGACATGTAACAGTTTAACAACCATATTATAAATAATAACCGAATAAGATATTGGTTAACAGACTAATACAAATAGGTGACACCAAGTATTTCAATTAAACATAACAGTACATATAATTACAAAACTTGGGCAACGTGCACGAATGTACAAACTGATCATAACTAGATTATACAAAAGATCGATGCATTTATTACAAAAATCCTACAACATCCGAAAATATGTTGTAGCTCCTTGACACCGAGAAGAAACGATTAACAAGGGTGGCCTTACGACGGAGCACCTGAGCATAAAGAAGATCTACACAAAGCAGAGGAAATATAAACGGGTCAGGGCCCGGTTTGATATGATGTACATGTGAATAAAACGCATAACAGTTATGAATGCTAACATCATAAAAAAGTAAGGTTCGCTCTTTAATATAAGAATCATCCTTACCTCTCATCTAAGTGTACCTCCTAGTGCAATACCATCTAGAGAGTTAAACGAATCATTAATTTAAGAGAAATAGATAAATTCCATTTTAATATGCTTAAATTGTAGTTTCATAAAATATAACTTCATAAGTTCATTCATCATTGGGAAAACTTATGCCATACAGTTGATTTATAAATGCACTAGCCATTTATGAAATGCCACATTTGTGAGAATAGTTACAATCAAAATATAACGATTCTAAGACCATCCTTCTGGGAGTCACCCCAATGGATGCGCCCCTAAATAGCTATATCTTCCAGGGCCTATAACCAAGACCACCTGGGCACCCTAAATCACGTTGCGTTGGAAGCGTCCATATACCTTCAACAGTGAGTCATAACCATTTCCGGAATTACCTCACTTCGAATAAAACAACATCACAATATTACCACCGGTCCTATGGCCGAGGACTATATTCTCCCTCCATCCACTAGCCAGGGGATTTACCTCATTCGTGTAACTTCCCTTATGATAGCATTTATAGAGGTATGTATATGCAAGATATGAATCACAAGATAAGACAATTTAAAATATTCATTTATTACATCCGAAACCATATGTGTTTAATGACATAAACTACAATGTTTAATTGTCCCCATACTATTCTTCGAGAGTTCTCGACAACACTATACTACCAAGTTCAATTTACCTCATACTAGTCTCTAAAAGCCCAAAACAATACTACTGAACTCTATCTTAGTCCTAAACTAGCTTACTAAATGAAAAGACCATATCTTCCATTATTTTATTAATTAACTAACTCCCGACATAAGCCCGAACACTCCCTTTATAACCTAGAATATTAATGCCCGTAATGCAGGGCCCTAATACTCTAATTTACTTCATATAAGAAGGTTCCTAAGCCTCACACCTTAAAAGAAAAGAATAGAAGAAAATCCATATTTATGGATTAAAAATAGGGTACCATTCGATCGGCCGTGACCCCCGATCGACCGCGTTATTAAAATTTGCCTTGGGAGAAAAGAAGTAGGCTCTCCCCCTTAGGACCGATCGACCTGTCTCTGGATCGCGGTCGACCGGTCGCACCAGATCCAATGGCCAACCCCCAATTTTCTTTACAAAACCTAAATTTCTAAACCTATTTTTTTCCACTTCTTCCAACCTCATCATCTAATAACTTCACCCAATCATTCCTACACAACAACAAACTAATATAACCAACTCAAATCATATCTAAATCAAAATCTAAGGGTTTAAACACCAAACTCATCAAAACTCATAAACGGTTTAAATATCAAAAACAGAATTATATATACAAATTATTCACACTCAATCATACATATGAAAGTTTAAAACTTTCCTCAAGTTTGTAGTCTCAGATTCTTTCTTGTTGAAAAGATTTCAAGCCAACAATAGCAAATCTCCTCTTTCTCTTCTTTTTCTTCCAATCTCTCTCTCTCTCTCTCTCTCTCTCTCTCTAGGTTTAGAACATGAAATGAAAATTAAAATGCTCTTGGAAGACTAAATATCCCAAACTATCTCAAATACATTAATTCTAACATTAAATGCACTACACACTTAAAATGACTAGTTACAATATAATTAAGTCATAACGGGTCAAAAGTACCCATAACCTAAAATAAAACTTGGTACTTATTTTGTATAGTCAACCCACAAGGCAAATTAGTATAAAAATAATTACTCATAAATAATGGGTATTACATACTCTCCCCATTACAAGGGAATTTTGCCCTCAACATTCAGGCGTACGTTGTAAAAAGTGGTGTGGGTACTTCTCTCGAATATCATCCTCTCATTCCCAAGTTGATTCCTTGACATTGTGGTGTCCTCTCTGGACTCGAACTAAGGGAACCACCTTCGACCTTAGCCTACGCTCTCCGTGATCTAAAATAGCAACCAGTTGTTCCTCATATGAAATATCGGGTTGTAACGATATCATCCTAAGGAATGTGCCAATGATCCCCCTTGCACCTTATATACTTCTTCAAAGATGAAACACGGAACACGTCGTGAATCTGTTTTAGGTGTTCCAACAAAGCAAGTTGATATGCTACGGGGCCTACCTTTGCAATAACGGGAAAAGGGCCTACATAGCGTGGCGCAAGCTTACCTTTCTTCCCGAATTGCATTACACCCTTCGTTGGTGACACCCGCACTAAAACTTGGTCCCTCGCTTCCAATTCCATATGCCTTCTATACACGTCAGCATAGCTCTTCTGACGATTTTGTGCAATTCGTATGCGGTTTCTTATAAGCTCAATCTTTGAAGAGGTATCTTGGATCATTTTAGGTCCAAGGAGCTTATTGTCTCCTACTTCCAATCAATAAGTAGGCGATCTACATGGTCGTCTATACAATGCCTCATACGGTGCCATACCTATCGTAAATTGTTATGAATTATTGTATGCAAATTCGACCAATCGAAGGTATTGTTCCCATCCTCCTTTAAAGACAAGTACACACATTCGAAGCATATCCTCCAATATTTGGTTGACTCTCTCCGTTGGTCCTTTCGTTTGCGGGTGGTAGGAGGTACTAAACTTTAATTCGGTCTCCATCACCTCCTGGAAACTTTGCCAAAAATAGGATACAAAAATCTTATCTCGGTATGAGACTATATTGATAGGCACCCCATGGAGTTTCACAATCTCCACCATAAAATATTTGGGTGTGATGTGTCGTATTATGATCTGTCCATACTGGTAATAAGTGTGTCGATTTGGTCAAACGATCAATAATAACCCAAATAGAATCATGAGTGCTTTGTGATGTCGGTAATCCTGTGATAAAGTCCATCAAGATACTGTTGAAAAATGTCGCTAATGCCGTTTAATACAAGATTAAACTGTATAAGCAACTCCGAGATGTTTGTTGAAAAAACCTTTTTCTTTATTTTCTCTCTTTTCTTTTCTCTCTTCTCTCTATTTTTTTCTCTCAGAAATGACGACTGCCAAAAGTCTTGAAATGTTGAGAATTAGAGGGTTTTTATAGGAGTGGAGGAAGGTTCTGGATCGACGAAGGCAATCAAGGGCTGAGATTAGGTCTTCCTAATATTGACTAGATCCAAGGGTTAAAATAAAGCGGTGGTTAAGTCGAAGTTGATTGGTCCAAGAGATAGCACATGGATAGGTTTAAAACACATGCAGGCCATCGATAAGATTTGATCCAACGATCAGCAATCCACCAGGCAACCCTCTCACATAACAAACACAAATGATACATCAGGAACGTGACAAGTGTTGGCATGTGATTGGCTTACAAATGCGCGTCAAACATAATTACAGGCAGCACCCTGAAGTCTCTAGCACTTTCATATTCTACCCAATCAAACTTTCCAATGAAAAATGAATTTTTCAAAATAGCATATTAACCCCACAAAGTTTATAATCAAACTTTTATTAATGAAAACATTATTTTAAAAATGTTTAAAAAATTCCCAAAAATTATTAAAGCAACATTTTAAGGGGAATTAATCACACAATCAATTTTAAGTAATATATACACATGTATGCACTTCTAATGTGTGTAGTGTGATTCAATTTAGACCTTCTTGGATTATTGAAGAGGATTAGAGAGAATAATTCTGAGGTTCTTTGGATTCTAGGTTAGACAACTAATTTTGTCACTATTTCCAAACTAGTTGAACACTTATACAGTATAGACTTAAGTAAGTCAAAGGTATAAGGTGCTTCAATCTCCCCCTTTGGAAATATGAGACAAAATCTCCTTTGAGTTAGCTTAAAACTCGTAAGGAACAAAAAAAAATAAAACCTTGTCCTATACAAAAGATACTATCTACCCATTTCCTAGAAAGTCAAAAATTACATAACTCAACTATTTACAAATTTGTACACTAGAAATGGTAGACAATAAAAGGTAGACAATCAATCGAAGAGATTCCTGCAAATATGCACACTAAGATCAAGCAGTTTAGATGAAATGTGAACAAAACATTGAACCCGTAAGACTCAAATTTCTCCCCCATTTTGTCTCAAATGGACAAAGGGTAAAAATTAAGGTCTTAAGAGGTTAATCAGCGCATACCATACCTATAGAATTACGCAAATACAAAAATCTGTTGCAGTCTAGAGGTTTAGTGAACATGTCTACAAGTTGCAGATCAGTAGGCAGGTAATGGATTTCTAACTCCTTAGTCTCAACAAGTTCGCGTATAAAATGATGTCTTATTTTAATATGCTTAGTTCGCGAGTGTTGAACCGGGTTTTTAGATATGTTAATAGCGCTTTGATTGTCACAATACAATTGTAACTGATCTTCTTTGATCCCATAATCGCTTAACATTTGTTTTATCCATAACAATTGAGCACAGCTACTTCCTGCTGCTATATATTCGGACTCAGCCGTAGATAAAGATGTGCAATTCTGTTTTTTGCTACTCCAACCAACTAAATTATTGCCGACATAATAACAGGCACCTGATGTACTTTTACTGTCATCAGTACAACCGGCCCAATCAGCATCAGTATACCCTATGATGGTGCTGCAGGTATCATTAGTGTACCTAAGTCCAAGATTAAGAGTGCCTTTTATGTACTTTATGATACATTTTACACAAGATAGATGGCTCTCTTTGGGGTTATTCTGGTAGCGAGCACACAGACATACAGCATACATTATACCTGGTCGTGAGGCAGTTAGATAGAGTAGGCTACCAATCATACTACGATAAAGTGTGGAATTAACTGACTTTCCATTTTCATCTTTGCATAATTTAATAGTAGTATTCATAGGCATTTTGGCAACTTTAGCATTATCTAAACCAAATTTCTTAACAAGATCTAAGGCATACTTAGTTTGAGAGACAAATAGTCCATCAGACTTCTATTTCACTTGAAATCCTAAGAAAAGTTGTAGCTCCCCCATAAGGGACATGTGAAACTCCTTATGCATAATAGCAGAAAAAGATTTAACTTCAGAGTTTGAAGTAGACCCAAAAATGATGTCGTCTACATAGACTTGGGCTATAATAATGTTTTTGTCAAAATGTTTGACAAAGAGAGTCTGGTCATTTCCTCATCTCTTAAAACCCTTATCCAACAAAAAGTTGGAAAGGCGTTCATACCAAGCTCTAGGAGCTTGTTTCAAGCCATACAAAGCCTTTTTTAGACGAAAGACATGGTCAGGATATTTAGGGTCAATGAACCCTTTGGGTTGTTCTACATACGTTTCTTCGGACAGAATTCCATTGAGGAAGGCAGACTTGACATCCATTTGATAAAGCATAAATTTTAAGTGACACGCTATGGCGAAAAGAAGTCGAACAGATTCAAGACGAGTGACAGGGGCAAATGTCTCGCTAAAATCTATCCCTTCTATTTGTGAGTAGCCTTGAGCAACTAGTCTAGCTTTGTTTCTAAGGATTACCCCATTTTCATTAGATTTGTTCTTAAAGATCCAACGTGTGCCAATAACATTTTTGTTTTGAGGCCGCGGTACAAGATACCAGACATCGTGAATGACAAATTGTAAAAGTTCTTCCTGCATTGCAGAAATCCAGTGTGTGTCATTCAGTGCTTCATTAACATTTTTCGGTTCCACAAGGGAGACGAAGCATGCATAATTTCTTAACTGGGATCTAGTACGAACAGGCTCATTAGCATTACTGACCACGTTGTCAATGGGATGATCTTTAGAGACCCAGCCAGGTACTTCTAGACTCTCAATAGGTAATGAGTCATCTATTTCTGGTGAATCAATTTTGAAATCATTTTTAGATTCAACCACAATAGGTGATTCAGATATCTTATTTTCGACAATAGTGTCGCTTACAATTACATTTATCGATTCCATAAGGGTCTTAGTACGCAGATTGTATATACGATAAGCACGGCTGTTTGAGGAGTATCCTAAGAAGATGGCTTTATCACCACGCATTTCGAATTTGGACAGATGTTCTCTGTCTTTACAGACATAACACTGACTACCGAAAGTTCTTAGATATTTCAGATTAGGCTTCTTACCGTACCACAACTCATAAGAGGTTTGTTTAGAGTTTTTCCTAAGATAAACTCTATTAATGATATGACAAGAAGTTCTAATAGATTCTACCCAGAAGTATTTAGGTAGGGATTTGGCATGCAGCATGACACATGCCATCTCTTGAAGAGTTCGGTTTTTCCTTTCGGCAACACCGTTCTGCTGAGGAGTCTTAGGGGCACGGAATTCGTGTTTGTAACCGTTGTACTCACAATATTCAACTATTCCCGTGTCTATGAATTCTCCCCCTCTATCGCTACGAATGCGATTGACTTGTGTGTCCTTATCATTTTCAATTCTTAGTAAAATTTTCTAAAAGTTCTGAAACATGTCAGATTTATGTTTCAAGAAGGCAACCCAAGTGAATCGTGTAAAATCATCAACCATGACTAGGATATAACTGTGTCCACATAGACTAACAGCTCTAGAGGGACCAATAAGGTCCATATGGATGAGATCTAGAGGTCTAGAGGTGAGAATGTCTTTAACCTTTTTATGCGAAGTCTTAACTATTTTTCCTTCTTAGCAATGACCACAGAAAACACTGGAAATAGGTTTAATTTTAGAAATACCTCTAACTATCTCTTGACTAGACAATCTACCAAGGATATCATAACTTAAGTGACCCATACGATTATGCCAGATTTCATTGTCATCCATTCTGACAATGTTACTGGTTTCAGAACCAGTCTTGACAGTATAACAGTTGTCAGGTGTTCTAAATCCGGTAATAATGCATTCACCTTTATCATTTAGAATTTTACAATTGTTCTTTGAAAAGGTAACTGTATGGTCAGAGTCACAAAATTGTGATATACTTAGGAGGTTGGCTTTAAGGCCTTTAACTAATAGAACATTTTCCAGAACAGGCATTCCCTCTTCTTTTAGGGTTCCTTTACCTATGATCTGGGATGAAACTCCGTCACCAAAAACTACTTTGCCTCCAGCAAATCTGGTTTTGTTTAAAAGTTTGGTTTCATCTCCTGCCATATGTTTGGAGCATCCTGAATCTAAGTACCAACCAGATGAAGTGTGTTCAGCTTTTAAGGCAGTGATAACAATGTTACACTTCATTTGGGGTAAAAGATCATCTTTTCTAACCCAAATAGCTCTAGTTTTACTTTTGCGCAAGTTTACCCTTATTTGATAAAATTTTCGAGAAAAACTTTTTGTCGAAAAACATTTGGAGCAACAAACTTATTATTGTGGAAAATTTGAGCTTTTGGTTTAGGAAAGTTTCTGGGAGCCTTTCTCTTAAATGAACTCTTAGTTTTGGTCTTTCTATTCCTGTAGTTAGAGTTCTTGTCAGGTTGTCTTGGAAGGACATAATGGTTACGATTTTGCCTAGAATAGTTAAAGTTCTTGTAGACAAAAGTGTTGTACACAGGGGTGTTTAGACGTCTAGCATAACAACCTTCAAAGGAATGACCATAAATGTCATAGTAGGAGCAATATTGATTGCTTGAGGGATGAACTTCCTTAGGAAAACTTCTAAAGATGGGTTTAACAGCAATCTGTTCAGAAGTCCTATTCCTAGGAGGGATGGTTTTAAAGGTAGATTCAACCTTTCTGATCAAAGGACAGACGTATTTAGTCTTAAGTGTAGTGTCAGCCTTAGAATTACTAGACTCTCCAATGTCTTTCTGTTGCTGCTTTTGATCAAATTCCTTTTTAATAAAATGAAAATCTGGACATGTTTCAATTGGTCTTTTTCCCCCAGACAAAAACTTAATGGGTTCAAGATTTGTAGTTTGTGGTTTATTCTTAGGGAAAATCCAATACCGGTTCTATCATCAGAATTGGTCTTGGAGTCAACAACAAAGTCAATGAAACAATTTGAATTGTTTTCAAACTTAGAAATTTTTTTGAAAACAGTAGTTGTCTTTGTTTTTTCTTCCTCCAGTTCTAATAATGTTCCCTTGTATTTCATTTCCAGGGTTTCATTAGTTTTAGTCAACTCTTTTAATTTTTGATCAAAAGCTTCAATTTCAGATTGATGAGACAGATACTGGTTAGTGTACTCTTCGGCATTCAGCTTCACAATAAGACTTAGATCATCTAATTTCTTGGTCAGGTCTCTAACAGTCTTCTCCAGTCTAGTGCCTTTTTTAAGAGTTTTAGCATACAAAGTATCAATATATGGGAGGTCATATGTGTCTGAGTCGCTAAGTGAAGTGTGAGTAGTGGCCCCTAACGATTCAGTTTTAGTACTCACGCACCCATTTACATCGTCGTTATCGAGATCACTTTGACTCACACACACGGAACTAGTGTTAGCAACATTTTCAGATAATAAAGCATCTAGGCCAATCAAAGCAGTATTCACACAAGCAGGAGTAGGAGCATCATTATCACACACAGGCATATCATCATTATAAATGATATTAGCATAAAAGGACATGCAAGGGTCAATTACATTTGATGACTCAAGTTCCTCTTCATCAGAGTCACTTGAATCATCCCAAGTTTTACAGACATTGGCTCTATTGTGTGTGTTGGCTTTATTCAGATTAACTCTGCAATCGTGAGCAATGTGACCTAGTTTCCCACATCTAAAACATTCAATCTTTTTAAGGTCTCTGTTAGATCTGAAGTTGTTGTCCTTAGGATGTTTGTTAAGACCTTTCTCATGAGGTTTGGGATTAGACAGAGTAGGATAATTAGGCTTGCCTTGTTTAGATGCCTATTTGTTTCTAAATTTGACAATTTTCTTAAATTGTTTGGACATTAAGGCAATCTGATTATCTAGTTTGTCTATATCACACTCCTTATCAGAGTCAGAGTTGATCAAATTAGTCTCAAGTTTAGATATCTTAGAGGCAAAACTCAAATTAGAGTTGGGATGTTTTCTTTGAGAATGATTTAATTGTTTCTTAAAGTCTAATTCCATTTTCACAGTCCTAAGTTTGCTACTGAGTAACTCAGGGGTAAGGTTTTGATCACTCATTTCCTCAATAGCATACCTCTTACTGTCAAACTTTTGTGGTAATGATCTTAGGATTTTAGAAACAATCTCATTCCTATCATATGTTATACCATTAGCATGAAACTTAGTAACTATATCAGTTAAGTTCATGTAAAAGTCATCAAAAGACTCAGAGTCAGACATAATCAAAGAGTTGTACTGCTGGGTAAGCATTTGAGTTTTATCAGCTTTAACTCTTGAGTCTCCTTCATGGGCAGTGATTAATGTGTCCCAAGCTTCCTTAGAAGTGGCACAAGATGAGATTCTTTTGAACTCATACTCATTAATAGCCATAAAAATGGCATTCTTGCCTTTATTGTTATTGCGAGAAATAGTTTTCTCTTCTTGGGTAAATTCACTTAAGATTTTCTTTACCCTCTCATCACTTCCTTCAGTGGCTGGTTTAGTAGGATAAGTATATCCATTTTCAATAATGTCCTAGACATCATCTCCTAAAGTCCCTTGGATGAAGGCAACCATTCTTACTTTCCAGTAAGCAAAGTTGTTTCCATCAAAGAGTGGAGGTCTGGACAGATTACCAAACCTTTCATTCTTCTCGTCCATAGTTAGGATTTTTTCAGAAAACGATTTCAGAAACACAAGATCTTTTTGGAATAAAAGTTCACAGGGCTCTGATACCAATTGAAAAACGTCGCTAATGCCGTTTAATAAAAGATTAAACTGTATAAGCAATTCCGAGATGTTTATTGAAGAAACCCTTTTCTTTCTTTTCTCTCTTTTCTTTTCTCTCTTCTCTCTATTTTTTTCTCTCAGAAATGACGACTGCCAAAAGTCTTGAAATGTTGAGAATTAGAGGGTTTTTATAGGAGTGGAGGGAGGTTATGGATCAACGAAGGCAATCAAGGGCTGAGATTAGGTCTTCCTAATATTGACTAGATCCAAGGGTTAAAATAAAGCGGTGGTTAAGTCGAAGTTGATTGGTCCAAGAGATAGCACATGGATAGGTTTAAAACACATGCAGACCATCGATAAGATTTGATCCAACGATCAGCAATCCACCAGGCAACCCTCTCACATAACAAACACAAATTATACATCAGGAACGTGACAAGTGTTGGCATGTGATTGGCTTACAAACGCGCATCAAACATAATTACAGGCAGCTCCTTGAAGTCTCTAGCGCTTTCATATTCTACCTAATCAAACTTTCCAATGAAAAATGAATTTTTCAAAATAGCATATTAACCCCACAAAGTTTATAATCAAACTTTTATTAATGAAAACATTATTTTAAAAATGTTTAAAAATTCCCAAAAATTATTAAAGCAACATTTTAAGGGGAATTAATCACACAATCAATTTTAAGTAATATATAGACATGTATGCACTTCTAATGTGTGTAGTGTGATTCAATTTATACCTTCTTGGATTATTGAAGAGGATTAGAGAGAATAATTCTGAGGTTCTTTGGATTCTAGGTTAGACAACTAATTTTGTCACTATTTCCAAACTAGTTGAACACTTATACAGTATAGACTTAAGTAAGTCAAAGGTATAAGGTGCTTCAACTGTCCCATTTCCACACCGGTATTTCTAATAATTGTCATAATCCAGTCGATCGCTGATGGTCCACCTTCACCAATTAACAAGAGGAGTTTTGGGAAACAAACTCTGAAATGTCCATTTTCATACCCGCCCACCAATACTGACGGCGCATGTCTTGGTACATTTTGTCTCCACTTGGGTGTACTGCAAATCTCGAACCATGGGATTCAGTTATGATAGCATGTCTCAAGTCTCCCTCATTCGGGACTATAAGTCTTCCGTAGAAGAGTAACCCACCCTCAAAACTAATAGAGTAGGACTCTGCTCCCTCGGTCAACAATTGGCGTACCCGGTCTTGACAATCCTTATCCCTTCCTTACGCCTTTACGACTCACATAACAATGGCAGGCATAACGATCAACACTGACATAAATGCTCTTGCTACAACATCATCTTGGCTAAGCTCTTTCCACTTGGCTTTCCACACCTTCGCTAGTTCCCCCGCGGGTTTTTGACTTAGCACATCCGCTATCACATTTGCCTTTCCTAGGTGATAGTGAATATCGATGTGGTAGTCTTTTATGAATTCCAACCACCGACATTGTTGTATATTTAGATCTTTCTATGAGAACAAATATTGAAATGATTTATGGTTCGTAAAAAGACTAAACTTCTCACCTAGGAGGTAATGTCTCCATATCTTCAAGGCGAACACTACCGTGGTGAGCTCCAAATCATGCATGGGATAATTATTCTCATGGGGCTTTAGCTTGCGAGATGCATAAGAAATGACCCTATGCTCCTATTGTAACACACTTCCCAATCCTTATAGAGATGCGTCGGTGAATACTAAATAGTCCACTCCCGGTCTTGGCAATGCGAGTACAGAAGAAGAAGTCAACTTATCCTTCAACTCGTCTAAAGCTTACTGACAGGAATCATCCCAAATAAATTGTACTCCCTTCCGGGTCAAGTTCATCTAAGGGCCTGGAATCTTGGAGAAACCCTTAATGAAACCGCTATAATAACCCACCAAAACTAGAAAACTATAGATTTCAGTGGGCATCATGGGATGACCCCATTCCCTCACTGTAACAACTTTACTCCGATTTACAAAAATACCCTCAGCTGTCACAATGTGCCCCTAAAACTGTTCCTGTAACCAGAAACCACACTTCTCAAACTTAGCATAAAGTTGATGATCCCGTAGTGTTTACGGGACTAATCATAGGTGTTCGACATGCTCAGATTCCGTCTGAGAATAGACTAGAATGTCGTCAATAAACACTATGACAAACCGGTCTAGGAAGTCCTGAAGCACTCGATTCATAAGGTCCATAAAGACAACAGGAGCGTTGGTTAGCCCAAAAGGCATGACCAAAAACGCATAGGACCCATATCTAGTCAAGAATGAAGTCTTCGACACATCCTGCTCTCGAATTCACAGTTGATGGTACCCAGTCCTTAAATCTATTTTAGAGAAGCACGACGCTCCCCTTAATTGATCAAATAAATCATCAACTCGAGGTAATGGGTATTTGTTCTTGATGGTGACCTTATTCAATTCATGGTAATCAATGCATAACCGGAGGGAACCATCTCTCTTCTTCAAAAATAACACAGGAGCACCCCATGGCGACGTGCTACACCTAATAAACCCTTGCTCCAACAGTTGCTAAATTTGATCCCTTAACTCCCTTATTTCTAAAGGAGCCATATGGTTTGGAGCTCTCGCAATCGGTCTAGTTCCCGGTGCTAAATCAATTACAAACTCAATCTCACAACTTGGAGGTAAGACCAGAATCTCCCGAAAAACATCCTCAAATTCTCTAACAACAGGAATCGAATCTAGGGAAACATCCATTTCTCGTAAAGTCTCCTCCTCAATGCAATATAAGTACGTGATCGACCCTCTATTCGAAAGAGGCATATCCACTAAAAACATTTCTTTCCTCGGAATGGCAAAGACTATACTCCTCTCGTAACAATTTACCATAGCTCGGTATTTTACTAACCAGTCTATACCCAAAATAACATCATACCCGACCATATCCAAGATGAGTAAATCGGCCTCATAATGCAAATTACCAAGGTCTACTCCTATTCATTTACAAACAAAGAATATAAGGAAACCATCACCCATGGAAGACTCCACACTATTAAAAGTACTCTCGACAGACTTAATCGGCCCCGTCGAATGAGAAAAATGCCTAGAAATAAATGAGTACATTGCGCTCATATCAAATAACACTCGACCCATATACCCGTGAATGGGAAACTTATCCTCGATAGCTGGCGGTGTAGGCGGTGCTGGAGGAAACAAAACATCCTGAATATTATACACACGCCTCTACTGAAGTTACCCCTGTTGTAGAGGGATAGCTGGAATAGGTGCTGGAGGCTGTAGATGTGCTGGCATATTCTGATGACCTCTAGGCAACTGTCCCCCGATCAATTGTGGTAAGCTCTCCTCATGTGACCCTGTTCGCCAAACTGACAACAACGGCCCGTAAAATTTTTCGGATAATGGCTCCAATTATTATTTCGAAACTTCCCCGTGACTTGGCCCTGATGGCCTCGACCTCCATTATTCCCCCTACCTTCTTGGCCTAACTGATGCTGTTGCTGAGCACCCTGACCATGTCTAAAACCACCTCCGCCAAAGTTAAAACCCCCAAAATGTTGTTTCTTAGATGAGTCCCCTTGCTGGAGATCCTTCTCTTTCTATTTATTTACAGATTATTGTGGTGGTGGTGGTAAAGCTCCACCTTCACCATTTCCTCCTTGCTTACTGGATTGACTAGAGTCTCCAATATTCTTACTCCCTTTCACATGAAGGCGGTGATCCTGGAAATGGAGTAAGGCTGCATTCATCACGTCACCAAACATTTCCTAAGCTGGATTCCCCAACAAGTGTTGCCTTAGCATCCAATTCAAGCCCCCGATGAATTTTGAAATCCTCCTTTCTTCTTGAACTACTTCATCTGACACAAAATTCGCTAGACGCGTAAATTCCTCTTTATATTCCGCCATTGATCGTTCTTCTTAAACAACATCCTGGAGCTTCCTCCACATCTCCTTCTGGACCGCTGGAGGAAAATACTATCGGTCAAATAAAACCCAAAATTCTAATATAGTCATGGTATCCCTCTTTTTCGAAGTTGTCACTGAATCCCACCAATATAGAGCTTCTCCTACATATTTAAAAGTGACGAGAATCTGCTTCCGCTCCCCACTACATTCTACCATTCGAAGATGGCGTTGCATATCTTTCTTCCATTGATTTGCCACAATCACATCAGCGCCATCCTGAAATTCTGGAGGGTGATCTTTTAGGAAGGATTCTCTAACTCCTTCCCAAGTGGAGGGTCCCGTATGGGCTTGAACCTCAGTTACTATCGGTTATTGAGCTTGGGGAAGCTGTTATGCCATAGAAGTTACTGTAGCATTGACTTCTTGGGCAATAATATTAGACAACTTTGCCGCATTTATCGTTCCTTATGGGGGTGGGGGCTCTACGTTCTCTGCAGATCGATTTACTTTTGCCGGACGACCTCTTCTAGGCGGCATATGAAACGAAAATCAATAGAATTAGAATAACTTTAAAATAATTTATCCTTGCAGAAGATCGCAGTCATGCACAAACCAACACAGTCCTAACAATAGGGCTCTATATCAAAGAACGCTATGGTAGAACGTGATAAGTCCGCATAGATTCTAAGGACTCTAGAACCTGATGCTCTAATACCATCCGTGACACCCCTCTTATTAAAATAAGAGGTGGCCAGCCCGATACTCCAATAAATACATGAATCATAGATGGTCCATTCTTAGCATCATTGTCGTGAAAATAACAGTACGAGATAGACACTGATTAATTTAGAAAACTCATGCCAAATAAATTTACAAGTTTAATAAAAACAATTTTGATAGTCCAATTTATTAAAGAAGGTGGATATATATAAAGACATGTAACAATTTAACAACCATCCTATAAATAATAACCGAATAAGCTATCGGTTAACAGACTAATACAAACAGGTGACACCAAGTATTTCAATTAAACATAACAGTATTTACAATTACAAAACTTGGGCAACGCGCCCGAATGTACAGACTGATCATAACTAGATTATACAAAAGATCGATGCGTCTATTACAAAAATCCTACAATATCTGCAAATAGGCTATAGCTGCTTGACATTGAGAAGGAAAGATTAACATGGGCATCCTTACGGTGGAGCACCTGAGCATAAATAAGATCCACACAAAGCAGAGGAATATAAACGGGTCAGGGTCCAGTTTGATATGATATACATGTGAATAAAATGGATAACAATTATGAATACTAACATCATAAACAAGTTAGGTTCGCTCTTCAATATAAGAATCATCGTCACCTCTCATCTAAGTGCACCTCCTAGCGCAATACCATCTAGAGAGTTAAACTAATCATTAATTTAAGAGAAATAGCTAAATTCCATTTTAATATGCTTAAATTCCATCTTCGTAAAATATAACTTCATAAGTTCCTTCATCAATGGGAAAACTTATGCCATATAGTTGATTTATAAATGCAGTAGCCATTTATGAAATGCCACATTGGTGAGAATAGTTATAATCAAAATATTATGATTCTAAGACCATCCTTTCGGGAGTCACCCCACTGGATGCGCCCCTAGATAGCTATCATCTTCCAGGGCCTATAACCAAGACCACCTGGGCACCCTAAAGTGTGTCGCGTGGGAAGCGACCATAAACCTTCGACAGTGAGTCATAACCATACCTGGAATTACCTCACTTTGAATAAACAACATCACAATATTACCACCGGTCCTATGACCGAGGACTATATATTCTCCCTGCATTCACTAGCCAGGGGATTTACCTCATTCGCGTAACTTACCTTATGATAGTATTTAGAGAGGTATGTATATGCAAGATATGAATCACAAGTTAATCCAATTCAAAATATTCATTTATTACATCCGGAACCATATGTGTTCAACGACATAAACTACAATGTTTAATTGTCCCCACACTAGTCTACGAGAGTTCCCGACAAAACTATACTACCAATTGCAATTTACCTCATACTAGTCTCTAAAAGTCCAAAAAAATACTACTAAACTCTCTCTTAGTCCTAAACTAGCTTACTAGATGAAAAGACCTTATCTTCCATTATTTCATTAATTAATTAACTCCCGACATAAGCCCGAACATTCCCTTTCTAACCTAGAATATTAATCCCCCTAATATAGGACCTAAATACTCTATTTTACTTCATATAAGAAGGTTCCTAAGCCTCACACCTTAAAAGAAAATAATAGAAGAAAATCCAGATTTATGGGTTAAAAACAGGGTACCGTTCAACCGGCCTTGACCGCCGGTCGACCGCGTTCTTAAAATTTTCCTTGGGAGAAAAGCAGTAGGCTCTCCCCCTTAGGCCCGGTCGATCGGTCTCTGGACTGCGATCGACCAGTCGCACCAGATCCAACGGCCAACCCCTAATTTCCTTTACAAAACCTAAATTTCTAAGCCTATTTTCTTCCACTTATCCCAACCTCGTCATCTAATAACTTCACCCAATCATTACTACACAACAACAAACTAATATAACCAACTCAAATCATATCTAAATTAAAATCTAAGGGTTTAAACACCAAACTCATCAAAACCCATAAATGTTTTAAATCTAAAAAAACATAACTATATATACAAATTATTCACACTCAATCATTCATATGCAAGTTAGAAACTTGCCTCAAGTTTGTAGTCTCGTCTTTCTCTTCTTTTTCTCCCAATCTCTCTCTCTCTCTAACTCTCTCTAGGTTTAGAACATGAAATGAGAATTAAAATGCTCTTGGAAGACTAAATTTCCCAAAGTGTCTCAAATACATTAAGTCTAACATTAAATGCTACTACACACTTAAAATGACTCGTAACAATATAATTAAGTCATAACCGGTCAAAAGTACCCGGAACCCAAAATACAACTTGGTACTTATTTTTACTGTTTCAACCATTTTCGGACTGACTGTGCCTTCTAAACTGGCATCCGGAATGTCATACATTATTTCATGTTCCAACATCATATTACCTCATTAATAATAATCCACTTGAAATATAAGTCATAACAGTCACTTAAAACACGACGCAACAAAACATAATATGATGCTATTTACATTCAGTTTACAGTAAATATGCAAAATTCAGTAAATATTATCTCCTAAATCACTTAAAGTAATATTTACTTCAACTTCCTTTATTTTATATAATCAACCCACAAGGCAAATTAGTATAAAAATTATTACTCATAAATAAGTGGTATTACAAATGGTACTACTATTGGCCATCGTGGCCCAACCATCATCACCCCCGCCTAATAAAATACCGGGTGGTCAGTCCTATATCAAATTAAAACATGAATCCCAGTTGGTTCATTTTTAGCATCACTGTCGAAAACATTTTTTTAAACTTACTAACCACCTAGTATTCCAAAAAGCTGGTGCCAAATTTTATCTTTTTATTTAAACAAAACAATAACATGCGAAAATATACTATGAGCCATTCACAACAATTGAATCAAAATAATTAAATAAATAAATAAACTACTTTTCGATTAAACCATCGGCCACTAAAGTTAATAGTCCAATAACAATCGTCCCACAACTGAATAAAATGAATCTGAAAATTGTACTGAAAAATCTGGACGACAAGCCCTAACAGATAGATGATTCCTACTTTAGAAAGGAATGAATGATGCGTCTAATCCAAGCTCCTGCTAGCATCCACATGTGCCGCAGCTACATGTCCCTGGAATAGAATATCAAGCCTGGCGTCCCTATGGCTGGACACCCAAAAAGGTTTTGAAAATATTTTTATAGCAAGGGTTAGAACCCAAAACATTTTGAAAATATTTAGCAAGTGAATTAAATGTAGTACTTACAAATGCATGAACGTGCTTCATATTTAAGTTCGTGTCGCACTCTCTTGAGGACATACTCACCCCTCCACTAATGTGCACACTGTGACACCCCGCTTATAATAATAATGGGTGGCCATCCCTATACTATAATAAATCAGGAATCTCAAGTGGATCATTCTCAGCATCTACTGTCGAGACTAAATAAACATAGCCAACTACCCACTAATAAAATAAGCAGATGCCAAAAATTTAAAAACATACAATAACCCTCAACAAACCAGCAACGTAATAACTACTGAACATGATAATATATACACACATACTAAGATAAAAGTAAATAATCCCATAGTACGATATAAATACATAAAAGGAAATACCCGAATATGCTGTCGGGTCAGAGACAATACAAAAATCCTGAGAAGAGGAATATAAAATGCTATATATAGACCTTGGGTATAAACCCGATATACAAAATGAATTCTATCTAGATTTACAAAAGATAGGAAGCAACTAACAAAATCCCGTAATAGTCCGCATCTGCTACAGCTCGAGGACACTAGATAGAAAAACATCATTGCTATCCTTGTGGCGGGACACCTATAATATATATATATATATATATATATATATATATATATATATATATAGAGAGAGAGAGAGAGAGAGAGAGAGAGAGAGAGAGAGGATCTCATGAGGACCTCTGTTTGCATACCACTGACGCGGACCAATTTTGATAAAATAGTAAAACAAATATTTTTGAGCTAATTTTTTTATATAGATTTTAAACATTTCAGTAGGGCCATATAAAAAAATCAACTCAAAATGTATTTTTTTACTATTTTAAAAAAATCGGTCAAACTTTGTCAGTTTTTAACAACTTAAAAACTCACAAAGTTATGTCGATTTTTTTAAAATAGCAAAAAAATTCATTTTGAGTTGATTATTTTTTTTATGGTCTTATTGAAATGTTTAAAAATCATAAAAAAAAAATCTGCCCAAAAATATTTTTGTAACTATTTAAAAAAAATGGTCCTCAAATTGGGACCTCACTTGATCCTTTCCATATATATATATATATATATATATATGTATAACAAGAGATAAATATAAACGGGTCAGAGCCCGAGGTGTAAAACAATTTTAGCAACATTTTAGGGACAATTCAATATTAATCTACACATAACCTATAGCCGAGTAACCCACTATCTAAATTAAAACCCTTATCTTTTATTCTAACATAACCTAATCTTGCACCGGAGCTTATACCTTAATATATAAATAATATTCGTTAGTCTCGAATTATTAACTTAAACTAGTTATTAGAATCAGAATAGTCACACATCAGCTTTTTGTTCTCATAAAGCATGGATTCACTATAACATATAAATCTGATTACAAAGGACTAAACTTCTCCCAATTCTCAACATTGCACTGCGTTCGTGCGCGGGATGTCTCGTAAAGCGAAATCCAAACAAGAAACCCCTGATACACTACTCCATGACAATGAAAATCGTCGGGATCCATTATGCCCTCGGTACACAATGCATATAACAACTATTTATTTAGAATACTACTCTAAGTACCTAAATAAGTTATCACACAGTACCTTTAGGGTCTATATAACATTATCCTAGTTATAAAACACTATCATTCAACCCTAACAAGCACGCACACATAACACTTTTAGCGCACATTTAAATATCCAACACAATCACTTATAGGATATAAAAATACTTCATAATGCTATCATCTTCTAGGAATTACTCACTTTATCCCGGGTTACTAGCCACCAGATTATTATCACACCGCCCTGGTAATAAAAACAAATCACAACGTATGGGAAACGATCATAATTCTGAACCTGAGAGTGAGAACGAATCATACCCAAGACTTCTCACCCAGAATAAAAATCATACAATAAATAATGGACGACTATGACCTGGGGACTATACGCTCCCTGCTCCTCAAGCCAGGGGACTCACTCACATCACACAACTTCCCATGATAGCACTGGAGGGATATGCTCACACAATAAGTATATATATTATTAACACTAGATATATATATGCAATCACATCATCTATACACAAGCCATTACGCAAGGTATATACATTTATGTCATATATGAATACATACTATCTCACGTCCGTATGTATGAAAGAAATGATTTCGACTATAATTATATAACCCTCTTTATACTAACAGGCACTATAGCGCATACCTTCCCAATTCATTTTTATAATATGATCTCTCACTTTGACCTACTCATCCCTCCCACAAATGAATAATCTCCCAATTTGATCGACATTACGAATATTATCTCATAACCAAATGTATATAACACTCATATTAATATCATCCAACTATCTTTTAGTCCTACTCTCATTTCCTTAATAAGAAAGGCACCACTCCCTCATAATAAATTCCTAACATAGGCCCGAATACCTCCTTACTGTCCTAAGGTAATCAATATCTTGATATTATAACCTAACCCTCTATAATACATTAAATAAGAAGGTCCCTAAGTTTTAGACCCAAAAGAAAAGGGGTAGAAATACGATCCCATTCTTAGGCTAAAAACAGAGTGCCGGTAGACCGGCCCCTGACCCCCGGTCGATCGCGGTTCTGGAATTTGCCTTGCGAAGGAAGCAGTAGGCTTTTACCTTGAGGCGCGATCGACCGGCTTCCTGGACACGGTCGACCGGCCATACCAGATATTTCGGCCATTCTTCATTTCGGGTGAAACCTAACCCTCCAAAAACCCAATATACCATCCTCTAACCATTAATCTTCAACCCAATCATTTTTCTAACATTAAAACTCATACTACAAATTAACCTAACTAATTAAACAACCTCAAATTCATATATAAATCTCAAATGCAAGATTGAACTAAAATCTAGGTTTTGACATATAAATCCAAAATACATATTTTCTCCACAAATCATGAAATAAATTACACACACAGATTATTTAGCAAGTTTAATCACTTGCCTTAAAGTGGTAGAGGTTGAATCTTCCTGAAAATCGCGTATTGGTAGGAACCTCCAAGCTTTTCCTCTTTCTCTTCTTCCTTTCCTCTTCTCTCTCTCTCTCTAGGGCTTTCTCAATTTCTCATAAGTGAGATTGTTATCTCACATAGGATTAATAAGCCTAATATCCTAAAATACCCAACTTTAAATGATAATACACACTTCAAATGACTCGTTTACTCCAATTTGAGTCAAACTAACTTAAAATATTCCGGAACCGAAATAAAACCCAAGGACAGTTATTTTGACTATCTCGACCCATCCCGGGTCAACCGCGCCCTCAGAATCATCATTCGAAATACTCTGCGACATCCTCAAATTTTGACCTCAAGTGCCAAATTTAAAATTCTCCAATTCAAATAAATTTAATTCTCAATCCTAAAACTCACGGGGTATTACACACACCTTACGGTTACCTTAACCCCACCTAGTTTTACTACCCCCTCCAACCAGTCCTAGTATAAACTCCCCTTGCAATATTACTCTAAATTGTGTATTATTATTCATGGGTTATAAGTTATCTCTCACAGTAAATTAATTAATTCCTTTAAAATAATATAATATAATTCGTGACACAAGTTGTATAAGTAAATACATTACGCTCTGCATAATTAACCGCATATAATATTTAATACTTTTATATACATATCTTTACTACAACATCTACACATATGTCATATATATATCCATCCTTTCGAGTATACCCTCGCAGAATTATTTCCTCTAGAGTGATATCATACCAGGTGTGCTCACTTAACCTAGTTCCCCAAGTCGGAATCTCTCAGGAACTTAGCCAAAAACATAAACGTTGGAGGCAATCATATTTCCTTCCTGAAAGTGAGATAAGCCCCTCACCCATATAATGAACGCTATGACCTGGGGGTATACTCGCCCTACCCCTCAAGCTAGGGGATTTACCCACTTCGCGCAACCTCGCTTGATAACACTAGAGTATATAATTTAATCAAATATTCAATCACTGATATTTATAAATACACAATATATATATATATATATATATATATATATATATATATATATATATATATATATATATATATATATACACAGTATCACTTACCGTATATATATAATCAATAAAATTTCTCGGCTTAACCATGTACAAATTCAATAGCATTAGCCTAAAATATTCCCGAGTCCATGGTCCGACTCTATTTTAATTAATTTACTCATTAATCAATTTATTCTCTTGGTGTCAGCCAACCAGTATACTCAGACTCGCTCATTTGGCCCGTATCCTAATATTTCCCGAGCCTATATTCTGACTCCAAATTAATTAATTAATTAATTTCACCTTAATTAATTGATTTAAGTAATGGCATGCAACTACCACACCCGAACAAAACCACCCAGTCCATTATTTCATTTTATGGAATTAAATTTCCAAATTCAACTATAATGTGTCACAAATATTTTCTTTCCGAAACCCAATTATATTGCCCTGTAATAGATAGGAAGTAACCTCATAATTATTATTCACTAAATAATTCAACTTAAATACAAATCCAACAAAATCCCCCTTTATATACCTAAATAACCCAAACTGCTAGTGATTCTGGATCGTCGATCGATCGATCAGTTCTCTTCATCGCCACAACCCTGTTTCTCCATTGTTAACCTTACAAGATTTTTATCCCAAAATTCAAACCTTGATTAATTCCCTTTATCATATAATCTTTCTTAAGATGATTTTAGATTCTCTTACGGATTTCGGTTCATCCACAGAATTCATCAAGAGTCAATAATTTTTAACTCGGGATTTTACGGTTTCATATATTCGTTTCTTACGATTACCACCTCAAACTCAATTTACTCAAAAATAGTTAGTAGGGCTGTAATACCATTAGGATTTATCACTATCAAATCATATACTAATATCAAATCTTGAATATAATTCATTCTCAAATTTGATTTCCCCCAAACCCATTTCATTCGAAATTTATCCCAAAACATATGTTGATACACGTACTACAATATGAATTGAATATCACAACTTAAAATCACAACAAGTTAACCACTTGCCTTTTTGAGTTCGTAGAGTCTAATCCGTTGGTGTAGAGATAGGCTTGATGATGAACACCCAACTTTATCCCTCAATTTATCTCTAAAAGATCCACAAATTTCTCTTAATCTTGCTTCCTTTATTTCTCTCTCAAAGCCCTAGGTTTGGAATTTGTTAGCTGCCGTTCAACACTCTCTCAATCAGGTTTATAATCCTTAATCACGTTTTTTGTCACATGGGCCTAATTAAAATGGCCCAATTACCCTCGTGTGGGCCTCGCTATGCCCAAAAATGCCCCGAGACCCATTTACTACCCCTGGGTACACTTTTCCGACTATCTCGACCCATCCGAACTCAATTGTGCACTCTTAATTGACATTCAAAATAGTTTATAAAATTCTCAAATTTCGACCTCAAAATGCGACTCAATAATAATTCGAATAATTAAACCTAAGGCCGCCAAATATAAATAATTCGTCCCACTCAAATAAATTCTCCAAATCATAAAGTTAAGTTTCTCCAATTTAAATAGTTTTATTTCTCCCAAAATAATCAAATACTAAATCCTCAAAATTACGGGGTGTTAGATACTTCCCCCCTTACAAAGGAATTTCATCCTCGAAATGAAGATAAGCCTAGTGCTCCAAGCTTCGAACATCACTCTCTAGTCCCGTGCCTGAAAGATGACTACATCTATCTCTCCCATTTATAATTATGAGTTATAAAAATATGCATTTTAATTAACTAGGGTGCCCATACACCCTGTACCGGTGCTTAACCGCACGAAAGTTACCCTAATTAACAAAGGCGCCCATACACCCTGTCCCCGTGCTTAACCGCACGAAAGTCACCCGACTATACTAGCCGTGAACCGTAACATAACTTCCAATGCGAAGTCATATCACATAAAGGAATAATAATCGGGGTACCCAACCCATATACTAATGACCAAACATCTCCCCACTCCCAGTGATGCGCTAAGTTTCATGCGTGTGACGTCTCGCAAAGTGAAATCCAAATAAGGAACCCCCCGATACACTACTACCTAACATTATCGGTCGTTGAGATCCATTAAGCCCTCAGTTCACAACACGCACCCCAAATACCTCTCTCTTCACACAAAAGTATACACGTCCACTCTTATGCTACAAAAGACAATATAAAATACTGCACCCTGAGTATCACTAGTTCTTGCGCAAAATAAACCCCAAGCTATCTCTCTCTACTCGAAAATAAATCTAACCACTCTGACTCACTTCAATTGACACCCTTACTTACGGGGATAAAATATGGAAACGCAAGACATCCTTATATGTCTATCGTACCATACAATACAACATATATACACACATATATAAAGGCTAGATGCCCTCTCAAGTGATACCTAGTAAAAGTCATTCATACTCTGATGTCGAGAACACCAAAGCTTACCCTCAATGTACACCCCCACTCTCTCGTGATTAACACCAAAGAACTCCACTACCTCACGAAAATTTATATACGTAATATGGTTGATATAGACAATGCACCCACTAAATTCAACTTACCCGCAAACTCTAGTGAAAACAAATTTTACATTGTCACACCCTCACTGTCACTCCAAACATACCCCATGCCCATGTGACAACCCACTCAAAATAATAACGGGTGGCCAGCCTTATACTACATTAAATAAGGTATCTCAGATGGCTCAGTCTCAACATCAACTGATAATACTAAATAACATAAGGCTAACTACCCGAAACTATTAAAAGTGGATTGTCAAAAATTTAAAACTTTTATTTAACATCAATTAGAACCAACCATGCAACCATATACCAATAATACAACATCTAACTGTGATGAGTGATATGTGCAAACTCCAATAATTTAAAAGAGTACAATACAATGTACAACAAAATCTCTATAATGAAATACCCAAATATGTTGTTGGGTAACAGACAATACAATGATCTGAGAGAGAGGATATAAAAGCTCTAATCTACAACACTTGAGTATAAACCCGATATACCAACTGAATCCTAATCTAGATATACAATAGATAATAATCGACTAAAGCAAAGTGTCGCAATAGCCCGCTACTGCCACAGCTCCACGAAAACCCTGGAGGGATAACATCAATGGCGTCCTTGCAAAGGAACACCTAAAGTAATACAATATATATGCATAGGAGGAGAAAATATAAACGGATCAGAGCCCGAGTTGAAAATATTTTATAGCAAGTGCATTAAAATGCATAATAATTACAAATGCATTATTACATGATTTAATGGAGTCGCACTCTCCATAATAATCCAACTCGCCTCTCAACTAAAGCGCGCAACTAAATGTATGCACGTGATCTCCAAATAAATTCCCAATTCTAATTAGGCAAATAAATCTTACTAAATCCCAATATGAATATTCAATTGAAATCATCTAACTTATCTCGCAATCTACACTTATTTGAATTCCACCTAAATCATATACTTTAACTTTAAATGTTAGGGCTCGCATTCATTTGTTCACTTACTTAACATATAGGGTTTACATACCCATTTTCAATCCAATCATATAATAAACACAAACATCTTCTTTACTAGAATTTCTCATATTCTAGTTATGCCAACAATATACTATTATATAGATGAGTTATTAGCATCTAAGTGCTAAGGACTAAACTTACTCCCAAGTCTCAATACTTCACTGCGTTTCAGGCGTGGGACGTCTCGCCAAAGCCAAATCCAAACAAGGAACCCCCCATTACACTACTCCAGACAGTATTGATTTTCGAGATTCATTATGCCCTCAGTGCATGATGCATGTAACCCAAATTCTTATTATTCCAATGTTAATTAATTAATATTCTCAATTCTCAATAGCACACAGCGGTTCGTACGTGGGACATATCATCGAAGAAAAATCCAAACAAGGAACCCCCCCCCCCCCCCCCGATACACTACTTCTAGCACTGTCGATCATCGATAAGTATATACTATATATATATATATGAGCATTAAGGAATAAATTCTCCTCACTTTCCAACATTACACTGATATTCGTGCATGGGACGTCTCGCCAAAGCGAAATTCAAACAAGGAACTCCCCCGATACACTACTTATTGGCAATGTTTGTCCTTGAGGTCCATTATGCCTTCGATACTCGAATAACCAATCACATCCATATTATAATAACCATCCAACCGAGCTATAACTAGAGGACGCAGGCTCACAATGCTTTCATCTTCCAATTTCCCATACCATGTAGCAAACTGGGGCCACCTGGTGGGGTCAACGACACTCACCTCGTGATCAACTCACGCACACAACGTCCTGGAAAGCGGTCATAGCTCCTAACCAGCAAGTGAGAACGACACATACCCACGATTTCTCACCCCTAAATAATATTGTATATCACGTAATAATCACCATGGACGACTATGACCTGGGGAATATCCACACCCTACTCATCGAGCCAGGATGCTCACCCTCATCGCACGCAACTTCCCAATGATAGCAAGGAGGGGGTATGCTTCACTATATATATATATATATATATATATATATACCATCATATCAGGTATACAATCATCACCACATCATATAAAGATATACCATCATATAAGGTATACCTACCACACCATTTTCATATTCATAGTAGGCTCTTAGGCGCAATTGAATTAATATCATTGTTTAGTATCTTTCCCTCTCGATATATGTAAGGACACAAATTTCCAATTGAGTCCATGTATCGTGCTGGCTCAATTCCGGACAAAAACATTTATTCATAGGATAGTATGTCATTGTAATATTCTCAAGCCTATGAAGTGTTTGTTGAAGACGTAGCGGCAAAGAGTATAAAGCTTCATCAAATGTGCCGATTTGCGTGCCTCGTTTCTACGTCATCAACTATGGTTCCATGCTCCCAAGGTATGAATGCAACTATATATATATAGGAGCTTGGAACAAGTTTATTGGGTGTTAGGTTTAATAAAAACTGTGTTTTATTTTCAGAAAAAATTTAATTAGAACTTTAAAATATAGTATATAAAGTTTCTGGGCCAAAATCGAATTTTATAAAATTTCTGGAAGTCGTTTGATATGTCGTTCGAACGAGTTTTTTCGTTCGAACCAGATGTCGTTCGAACGAGTTTGCCAACGAGTTCCCACCAAGCTATACTGGTCCATCCTTCGAAATGTCGTTCGAACGAGATTGTTCGTTCTAACGAGATTTCCAACGAGTTTCTAACGAGTCCAATCTGGAACGTCGTTAGAAGTCTCGTTCGAACGAGATTTTGTTCGAAAGAAATGTCGTTCGAACGAGATGCCAGGCGGGAACAGTTTTTGGCAATTTTTTGGCAGTTTTGCACCCACTTTCCCACTATGTTTGTAACCAACTTTTTCAGATTTTAATATGTTATCACTTTTGATAATCAATCTTTTTCATATCATACAAACTCTTAGAGAGTGTTTTGAGTGCAAAAACAAAAGGAGAAAAATATCAAGTTTTGAGTGCTATTTTTCAAGAGAAAATATTTTATCACTCTAGTTTTACACCCATATTGTTTATCCAAGTTCACATATATACATATCAATTGCTTGGAGTTTGGCACCGGTTTATCTCTTCCGTTTCAAAGAGAAGTTTTGGTTTGCTTCTACATCCATCAAAGAAGAAGACGTTTTGTTGCGATTCTACCCACTTGGAGAAAGGCTCCTTGCTCGGGTGACGATGATCATATAAAGTCCTATCGGTGGATTCCGAGACCGTGGTGGTGTTCCAAGGTTATTCTCTAGGAAGAGGTTTCTACAAGAAGAAGCATCGGGGCTTGAGAGGGATCGAGTCGTGTGTTGTAAGTCTTTTGTCTTGTACTTGTAATTTCATATCTAGTGAATTTGTGGCTAGGGCCGTCCGAGGTTTTTTCCCGTCTTGGGTTTTTCCTCGTACATCACGGCGTAGTGTGATTGATTTATTTTATCTTGCAAAATAACGTAGAACACATGTTTAGAATAATTCAAGATAAAATTTGGTTTAAATCATCACACTCATTTAATTTGGTGCTAAATTAAATATTGGGTAAAGTTTATTTAATTCAAGTCTTTTGCTAAAATTTGGTTTCGCCTAATTTGCTAATATTGATAAATATGACTTAGGCAAATTCTAGGACTTGGATTAATTAATTGGTTTAAGTGAATATATTAATTGATGGATTTAACTTCACTTGGTTTAAGTTTAATTTGTTTAAGAAATTAAAATTTGTTGTTCTAAAGTTGAACCACCACACCGCTTCCGCATCGAGTTTACATAAAAAGGAAATAATAAATTAGAATTGGGGGCCTCGCGCACCAACAAGTGGTATCAGAGCATTGATTCGAGAAAAGCTCCGCACTTCCAAAAATTGGTATCAGAGCTGAAGCGCTAAGTTATCGCGTTAAAGATCCGTTTTTTCGGCTTTTGTGTTTCCTTACCTTTTTAGGTGGTTCAAATTTGACTCACTCTCAATTTTTGTTTTATATCTCTCAATGGGACGTCTTAATGAAAATTTGTCCAATTTAAATGAAAATGAATTTTTTTATTTTCGAGAGGAATTAAATGGGCTTAATAAATGTAACGAAAATTTAAAGGAATTAAATTTGAGATTTGTAAAAAGAATTAAATTTCTTGAAAAAGAAAATTCTTGTTTTAAAGATCACATTGAGTCTTTACAAATCTCTCTATCTCAAAAAGATATTTTTTGTGAAAAGCTCATGGACTCATATTCAAATTTTGATATTTTAGAAAAGTCCAAGAAAGAGAGTGAAAGTCGTGAAAAGACTCTTAGGGACAAGTTTGCTCACATTGAGGGGGAGCGTGTTAAACTTCTAGAAATTATAGAAAATTTAAAGAAGGAGTCCCGTAAATTTGAGGAGTCTAATTTATTACTTGAGTCCGAAATGTTAAAAATAAAAAATGATTTACAAGACTCTAGTAGTAGTTTAACTGGTTCTAGCATATGTTGTTCAAATACCTTAATTGATAAAGCTAAAACCATAGTTTGTTTTAGGGGATCAATTTTATCCAAAGACTTTAGAAAAGGTCACACCTTAGGTAACATTCCTCGTGTTTACACATGCTTGCATTGTGGAAGGAAAGGTCACCTTAGGTCATATTGTTTTGATCTTAAAAGAAGTCCAAGGAAATCTTTATCTAGCACTTCATTATTTCCCAATCCCCGTCATTTTAAATATAAATCTATATGGGTTAGGAAATCACTTTTAAACGCGCTAGATACAAGATTTGTTGATTCTCATTTACTTTCACATGCTTCCTCCCTTGCTAAATCTAAAGGATGAATGTGTTAGTATTTGCATACTTTAGCTTTTGTACTTCATGCTATATTCACATGCTAAATGTATGCTTGTTTAGTCATTTTCTAGTCATTGCCTTATTTCATATCACATGCTAGAAATTATGACTTGTTTATCTTTTTGTATTATATTTTGTGTTTGAATTAATTGAAAAATATAAAAAGATTTTTGTTTATCATTTGTGTTTTATTTATTTCATTTAAGCTTACTGAAAAATACAAATGATTTTTGTTTTTCCTTTTGAGTAAATATTTATTTTTGATTAAAAATGTTAAAAACTCAAAAAGATTTTTTTGTGTGTATTTTTAGTTGACACACTTTATGTGGCATATATTTGTGTTTGAATCCCATCTTTTACGCTCTCACGTGGCTAGAACTTTTGGTTTAGATTTTCAATCCTTAAAATGTTCTTTACCATGTTTTATATGGAGCAGTTGGATTTTGTATTGTTTAAATGGATTCTATTTTTATATGACTCTTTTCATACATGCACGAGCTCTTTTGAAATCTTAATGTCACATGTTATAATTGAGCTTTTTGAGGTGTTCTCCTGCCAATCTAGTCATCTACAAATCTATGACCTAGGAGGACTAGTGCATGTCACAATCCGTTGCACGTGAGCTTTGTGAGATAAAAACAATATATATCTAAATGTGCACGGGGAAGGGCTCCGAAAGGATGAATTAAATCCTTTGCGATAGTAAGCTACCGTTTATTGGATCTAAAATAAATACGTGATCCAAAGGCCTAAAAACAGAATATACGGCATTAAAAAGAAAATAATTGCCAAGGCCTATGTTTGTTTGATATATTCATTCAAAAGAAAATTAATATATATGCTTATTGAGGGAGAATTGGATGGTATATCAATGGTTTGCACAATGTTCGTTTATCCTAGTTGTCTTTAATGTCATGACTCTATTTGGTTTGTAGAATCATCATCATGCTAGGCCTGTATGCATTGTGTATGTTTGTTCATTGAGTTCAATCTTCATATTGTCACATGAGGTTATATTTAAATGTGATAAAGTTTGCAATCAAATGAGAACTCCGTGAATGTTTCTTAAGTGTTTGGGTCTAAATTTAATTGTTGCTAGTTCACACCCCAACACTTACGTTTCCATATGACACATTTTTGCCATACGAGTGTGCAAACTTATTGTATTTTGTGTTATATGTTTGCTTATATCTATACATATGTGCGTGTGCATTATTGATATATTTCTAGTACATATATATATATGATATCTTGTTTTGTCTTTGCCTTGCTTTTGTTGCCCATATACTTTCATGTCTTATCACTTTAAGCTTCAATATGCTTTTATGTTTTGATTCTTTAACCTTTGTCTATTCCTGAACAAAAAGGGGGAGAAAAATGATAGGGGGAGAAATGGTATCTAAACCTATTATTATCGTATCTTAGTTTTGGGGGCGATTTATCTTAGGGGGAGACGTCTTTCTAAGTAGGTCATGCGTTTGATAAAGGGGGAGAATTAATTTAGGGGGAGTAATTAATTAAAATTGCATTTAATACTTTGATATTCCCTATGCATTTGATGAGTTTGCTTAAGTGTGCAGAATTTCTTCTAAAGCGGCATTGTTTAATGGAAAAGCGTTTGATCCTTGGGTTGAGTCAAGTTTGGGTGGGTTATGTTTTGAGTCTAGTAGAGCTTGACGGCCCTTTAGGATTTTTGTTTGGTTTTTGTCCCGGAATAGCCAAAGGGGGAGATTTGTAAGGACACAAATTTCCAATTGAGTCCATGTATAGTGTTGGCTCAACTCTGGACAAAAACATTTATTCATAGGATAGTATGTCATTGTAATATTCTCAAGGCTATGAAGTGTTTGTTGAAGACATAGTGGCAAAGAGTATAAAGCTTCATCAAATGTGACGGTTTGCGTGCCTCGTTTCTACGTCATCAACTATGGTTCCATGCTCCCAAGGTATGAATGCAATTATATATATATAGGAGCTTGGAACAAGTTTATTGGGTGTTAGGTTTAATAAAAACTGTGTTTTATTTTCAGAAAAAATTTAATTAGAACTTTAAAATATAGTATATAAAGTTTCTGGACCAAAATCGAATTTTATAAAATTTCTGGAAGTCGTTCGATATGCCGTTCGAACGAGTTTTTTCGTTCGAACCAGATGTCGTTCGAACGAGTTTGCCAACGAGTTCCCACCAAGGTATACTGGTCCGTCGTTCGAACGAGATTGTTTGTTCTAACGAGATTTCCAATGAGTTTCTAAGGAGTCCAATCTAGAACGTCGTTAGAAGTCTCGTTCGAACGAGATTTCGTTCGAACGAAATGTCGTTCGAACGAGATGCCAGGCAGGAACAGTTTTCGGCAGTTTTGCACCAACTTTCCCACTATGTTTGTAACCAACTTTTGCAGATTTTAATATGTGCGGGAATCACTTTTGATAATCAATCTTTTTCATATCATACAAACTCTTAGAGAGTGTTTTGAGTGCAAAAACAAAAAGAGAAAACGATCAAGTTTTGAGTGCTATTTTTCAAGAGAAAATATTTTATCACTCTAGTTTTACACCCATATTGCTTATCCAAGTTCACATATATACATATCAATTGCATGGAGTTTGGCACCGGTTAATCTCTTTCGTTTCAAAGAGAAGCTTTGGTTTGCTTCTACATCCATCAAAGAAGAAGACGTTTTGTTGCGATTCTACCCACTAGGAGAAAGGCTCCTTGCTCGGGTAACGGTGACCATATAAAGTCCTATCGATGGATTCCGAGACCGCGGTGGTGTTCCAAGGTTATTCGCTAGGAAGAGGTTTCTACAAGAAGAAGCATCGGGGCTTGAGAGGGATCGAGTCATGTGTTGTAAGTATTTTGTCTTGTACTTGTAATTCCATATCTAGTGAATTTGTGGCTAGGGCCGTCCGAGGTTTTTTACCGTCTTGGGTTTTTCCTCGTACATCGCGGCGTAGTGTGATTGATTTATTTTATCTTGAAAAATAACGTAGAACGCATGTTTAGAATAATTCAAGATAAAATTTGGTTTAAATCATCACACTCATTTAATTTGGTGCTAAATTAAATATTGGGTAAAGTTTATTTAATTCAAGTCTTTTGCTAAAATTTGGTTTCGCTTAATTTGATAATATTGATAAATATAACTTAGGCAAATTTTAGGACTTGGATTAATTAATTGGTTTAAGTGAATATATTAATTGATGGATTTAACTTCACTTGGTTTAAGTTTTATTTGTTTAAGAAATTAAAATTTGTTGTTTTAAAGTTGAACCACCACACCGCTTCCGCATCGAGTTTACATAAAAAGGAAATAATAAATTAGAATTAGGGGCCTCGCGCACCAACAAGTGGTATCAGAGCATTGATTCGATAAAAGCTCCGCACTTTCAATATACTAGTCGTCAATTCTCACACGGCTTCCCCACTTAGTATACACTATTCTATTTCTCGCTTGAAGCTTACATGTCGCTTCTGATTATGAATTGTCTCTCAATTCTATTTAAGTTAAGGATATTCTTTATCCTAATTCACCTTAATTAGCATTTCTCATTTGTGTGAGATATCTCCCAAATAAATCATCGTTAAGGATATTTCTATATCCGTAAGGACATCAATTAGCATTTAACATTCTCCATTCATAATATGGTTCAATTAATTATATGAACCTTTAAAGTTGTCCCATTTGGGATTTGATCCTAAGATCCAATATCTATAAACTCATTCTCATTCTTTCACACATTTACATGATTATCTCCAAATAGAATTTAAAATGATAGTGAACTTATCCACTTAGAACATACCAACATCTCTAATCGGTGTTCCTCAATTTAAGTCAATATGACTCCAATAATTTCTTATTAGGGAAACTCCCTAAAAATCTCCAAAACATAATCCATATGTCTCCTATGGAGGTTCCCAATCGATAACCTCGATCAAAATGGAATGAAATTCTCCCTAGAAAAACATCCCTAAAAAATCCCTGTTTTTGAAATCGATTCGGGCCAATTCCGAATCGATTCGGCCCAGCGAATCGATTCGGCCTCCAAGGAAAATCGATTTGGGTCATCAGACTTGGGACTCTGTGTCAGGCCCAATCGATTCGACTGGGGTCCAAATCGATTCGGTCACTCAGTCCTGGGCACCTATAACTTTTCGAATCAATTCGGTAGGAGGCCGAATCGATTCGGTAGGAGGCCGAATCGATTCGGCCCTTCAGAACTCTTGAAAATGGCTACTTTTTAATAAGCCAAAAATCCCAAAATTCATTTTAATCATCCTCTCTTCATTCTCTTCAACCCAGTCACATATATAACATTTATATTCATCCAAAAACACATATAAACTAATTTCTAACCTCAAATCTAAGATCTACATAACAAATCTAAGATTTTACCCAAAAGTTAGGTTTTGATAAACTAAACCTAAAACCCATAAATTTAATCCACAAATCATGCAATAAATGGTACACAATAATTATTTAGCAAGTTCAATCACTTGCCTCGGGTTCGTAGGGTCTGATCCGTCCTCGAGATCGCGTAAATGCTGGAAATCTCCACTTTCTCTCTCTTTCTCTTCTTCTTTCTTCTTCTCTCTTTGTTTCTTTCTATTTCTCTTTCTCTCTACGGAGAATAAGTCTCCCGTAGGCTTAATAAGCCTTGTCTCCCAATATACACATCTTTAAATGATAACACACACTTTAAATGACTCGGTAACTTAAATTCGAGTCAAACGAACTTAAATTATTTCGGAACCTAAATAGACCCCAAGTACAGTTATTGTGACTTTCTAGACCCTTGCATAAACAACTACACCCTCAGAATTACCATTCGACACACTTCCTAACAACTCCAAATTTTGACCTCAAATGCCAATTTATTATTTCTCCAAATAAAATTAATTTATTTCTCCCAAAAATAAATAAATAATCGTCTCTAAAGTCTCGGGTTGTTACAAACTTCCCCACTTACAAAAATTTGATCTCGAAATTTAGCTAAGCCTAATTCTCCAAAGATTAACTAGTTCCTACTACACTCATCCTCACTAATCTTATAGCTAAACCTCTAACTTCCCACTATGAATTATTTTAGTTTATTTTAAGTTTTATAAAATCAATCCATTAACCACTAGGGTGCCCATACACCCTTTATTCGAGATATTGCTCGTACCAATCATAATGAGGCTTCATTTGCCTCCAAAGTTTCATAATCCCATAGATATATAAATTATACTAGCGTATTAATAGAGTAAAAATTTTGAATGGTCCAAAGAAAGAACTCCTCTCAATTCCTGACATTCGCCACTTTCGTGCGGGAGACGTCTCGCAAAAGCGAAATCCAAACAAGGAACCCTCCCAATACACTACTATGTAGCGACGTCGGGGATTGAGAGTTTGTTAAATTCGGACTAGAATTTGAAAATTGTTTGGGTGTAAATCATTTTGAAATGGCCCAATGGCCTATAAAAAGTTTTTTTGAAAACAGTTTTAAAAGAAAAGTTTATATCTTACAATATTTAAATAAAGTGCCTTATGTCCATAGCTCAAGGTGTTAACAATCATCGTACATATAACAACATATAGCTCACAAAAATTAGCATAATTATGAGCTAAACTTCCCTGCATCCCAACAATCCACAATCTTTAAACTCTTTTCAGTAATGATATCTTATATCATATTTACATATTGCCATTTATTAGGCTCATCCATATCTGGAATACAACAATTACATAAGTCTAACATGACTATATAAAAAGGAGTAACTTTATCATTACTACTTAACACACAATAACAATTCTTACATTCATAACAAGGTTATAGCTCTCTTTGAGCACCTTACAAAATTATCTATCCTCTAAAAAGACAATAATATAAGAGCTTCACTTGCTCAAAATTCCCTTCCGGGTCATTACATACAAAATAGGGTTCTAGCACTACCCTTTCATAAATATCTCCCATACGATATATCAAAACTTCATATAGTAATAATCCTATTCATAAAGGAAAAATTAACTTACATCATGCATCGCTAGTCCGATTGCCCATCCTCATCATTGGGCTCCCAAACAAAGTCCCCTAGTCTAAAATGACCTTGAATCTGTTGAAGGGGTTGCACTTCCAAAACTTCATCAATATGCGGTCCTTTACCACTTTTAGGACAATCTCTCTTTCTATGACCTATTTCTTTACAAAAGAAACATCTACCCATTAATCCTCTTGACCCACCTTGAGGAACAAAACGTCGTTGTGACTCTCTAAGTCCGACTTGTGCCCACTCGCATTACTGGCACTCTCTTCGCCAAACTTATTTGATGAACTTGAGTCTCCAAAGTTCTTACCCTCTTGTGAACGAAGACGATATTCATGACACTTCAACAGTGCCGCATTCATTACCTCGGCAAAAGTCACTAACACTGGGCCCTCTAACAATTGTTGTCGAATTCTCCAATCCAGACCTCAAATAAACTTCGATATACGCTTCTCTTTCGTATTTACCTCAGCAGGTACTAATTTCGCCCATATAGAAAAATCTTCTTCATATTCTGCCACCGTACTATTTCCTTGAAACACATCCATCAATTTCTTCCTCAATTCCTTCTGAATTGGGGAAGGAAAATAGCTTTGATCAAAGAGTTCCCAAAAATATGATATAGGGAAAGTATCTCTCTATTCTGATGTGGTGACAGACTCCCTCCAGCGGAGAGCTGCACCCGATAACTTAAAGGTGGCTAAAAATTTCTTATGCACCTCACTATACTCAACCATACGGAGGTGCCTCTGCATACTATTCTTCCATTGACTTGCAGCCATTGCATCAACTCCCCCCGCAAACTCTGGAGGATTCCCCTTACTAAAATATTCCTTCACTCTTTCCCACAAGGACAATCCTAAATGGGTTTGGGCTGCTTGAACGACAGATTACTGCACCATCGTAGAAATGGCAGCAGTTATTGCATGTGCCACAATATTGGCAACTTCATCTATAGTCATATTCCTTTGAGGCATTTGGGGTTCCATATTATTAACCCCTTTATTTACCCTGACTGAATGACTTCCCTTCAGTGGCATCTGAAACAAGAACAATTGTATTAGAACGCCTTTCAAATGTTTTCTAATCATAGAAGAAATATGGACGTGTGAATACAACAGTCCTAATATTAAGGCTCTATATCAAGAAAGCTTAGGGAAGATCGTAGTAACCCACACAAATCCTAAAGACACTAGAACCTGATGCTATGATACCATCTGTGATAACCTGCTCAAAATAATAACGGCAGGCCAGCCCTATACTACACTAAATCTGGTATCTCAGATGGCTCAGTCTCAACATCAACTGACAGTACTAAATAATATAAGGCTAACTACCCGAAACTATTAAAAGTGGATTGTCAAAAATTTAACACTTTTATTTAACATCAATTAAAACCATCCATGCAACCATATACCAACAATACAACATCTAACTGTGATGAGTGATATGTGCAAACTCCAATAATTTAAAAGAGTACAATACAATGTACAACAAAATCTCTAAAACGAAATACCTGAATATGCCGTCGGGTAACAAACAATACAATTGTCTGAGAGAGAGGATATAAAAGCGCTAATCTACAACACTTGAGTATAAACCAATATACCAACTGAATCCGGATCTAGATATACAGTAGATAAGAATCGATTAAAGCAAAGTGACGCAACAACCTGCTACTGCCACAGCTCCACGAAAACCCTGGAGGGATAACAACAATGGCATTCTTGCGAAGGAACACCTAAAGTAATACAATATGTATGCATAGGAGGAGAAAATATAAACGGGTCAGAGCCTGAGTTGAAAACATTTTATAGCAAGTGCATTAAAATGCATAATAATTATAAATGCATTATTACATGATTTAATGGAGTCACACTCTCCAGAATAATCCAACTCGCCTCTCAACTAAAGCGCACAACTTAACGTTTGCACGTGATCTCCAAATAAATGCCCAATTATAATTAGGCAAATAAATCTAACTAAATCCCAATATGAATATTCAATTGAAATCATCTAACTTATCTCGTAATTTACACTTATTTGAATTCCATATAAATCATATACTTTAACTTTAAATGTTAGGGTTCTCATTCATTTGTTCACTTACTTAACATATAGGGTTTACATACCCATTTTCCAATCCAAACATACAATAAACATAAACATCTTCTTTTCTAGAATTTCTCATATTCTAGTTATGCCAATAATATACAATTATATAGATGAGGTATTAGCATCTAAGTGCTAAGGACTAAACTTACTCCCAAGTCTCAATACTGCACTGCGTTTCATGCGTGGGACATCTCTCCAAAGCGAAATTCAAGTAAGGAACCCCTCATTACACTACTCCAGACAGTATTGATTTCGAGATTCATTATGCCCTAAATGCATGATGCATGTAACCCGAATTCTTATTATTCCAATTTTAATTAATTAATATTCCCAATTCTCAATAGTACACGGCGGTTCGTGCGTGGGACGTCTCGCCGAAGCAAAATCCAAACAAGGAATCCCCCCGATTCACTACTTCTGGCACTGTAGATCATCGAGAAGTATATACTATATATATATATATATGAGCATTAAGGACTAACTTCTCCTCACTTTCCAACATTACATTGAGCTTCGTGCGTGGGACTACTCGCCAAAGTGAAATCCAAACAAGGAACCCCCCGATACACTACTTATTGGCAATGTTAGTCGTTGAGGTCCGTTATGCCCTCAATACCCGAATAACCAATCACGTCCACAATATAATAACCATCCAATCGAGCTATAAGTCAAGGACGCAGGCTCACAATGCTATCATCTTCCAGTTGTCCATACCACGTAGCAAACTGGGGCCACCTGGTGGGGTTCAACGACACCCACCTCGTTATCAACTCACACACACAACGTCCCAGGAAACGATCATAACTCCTAACCGGCAAGTGAGAACGACACATACCCATGATTTCTCACCCAAAAATAATATTGTATATCACATAATAATCACCATGGACTACTATGACCTGCGAATATCCACACCTTGCTCATCGAGCCAGGATGCTCACCCTCATCACACGCAACTTCCCAATGATAGCAAGGAGGGGGTATGCTTCACTATATATATATATATATATATATATATACACCATCATATAAGGTATACATATATCACCACATCATATAAAGATATACCATCATATAAGGTATACCTACCACATCATTTTCATATTCATTGTACGCTCTTAGGCGCAATTGAATTAATATCATTGTTTGGTATATTTCCCTCTCGATATACTAATCGTCAATTCTCACACGTCTTCCCCACTTAGTATACACTATACTATTTCTCGCTTGAATCTCACATGTCGCTTCTGATTATGAATTGTCTCTCAATTCTATTTAAGTTAAGGATATTCTTTATCCTAATTCACCTCAATTAGCATTTCTCATTTGTGTGAGATATCTCCCAAATCAATCATCGTTAAGGATATTTCTATATCCGTATGCACATCAATTAGCATTTAAAATTCTTCATTCATAATATGGTTCAATTAATTATATTGACCTTTAAAGTTGTCCCATTTGGGATTTGATCCTAAGATCCAATATCTCTAAACTCATTCTCATTCTTTCACACATCTACATGATTATCTCCAAATATAATTTAAAATGATAGTGGGATTCCCCACATAGAATATACCAACATCTCTAGTAGGTATTCCTCAATTTAAGTCAATATGACTCCAATAATTTCTTATTAGGAAAACTCTCTAAAAATATCCAAAACATACTCCATATGTCTCCTGTGGAGGTTCCCAATCGATAACCTCGATCAAAACGGAATGAAACTCTCCCTAGAAAAACATCCCTCAAAAAGCCCTGTTTTTGAATCGATATCGATTCGGCCTCCAAGGCGAATCAATTCGGGTCATCAGACCTGGGACTCTGTCTCAGGCCGAATCAATTCGGCTGGGGTCCGAATCGATTCGGTCACTCAGACCTGGGCACCTGTAACTTTTCGAATCGATTCGATAGGAGGCCGAATTGATTCGACCCTTCAGAACTCTCGAAAATGGCTACTTTTTAGTAAGCCAAAAAACCTTAAAATTCATTTTAATCATCTTCTCTTCATTTCTCTTCAACCCAATCGCATATATAACATTTATATTCATCCAAAAACACATATAAACTAATTTCTAACCTCAAATCTAAGATCTACATAACAAATCTAAGATTTTACCCCAAAGTTAGGTTTTGATAAATTAGACCTAAAACCCATAAGTTTCATCCACAAATCATGCAATAAATGGTACACAATAATTATTTAGCAAGTTTAATCACTTGCCTCGGGTTCGTAGGGTCTGATCCGTCCTCGAGATCGCGTAAATGCTGGAAATCTCCACTTTCTCTTCTTCTTTCTTCTTCTCTCTTTCTTTCTTTCTATTTCTCTTGTTCTCTATGGAGAATAAGTCTCCCGTAGGCTTAATAAGCCTTGTCTCCCAATATACACATCTTTAAATGATAACACACACTTTAGATGACTCGATAACTTAAATTCGAGTCAAACGAACTTAAATTATTTCGGAACCTAAATAAACCATAAGTATAGTCATTTTGACTTTCTCGACCCTTCCAGAAACAACTACACCCTCAGAATTACCATTCGACACACTTCCTAACAACTCCAAATTTTGACCTCAAATGCCAATTTAATATTTCTCCAAATAGAATTAATTTATTTCTCCCAAAAATAAATAAATAATTGTCTTTAAAGTCTCGGGTTGTTACAGCCCACAGGATAAAAAGATAGTTACCTCCATACTCTAGCTGTAATGGCAGATCCTCGGGTTCCTGGTTAAAATTTTCTTGTCTAAAATGGCCCAGGAATTGCTCTAATGGCTGTACATCCAGAACCTCATCCTGCAGTTACCCCATGCCTCGTTTAGGGCAATCTCTCTTCTACGTCCCACTTACCCACAAACGAAAGACTTCCTAATAAATTCACCCTACCATTGATCCATTCCTTGCTGGCCCGACCATCCTGTCGATAGCCTCCAGAACTAAATCGCTTGGCCTAATTCCCCTGTCGGGAATCCTTCCCCTGATGTCCCTATATCTGATGCTAGGATACTCCAATGTAACTCCACCCACCTGCCTTGTCTGACTGAATGGGTTCAAATCTCCTCTTGCTTCGATTCATGCGGAAGTGATGCTCCTGATAGTGTAGGAGTGATGCATTAACGACATATGTATAAGATGTTAATGCTGGACTTTCAATCAAATGTTACCTGATCCTCCAGGCTAATCCATCCATGAACCTTGCTTTCTTTATTTCTACATTGTTTACCTCATCCAATATAAAATTTGCCAAACGAGTGAACTCTTCCTCGTACTCGACCACTGAACAGTCCCCCTGAGTCACCTCACTGAATTTCCTCCTCATCTCGGCCTCAACTGCTGGTGGAAAATACTTGCGATCGAACTGCACCCAAAACTCGACAATAGTCAATGTGTTCCTTTCTTTAACGGTGGTGATCGACTCCCACCACTGTAGCATTGCCCCCACTAACCTAAAAGTAACTAGAATTTTCTTTTATACCTCACTGCAGTCAACCATGCACAAGTGACGCTGCATGTCTTTATTCCACTAACATGCTAACACCACATCTGAACTCCCCTAAAACTCTAATGGATGGACCTTCTGAAAGGCCTGACGTACACACTGCCACTCTAAGGACCCCGGGTGGGCCTAAACATCTGGTGACACTAACGGCTGTGGATGATTTACTGGAAAGTATCTCGCCATTGCGATCATCGCCGTGTTAACTGCCTGTGCTACTAATTCGATCATCTGTGCAACTGAAATCATCTCTGGCAGTTGCTGCGGTAACTCTGGCTCCTGATGAGCCTCTCTAGTCTCATCTCCCCTGCTGCCCAAGTTTCTCTCTCTTTCCTCGACGGCATCTGAAATGAGAATCGAATCGTATGAGTTCACCATCAAATATAAAGTAATTGGCAGAAGAACGTAAATACGCATACGTATAAGAATACAACAATCCTATGATAGGGCTTTATATCAAAGAACGCTAAGATGAACCATGAAAATCCGCACAGGTCCTAAAGACACTAGAATCTGATCTTCTGATACCACATGTGACACCCCATCTAATAAAATACCGGGTGATCAGTCCTATATCAAATTAAAACAAGAATCATAGTTAGTTCATTCTTAGTATCACTGTCAAAAACCTTTTTTAAAACTTACTAACCACCTAATATTCCAAAAAGCTGGTGACAAATCTTTTTATTTAAACAAAATAATAACATGCAAAAATATACTATGAGACATTCACAACAATTAAATTAAAATAATTAAATAAATAAATAAACTACATGCTGAATAAACCATCGGCCACAAAAGTAAATGGTCTAATAACAATCATCCCATAACTGAATAAAATGAATCTGAAAACTATACTGAAAAGTCTGGGCAATAAGCCCTAAGTAAAACTGAAACTGGTAAATGATTCCAACTATAGGAAAGAATGAACGATGCGTCTAATCCAAGCTCCTACTAGCATCCACATGTGTCGCAGCTACGTGTCCCTGGTATAGAATATCAATCATGGCGCCATTGTGGTTGGACACTTAAAAGGTTTTGAAAATAGTTTTATAGCAAGGGTTAGAACCCAAAACATTTTGAAAATATTTAGCAAGTGAATTAACTGCAGTAATTAGAAATGCATGAATGCGCTTCATTTTTAAGTTAGTGTCGTACTCTCTTAAGGATATACTCACCCCTCCACTAATGTGCACACCTAACGGTTACCTTAACCCCACCTAGTTATACTACCCCGTCCAACTAGTCCTGGTATAAGCTCCCCTTGCCATACTACTCTATACCGAGTATTTTTATTCGTGGGTTATAAGTTATCTCTCACATTTATTTAATTAATTCCTTAAAAATAATATCATATAATCTCTGACACAAGTTCTATAAGTAAATACATTACACTATGCATTATTACCCGCATATAATATATAATACTAATATATACGTATCTTTATTACGACATCCATACATATGTCATATGTATATCCATCCTTCCGGGTATACCCTCGCTGACTGATTTCCTCTAAAGTGATATCATACCAAGTGTGCTCACTTAACCTAGTTACCCTAAGTCGAAATCTCTCATGAACTTTGCCAAAAACATAAACATTGGAGGCGGTCATATTTCCTTCCTGAAAGTGAAATAAACCCCTCATCCATACAAGGAACGCTATGACCTGGGGATATACTCGCCCTACTCCTCAAGCTAGGGGATTTACCCACTTCGCGCAACCTCCCTTGATAGCACTAGAGTATATAATTTAATTAAATATCCAGTCATTGATATTTATAAATACACAATATATATACTATCACATACCGTATATATATAATTAATAAAATTTCCCGGCTTAACTATGTACAAATTCCGCAGCATTAGCCTAAAATATTCCCGAGTCCATGGTCCGACTCTATTTTAATTAATTTACTCACTAATTAATTTATTGTCTTGGTGTAACCCAACCAATATACTCAGACTCACCCATTTGGCCCGTATCCTAATATTTCCCGAGCCTATATTCTGACTCCAAATTAATTAATTAATTAATTTCACCTTAATTAATTGATTTAAGTAATGGCACGCAACTACCACACCCGAACAAAACCACCCAGTCCATTATTTCATCTTATGGAATTAAATCCCCAAATTCAACTATAATGTGTCACAAATCTTTTCTTTCCGAAACCCAATTATATTGACCTATAATGTATAGGAAGTAACCTCATAATTATTATTCACTAAATAATTCAACTTAAATACAAATCCAATAAAATCCCACCTTATTTACCTAAATAAGCCGAACTGCCAGCGATTCTGGATCGTCGATCGATCGACCAAAATTGATTAATTGATCGATCGATCAGTTCTCTTCCTCCCCACAACCCTGTTTCTCCATTGTTAAACTTTCAAGGATTTTATCCCAAAATTTAAACCTCGATCAATTACCTTTATCATACAATCTTTCTAAAGATGATTTTAGATTCCCTTACTGATTTCGATTCATCCACGAAATTCATTAACATTCAATAATTTCTAACTCGGGATTTTACGGTTTCGTACATTCGTTTCTTACGATTACAACCTCAAACTCAATTTACTCAACAACAGTTAATCGGACAGTAATAGAATTCTGATTTATCATTATCAAATCATATACTAATATCAAATCTTTCCTATAATTCATTCTCAAATTTGATTTCCCCAAAACCCATTTCATCCAAAATTCATCTCCAAAACATATGTTGACACACGTACTACAATATGAATTCAATATCACATCTTAAAATCACAGCGAGTTAACCACATGCCTTTTTGAGATTGTAGAGTCTGATCCGTTGGTGTAGAGACAGGCTTGATGATGAACACCCAATTTTGTCCTTCGATTTGTCTCCAAAAGATCCTCAAATTGCTCTTAATTTGCTTCCTTTATTTCTCTCTCAAAGTCCTAGGTTTGGAATTCTATTAATTGCCGTTCAACACTCGCTCAATTAGGTTTATAATCCTTAATCACATTTTTAGTCACATGGGCCTAATTAAAATGGCCCAATTACCCTCGTGTGGGCTGGGCTATGCCCAAAAATGCCCCGAGACCCATTTACCACCCCGGATACACTTTTCCAACTATCTCGACCCATTCAGACTCAACCGTGCACTTTGAATTGTCATTCGAAATACTTTATAATATTCTCGAATTTTGACCTCAAAATGCGACTCAACAATAATTCGAATAATTAAACCTCAGATCGCCAAATATAAATAATTCGCCTCACTTAAATAAATTCTCCAAATCATAAAGTTAAGTTTCTCCAATTTAAATAGTTTTATTTCTCCCCAAAACAATTAAATACTAAATCCTCAAAATTATGAGGTGTTACAGTAGTGACCTCTTTATCAAATGAAAATATGATTTTCATGTGAAGTGATGAGGGTAATGTTCCCATGGTTTTGTTAAGACTCTTTCGAGAAATAGATTGATTGTCAATGGGATATCGAGCACTTGAAACTATGCATTATATTTGATAGGTCTTACTATGAGAGTGAGGATGAAAACCCCTAAGACCTCCCGATGAGTGTTATCATAGGCCCTAATGGTCGCAGAGGATGGTAAGAACTCCGAGGCGATGTATCCCAGGTTAATGAGGATGCTTAGGGGGCATACATTGATGGACCATCATTTATCAGTATTATGGGTAAAATCTATTAAAATGCTTTAGTAGTGATGTATAACACAAATTGCTGATTGTGGCCTTGTATAAGGAGGTCATCATCGGAGAAGTTGATGTGTTATTACATGGCGATGGAGCCGATGATGGTTGAAATTTTGGGCAAAGTTAGATCCGTAGGTATAGAATACTAGGATAAGAGATGGATTAGGGTGGTTTGATGTTAACGAGATGTATCTAGTAACTCCCATATGGTGATTTGAGTTGATGTCTGACGAAGTTATTCCTGGATTTTCTTATTTTTCTTGAGGAGTGGTGTGACATCTACCTCAGAAGAACTTCTCTCTTTACTGGCTGGGTTCATAAAGGTGGAGTGCCAACTTGAGCTAATGAGAAACTCGACAGCCCTATCTGGAGAGAGAATGGGTTTAGCTCGGGCTTCCAGTTCATTTTACTTTAGTGGGCTTTAAAGATCAATTAAGGATACGAGGCCAGAGGCAGATAATGTTGGCATTGAGGGCCATTACTCCAGTTCAATCTAGAGTGAGCGTTGCTTAGGACTTTTAGGAGCCTCGTTATGTGTTTTGAAGGGATCTCGAGGATTATAGTCATCTATCCACCGTATGGTTATGTCAGTTTTTAAAGTAGGGGTAGAGATTTTTGCCACCATGGCCAATATTTATTCGCCTTTATGGTTAGGTGTATTAGCTGACGATTCTATAGATATGGATGATCCCGACAAGATGTAGTTATTGGAGGTTGTTTATTGGGTTCCTTATTATCAGAAGAGGTTATGGACTCTTCTAAAATTTCATGTGCGTGGTTATGAGGAACGAAGTTGACCAACTCTATCTCGGCGGTATATAAGAACCTCCGGGAAGGGGGACCTTCTGGCGGGAGATGTCCTCAGTGGGTCATTTAATCTTGTAGTTCCATTATGCTGACTATGTGGGCTACATCAATGTATGTATTCCCACAGTTGCGTCCTATATTGGTGTAATGGAGGGTCCAGGGTGATATCCCGAGCATAAAGAGGTCGAAGGCTAGTTGTAGGACGAGTAGGCCGAGTTTAATATAGGGATCGACATGATCTTCCCCGGGATGGCTGATCATAGGAGGGTTAAGGTCAACCTTTAGTAAATTATACTATCCATTGGATCAGATGCTTTGGTAAACTTTGACACTGGGGTGTTTGAGTTTTCACTTGTTCTTAAGGAACTGAAGGGGTGGTCCTTCATATAAGAGGCTTGGATGTAAGTTTTCCACGTTTAGCCTCATTTTTTATGCGACATGTCTAGTGCTTATGTTATTATAGTCGGTCAAGTTCCTTATAGGTGGCTTTATACCTGATCCCAAAATTATAATCTTGAATACTGGGGGCCTCGAAGGACGTGGATCCTTCTTCATGAGGTTTAAGCTCTTTTCATGGGGAGTAGTCCCATTGTGTCATCATTTTCGATATTTGGGGGTTGAAGACTAATTCCTCTATAGGAGGCGTGTTCCCCTCGGTCACTAGGAGTTGGTTGAAGCAATCGATAATGCTCTGGTAGGTCAGCATAGTAGGCATGCTTAAGCTTGGGGGATGAAGGTATGGGAATAGGCTCTAAATTAGTGAAGGTAATTTTTTTCGTAATGTGATTTAACCCTAGTTTGGGACTAATCAGCCAAGAAAGGTCAATACTATCCCTAGAGTCTATTTGTAAGAAATCATGATTCGTTTCCCGAAGGATTGGTCTGGGTTGTCATTCGTCATTGCCTGCCGTATTTGGTTAAGAATATTATTTAAGATTCCATGAGTCGTTGGTCCTCACGGAATAGGTTCCACCTTTCTTTTGGAAGGCTCGTGTGTGGGGCTTATGCTATTGGCCAGGGTTAGATCGCATTTTGAGATTACCAAACGGCTTCCCTTAGAGTAATGTGGGTACTCATTATTTCTTTTCTTTGAATAATATTTGGTTAAGGGACCTAAACTTCCTGGTGATGTGATAATCTTCCTTGAGTTTTCTGTCTCTTTCACTTATCTGTACTGGGGCTAGGATATCGCTGTGGTCGAATCACGGGTTCTCTCATTTGACAACTAACGGATGTGGTTCTTGTGATGTTTTTCATAAATTTTGTCAATAATTTGTTTGAAGTAGTTGGTGGGCGATTACTATTGCTGGTTTCTAAATCTGAGAGGGAAAACATGTGTGCCTTAGAGGTTGACCCCACCCCCATCTAGTAGAATGGATTGGTACTGCAAAGGTGATATGCTCGGTTGCCTGGAGGTCCTCTTCGTACATCTACCCACACTCGACTGAGTGACATGTTTCTTCCAAGTAGGGAGAAATGAGTCTCGACTCTTTTGAGAGCTTGAATTTTTTGACCAAGAACCAGTATGAGCTGCAGTGGTTGCTTTGTAGGAAGTGTCAATGGTAAGTTTAGTTTCAGCAATGATTTTTATGGCACGTGATGGGGTCCCTAGAGGGGTTTCTATTTAGGAGTGTGAGTGTTCCCTCATTCTTAGTTTTTGATGAATGGGGATTATGAGGGTGGATGGGTCAGTATTTAGGATGGGAGTGTCTGATAAGGTGTTGTTACCAGGGTTGGGGTTGAAGATATGTGAGGTGTCTTGGTCGGGCTCGTAACTCTTTGGGGGGAGGCACAACTTAATTGTTACTTAGAGGGGCTCCCGATTGGAAGGGCGTAGTGGTGGCTACCATGGTTTGGGAAATTTTGAAAACAAGGCTTGGCTCTGGCTGTGGGCTGACTATAAGAGTGATGATATGAGACGTGGAAGCTCCAGGAGAAAACTTGCGGGTGGAGAACTGACTTGCAGCTCGACGAGGTTCCTCCGTAGGTTTGGAAGCTTTATCAGCCAAACACTCCTCTATATTACACCCTATGTGGTTGAAGGATTTGAAATCTGGGATCCATGTGATTTAAAGTTCATTATGTACTTCTTTTCGGAGGTTCTTAATCACGATCTCTATCTGGTCGTTTTCCAAGGCAATTAACAATTTGACCTACATTTTCTCTTCAGTGAGTGATGAAAGAGCCAGCTACCTCTTCCTCTTCCCGTTTCAGTATTTTCAAATCTTTACGTGCAACACCAGGTTCCTCGTTGTATTTGCATTGTTTGAGGAAAGTAAGACATACATCAACTCGAATTTTGGTAGTCCCTTCGCATTTCAGACCAATGTACCAAGTGAGGGCTCCTCCGAAAAAAGTGGAGGAGAACATCCTTTCTAAGACTCCTAGACCTACATCTCGGTCCTGCATCTGAAGGTGGTAATTGGATAAATGAGAGGATGCAGAGCCTAGTATTTTGTATGTCTTGAATGGATCAAGAAAGTTTTTCAAAGACCTTGTAATTCAATGGGTCAAGAAAATATACCGAATGCAAAAAATAAATGGGCTATATGGGTGTAGAAAATTACAGCCAAATACACAAGACAAAAATTTATGTGGTTCACTAATTTAATTACGTATAGAACTCACGCCCACTTTAACTATAATAATATTATTTAAAAAATACACATTGTGTATCACTCGCACTCTGAAAATACTCACTGTGTATTTTTTGACTTACACTTACATTGTCTCTCTAAAAAAATGCACTATATATCTTTTCTCTCTTATTACTTACACTTACAACTTCTGATATATCTTGATGGTTCAGCTTGTTTCTCTTATACAGAGAACATGATACCAATTTGCCGAATAAATAGATATTGCCCAGTGGAAGTGAATATGTGATTTACAAACTGGAAAGAGTGATTCTACTATGACTTACATTTTCGACAAAATTTGGGCGACAAATTGATGTGGCGAATTTTTATTGGTTGATTTTTCGGTCCCACTAGCGTGGACACCCAAAATTGTGTAGTGTCTTATCGTGTCACACTTTATTTGGATCTTGCTCGTGTTAGTTAAAAAGAAAAATATTTCGTCGGGTTTTAATTTGATTGCGTTCGTGTTGGGTAAAAAATACGATTTACTATCGTGTTGCATTTTTTTTGTCGTGTTCATGTCAGGTTAAAAAAATCATGTCGTTTCGTATTTTAATTGGGTCGTATTCATGCTAGGTAAAAAAAATTAATTTATGGACATGTCACATTTTATTGGGTCATATCAACGCAAATAATTATAGCGTATATATTTATCTAAGGAAAATGTTAGACACACCGGGTGTTAGTACCCGTACTACTTTATTTGTTTGTACTATGGTGTGGGTCCCGCCAGGGAATGCTGTAGGTCCCGTCAATGTACAATCAAATAAAACGCATTTGGTACTAAATCGGTACTTGAACCCGGTAAGAGTATCATTACTCTCTATCTAAATATTGTCATTTGAATATATAGTTGAAAACAATTGGTTAAGGAAACGATTTCTAGCTAAAACGTACATAGTTATCTAAATATTGGTTGAGAAAACAATTAGTTGAAGAATAAAAATTACAAAATCTGCCAAGCAATTCCTTTCTATTGGGTCAAACTAGGGGTGTTCGCGGTCTGGTTCAGTTCGGTTCGATTTTGAGGTTTTCTTTGGATCGGACCGACTTGGTCGGTCCTCTAAAAAAATGGACCAAGATCGAACCGATAATGTCGGTTAACCGACCCTAGCGGTCAAACCCGTCGGTCCTCACATTAATGAATTACATCATTTATTATAATAAAATATACACGAGTATATTTTTTCCAAACATGAAAAATGAAAAAATATCAAAATTTGCAATTAAAACAAACATATTATTGGATTAAACTATAATTTAAACTAATCAAATATTAAAATATATATTTTCAATATTAATTTATCTTTTATATATACATATATATGTAAAAATATATTATTTTGTATAGAGTCGATCCGGGTCGGTCCTAACAGGGTTTTTGAAACTGTAAATCGTGGACCGGACCGACTAGGTCGGTCCACCAAAAAAATAAACTGAGACCCGAACGATTAAGAAAAAAGATCGAAAAAAGAGAGTCTGTTTGGCTCGGTTTGGTTCGATCCGTCGGTCCAGTTGATTTTTTGAACACCCCTAGGTAAAACTAGCCGGACCAAAAAATGTACCCAAAAGCCATACCCACATATATGTCAAAATCTAAAGGCTCACTTTTTTTCTTGCAACTAAAATAGATACATTTGATAAAAATTAAAAAACTGTATTTTCAATTAAAAAAACTGTTTTTTATATTTAAAAAAAAAGCACTATTTCTATTAAGAAACTGTTTCAAAAATGAAAAAAAAAATCCACTTTTTATATTGGTTTAAAAAAAACATTTCAACTGCTTTAAAAATAACCTCTTAGTTTTTTTTATTTATTAAAAACTGTTTTTAAAACATAATTTTTTTTATGTAAAATGAATATTTTTTTACAAAAATAGACTATTATAATTGTTAAAAAAATGTTTTTTTTACTATTTTTTTTAAAAAAGACCCATTTTAAAAACTATTTTGTTTTATAATTTTTTTAAATAATGTTATTTTTTTATATAAAAAACTGTTTTAAATGTTAAGAAATGGCTTTATTTATAAAAAAAAATGTTTCTTAAAAACAACTGTTTTCCTAGTATATATATATATATATATATATATAGAGAGAGAGAGAGAGAGAGAGAGAGAGAGAGAGAGAGAGAGAGAATAATGTAAGAATGTTTTTTTTTTATAAAATAGTTTTTAAAAAGTTGTACAATTTTTTTGAAAAAAAAATTGATATCTTATATTCACGATTGGTTTGTTCGCTAGTGCGGATTGACATCTATTAAATGATATGGGTACGTGCCAGTGACGCTAACCAATCGTGAATCTAAAACATCAAATTTTTGATGTTTTAGAGACATCAATTTAAAAAAAAAAAAAAAAGTTTTCATAGTGAAAACGTTTTTAATTTTTTTTTACAAAACAGTGTTTTTATATAAAAATACATTTTTTTATAAAACAAAACAATTTTTCAAACAGGACTTTTATTAAAAATTGTTACAAAACAATTTTTTTTAATAGTTAAAACAGTTTATAAAAAAAGTTTTAATTTTATATAAAACAATTTTTTTATGAATTATAAACATTTTTTACTAAAAAACAGATAAGATGTTTTTTTTAAACCGTGGAAATGCTTTTTTAAAATAGTTATAAAAAGTTAAAAAAACTTTTTTTCTATTTTACAAATAGTTTCTTATTCAAAGAAGTTTTTTGTATTAAAAAACAGTTTTGTTAATTAAAAATACAAATTTTGATTTTAAATGAGCTCTTATATTTTGTCTTACATGTGGGTAGTAAAATTCTACTATGACCCAATAATGGGCCAAAAGGGATTCGCCTGAATGACATGACAATCACTAGTGGCCAAAACTTGGTTATAGAAAAAAACTAACAATAATTCTATTTGTACGTAACAGAATCGTGTGTACAGATTAACGTGTCGTATTTGTATTGTTTTGTATCTTGACAGGAATCAATGTGAACACGACACGTCAGATATAAATGATTATGTACGAACCCTTCGTACGTATATAACTATTCAAAAAGTAAACTTGTTGCAATCACTACCTAATACCTCGCACAATACCAACCCATTTACTTGTTGCATCTTTCCTCTACATGGATCTTTGATGGTTTATATAAAAAAAATGGTTATTGTAACTTTTTTTTAATATTCGGTTATTTATTTATTAAATATATATTTTTTTAACATTTTATTTTTTTAAAATAATAAAAGAATTATTTTTAAAATAGTAAAAAATGGTCCGCTCCAATGATATGAAAAAAAATACGAATCCATGCCACGCCACGTTTTATTTGAATCGTGATCGTGTTAGTTAAAAAATAAAATATTCATAATCACATTGTGTAAGTTTTTAATTGATTTCTGTTAAATAAAAAAACGATTTTGACATGCTCCGTGTCAGTAGTATGTATAGGCAGTTTAACCACCTATATATACCGCTGACACGGACCAACATATTAAAAAAAATGGTCCGCACCAGCGGCATGTATTGGCAGTCTGACTACCAATACATACTGCTAGCACGGACCATTTCAAAATCGTATTTTTTTTAACTTCAACACAAATCAATTAAAAATTACACAATGTGATTATGAATATTTTATTTTTTTAACTAACATCATCACGATTCAAATAAAACGCGATGTGGCGTGGAGTTGTATTTTTTTTCATACTACTGGCGCGGACCATTTTTTAATAATTTTAAAATAATTTTTTTACTATTTAAAAAAAATGGTTTGTGTCAGCGGTATGTATAGGGGGTCCAACCACCTATACATGCGCTTTTTTCTAATATGTTGGTCCGCACAGTCGGAATGACTATACATATCGCATGCACATACCATTTCAAAATCATATTTTTTTTACTTAACACAAACCAATTAAAAAATTACACAATGTGATTATGAATATTTTATTTTTTAATTAAAATTTTATATTTTTTGCAATCGCATTGTATAATTTTTTTATTAGTTTGTGGTAAGTAAACAAATACGATTTCGTGTCTTGTCTTGTTGGATTTTAACACATAATTTTACCATATATATATATATATTAATTGGACTGTTTTTTTTTAACTTGAAAAATTATATTTTGAAAAAAGAGAGTGAATTTTTAGGGTGATAAAACAAAAAAAAAGTCAATTAGTGTCGCAATTTTTTTGTTGTGCTCGCGTTAGGCAAAAAAAAATAAAAAAATAGTAATTCCAGGTCGACTTACGTGTAGTGACCTTTTTCCGTATATAAAAAAGATGACACTGACATTAGATATGACATAAAGCTAATTTTAACAAAAAAAAATTACTTACTTAAAAGAAGATATAAACTAATTTTAACAAAGGAAATTACTATCTAAAAAATTTATGTCGTATTATATCGTGCTTTAATGAGGTCACGGTCCCATTTGATAAAAAAATCATTTTTTGTCGTATTTAATTAGGTTGGGTACGTGTTAGGTAATAAAAACAAAATTTCTTATAAAATTTTATTTTAATTTAATCTTGATCGTATTTCTTTTTTCAATAGCTAAAATTTACATTTTAGTATTACATAAGTTTGTTGTTATTGAAGATAAACGAGAGTAGAAAAAAAGGAAAATAAATAAATAAAAGGGAGATGTACACTCGTGTTTTAACAGTTAATGTTTTATCTGTGAAAATATTTCTTTTATAGTCTATTTTAAGAAATTGATGTGGGGGCATAGCCCCAATAATGAATTTGAGCCATTTCTTTATAGTCTACTTTGTCATCCTATGCCAACTTGCATTAGGTCTGGCTAGTTTTACCGAGAAAGGTTGGCCCCCAATTAGAAAGGCTGCCAAGCAATACTTTGACTCGAGGTGTGGGCTTCCTAACAATTTCTTTCTTTTACACACATACACATTAATTTATATGTACGGTCAAGAAATTCTGAGGTGAATACCGTTATAAATTTATGTATTAGCCCAAGCATGGAACAAATACAACCAAAGGTTATTACATTCACAAGAATGAAGCTCAAAGGAATTGACGTGCCCTCACAAGCGGTGGAGCATATGATTTAATTCGATGCAAAGCGAAGAACCTTGTCCGGACTTGACATGACGCGAATCCTCTTGAAAGAGAGGGGTGCCTTCGGGAAGGCGGACACATATGGTGCATGGGTGTCGTCAACTCGTGCGTCGATTCTTGGGTTACTATAGAAACACTCTTTTATAGTCTACTTTTTCATCCTATGCCAACTTACTGTAACAACCCGCCCTTTTGGAGACACTTAAATCCCACATTTGGGTATAAATTGGGAATTTGGAGAATTTCTCGAAATAGAAATTTTTGAGATTTTCGAGGATTGAATGATTTTCGATGGATGTCATGAATATTTTTGGGACGATATAGGTCGAAATATTTTAATTATATATCGTCGTTGAGTAAAGCGACACAAGGTAAGATTTTTAATTGAAAAACCCGCATTTACTTTTACGGGTTAGAATAGTGATTTGCGGTCAAGTACCTCGGATGGAAATTTCGACTGCGCCGTGAGTCTCGGAATGTCTGAGATAGTCGGAAAAGAGTGTCCGATTGTAGAAATTGAGTCCCGGATGATTTTGGGGTTAAATGGGCTCGTAATAGAGTAAACAAGTCGTTTTGGGGGTATTTAGCGATTAAACCATTTTCTCCTTATAAAAGGAGGGAGAGAGGGAGAAAAAGAGAAAGAAATAAGAGAGAAGAGAGGGAAGAGAGAGAGAGGAGGAAGAAAAGAGGAAAAAGGGGGAGGTTCCGGCCAGCCTCCGCGGGATTCAGCTCGAGGACGTCGGATTGTATCCACCAGGCAAGTGTTTACTTGCTTTATTTATTTTTGATCATAAATGTCTCATATCATTGTTGGTATAAAAAAACCCTAATGATTTTGGGGTATTCGTGGATAAATAGGGTTTTCGGGAGTTAAAACGAATAAACCCCTAAAATTGTATAATTGGAGAAATTTAGAAATTAACCGAAAATATTGGGTGATTCCGGGGTCTAGGATGTTCAGAACCCGTATTATAAGTGTATTTGTTGTTGGTAAAAGTTGTAGGCCACTAGGTGAGGAGATGGAAGCTTGGGGGAAGCTTCCATGGCCGAAACAGCTTCTCGGAGAAGAAGCTGCCCGACATGATCGATCGATCGATCATGGGGGCTCGATCAATCGAGCCATCGATCGATCGACGGCCAAGGGTCGATCGATCGACCCCTGCTGAAAAGAGATAATTTTCTTAGGGTGAATTGGATGGGGTGAATTCCAATTCTAATTGATTCGGGGTCATTTATGTGATGACATAAGGAGTCTATTAGGACTATATGTAGGGCTGTAAAATGAACCAAGCTACTCGATCTCGGATCGTGTTCGTTCGGAAAAAAACTCGTTCGAGACTAGCTCGTAAAATAAATGAGCTAAGCTTGAACAAAAATTTAAGCTCGTTATCTTATCAAGCTCGGCTCGGATTCGGCTCGATCATCGATATCCATATTAAAGTAGTGTAAAATAACCAAGCTACTCGAGCCCGACTCGTATTCACTTGCTTAGAAGCTCGTTGGAGCTTGGATCATAGGATAAATGAACCGATCTTGAACATACTTTTAGGCTCGTTTACATTTACAAACCAAGCTTGAGCAGTCTTAAGCTTGGCTCGGCTCGCCTCATTTTCACCCCTAACTATATGGTCCACGAGTTAAGAGAAATTATGAGGGTAACGTAAGGGTTTTAAATGTATAACCCTTAATCGATATTTTCGAGGAAAATAAAATTTAATGCTTTATGGTTCCTAAATTATGTTGGGGACTTTAAGTGATTAATTGGACTAGAGGTGGTCCTTGAGTTCATGGAATTGAACTCCATGACCCACTAAATTCAAGGTTTGGGAAAGATAAATTCGTAAGTTATGGTTTTGGGCTTTTAGGCCTATATGATTTATGAGTATAGGAAAATATAGAAATATTGATATTGGTTGAGTGAATCCTATGAGAGGATTATGATGAAATTTGGGAATATAGGTATATATTCACTAAATGTAAGATGGTATAATTGGAGTTATCCAAGTAAATCCCTAGAGGAGATTAAGTTAAGTATTGTTTCTTAAAGTAAGAAATACTTTGGATTTAGTATCATGCTTATATGAATGCATGATTATGATTCCTTGAGGGAATCTTTGGGATTATTGGTCATCGCTAGATGCTATAGGCCATTATAGCCGTTTATATATTCTAGGAGGAATATATGGTATATGTATATACTACGTAATTAAAGTATATATATATATATATATATGATATGATGGTAATGATTTTTGAAAATAAAAATGAATATTTTCAAAATGGAAAGATAAATGATTTTCATAATTGATAAAAATGTGGATTACACACCTCCCTAAATCGCTATCATAAGGGAAGTTGCACGCATTGTGGTGAAGCCCCCGTGCTATTGAGCAGGGTGGATATAGTCCCTAGGCCATATGGGCGATTATATATTTTTACTGCGCAGGTTAAGAGATTCTGGGTGTGGTCTTGACTTTTTCGTAGGCATATGGCCACTTCCCGACGTTGGTAGGTTCCCAGGTTGTCTTGTATAGATAGGCCCTGGAAGATGATAGCCATTTAGGGGCGCGTCCAGTGGGGAAACCCGGAGGGGCGGTCTTAGATTTATTAAAGTAATTCATGATAATGGATTGGCTTTAATTTACATTTCCTGAGTATAAAAAGGGAAATGGGATAAAGGTTTGGCTTCGGTAACACTCCCGGATGGAAGAAGGGATGTGGAAGCATGATATGATCAAAGCATTTTCATGATAATGAAAATGGCTTTGAATACATTTCCTGAGTATGAAAAGGGAAATGGGATGATATAAAACGGAAAAGCATTTTTATCATAATAAAATTGTCTTTTTAAAAAGTATATGATATGGTAAAGCAATTCATGCTAATGAATTGGCTTTTAAATACATTTCCTGGATATGATAAGGGAAATGGAAGGTTTTGATATGAGTATAGAATACACCTCAGTCCGAGAGGTAGATCCGGATGTGTATTATAAGATATAATTGAATTGGTAAACCTTAGTCCGGGAGGTAGATCCGAGTGAGTATTATAAAGATGATTCTAAGTAAACCTCAGTCCGGGAGATATTATCCAGATGTATATTGTAGATGTATATATATGTATTTATACATTTGTGCATGCTACGGGCCTAATGGATCTCTACCATTAACCCTGCCAAGTAGTAGTGTATCGGGGGGGGGGGGGTTCCTTGTTTGGATTTCGCTTCGCGAGCCACGCACGACCTTAGTGCATTGTTGAGAATGGAGGGAAGTTTAGCCCTTAGCACTTGGACTATCTAGGGTAGATAGTATATGGGTGATTAGACTTGTTAGGCGGGGTACCTTGACTAGGGTATGTTGTTAGGGTGCGTTAGGTGTGCACTATTAGAGGAGAGGTGAGGGGTATCTCATGAGAGTGCGATACCAATTTAAATATGAGATAAAACTATTTTTCTAAAAATAAAGCATTTATGCACTTGAAAAATATTTTGAAAACTCGGGCTCTTACCCGTTTATCTACTTTCCTTTCTTTCTCTCTCTCTCTCTCTCTCTCTCTATATATATATATATATATATATATATATATATATATATATATATATATATATATATATAGGTGTCCAGACACAGGGACGCCTGGATGACACTTCCTTCGAGTCAGACGTCTGCTGCAGCAGCTGTGGATGCTTGCGGGTTCTCGGTAGACGCTTCTTCTATCGTACTCTAGATAGGAGGTACTGTACAAACATTAGGGCCAATGTCTAACTGTATTTATTTATTATTTTATACATCATTCGATATGGTTGTATAATTTGAACCGAGTGTTCGGTTATTTTATTTCATTTCATTTTCCTTTCAGTTTCATTTACGCTTAAACCGTGTGTACGTTTTATTATAATTGTTTAAAAAGAGTAGTTAAGTAAAATTTTTTAACGCTCGCCTAATAGGATATTAGTAATTAAATGGATTTTCGACAGTGATGCTAAGAATCATCCATATGTGACTCCTGTTTTAATCTGATATAGGAGTGATCGCCCGGTATCCCATTAGGCGGAGAGCATCAGGTTCTAGTGTCTTAGGAATCTGTGTGGACGTACTACGCTTTCAGCGTTGCTCTCGATTTGTTATAGAGCCCCGGGATTAGGATTGTTGATTTCTCTTATGAGATTTCGTTCTCCTTCCATGTTAGAAGATTTTAGTAATGCTTTGCATGCTCGTTCTAGGATCGTGTGCCGATCGAAGAAGGACGACCAAGGAGGTCCTCGGGGAGGACAACATGAGGCGGAGCTTAGCTGGAGCAACTGATAGAAGTTGGGGACGAGGACCTTAGTAGAGGCCACTCTCCTTGTGCAAAATGCTAAGGATTGTTGCAACAACTACTAAAGTATAGTAGTTATGAGCATCCAAGTACTGCTATAGTAGAAAGTGCTACTCAAGTTAAACTACCCCGTGGAGATAAGGGTTCCAAAGGGATCTTATGGATAATATTGACAGTGAGTCCCCGTGATTCAACAGGAATGATGTTGTTTTGGGATTATTCACATAAGGTTCGGTCGGAGGCCGACAGTGGATCAATGATGATATGGAGAAGCGAACCGCGTACCGAGGTGAGGAAGGTATGACGAAGAGAGAGTCCTTCAGTGGAATGATGGGCTCACTAGAGAAGTGTTGCTAACACTTAAGGAAAATGTGGGTGTGTTCATGTGCCCCTGAGTGGACATCCACATGGGGAGATTTGTTGAAATAGGATTGTTGGAACCGATGGTGGAGTTTCTTTTTAACGAAGAAGTTAAGAGGATGAGTAAGGTGATTGTAAGGAGTGAGGCTATCGAGTCAGATGGTGTTGACAACTTTATCATGGCCAGGAAGACCAGTGATGAAGATAGTAAGGTGAAGTGTGGAGCCACATCAATTAGTCCTTTCCCGGTAGGAATAAAGGACAAGGTTAGGGTTCCCAGATGGGGCCTAGAGTTAAAGATTTTGGTAGGAGGTGTAGCTAGATGAAGTTGTGATGTTCGATAGCCCTAGACTCGTGTGTGTAATTTGAGTTTCGTTTCGATCTCGATAACATAATGATGTAGGTTTATGTGTTTTCCGCGGTAGCAGAATTTTGTTTTCTTTCACTCGTCATAGAGGCGGGTGTTTATATTTTATATATATTGTATAAGATGATGGTATTATCGGAGATATAGCAAGCTAATGATGGCAAGACTATCGTGTCGATGGTTCCTAGAGGGAACAGGTTATTGTTGCGGTGTCTCACCTTGATACAGGTTGAGTTCACCTTTATTATTTTGGATTAATGGAACCTCAATGAGCAGAGGCTTCATTATTTTGATGTGAGTGTGTAGAAACATTATAGATATAATTTAAGGCCTACAGGATTATTAGTGAGCTGTAAGATTAAGCTCAGTGCTGGTTTGTGCAAGGACCTAGAATTAGTACGAGCGCTTGGTGGTGTGACTCTTAGTTAGAGATAGGAGTTCAGACCACATTTTGTTGAGAAGGGATAGGATTATCCCGGTTGCATGTCTGAAATAACGGAACTCCGTGACCGACGAAGTCAAGTGTTAATGTGTGGAGGGGTTCCTTGTTTGGATTTTGCTTTGCGAGACGCTCCACACATGATTCTTAACGACGTCGGGCATGGAGAGCTATTATAGGATGCAAGGATGTGGGTTAGTCTTATAATGTGGATGAACCACTATAGACTATGAGCCCTGTGATGATGGTATGTTTATGAAAATATTGTGCTATGGGAAATCACTAAAGTGGTCCTCTCACCACAAGTAGTTGGGTTGGAGTAGGACTTAGAGAAATTGAGTTGAGGATAATAGCCAGGCCTTAATAAGAAGGCAAATTTAGAGGAAATATTTGATCGGTGTGATCTAAGTAGTGTTCCTATAGAGAGTAGGAACTTTAATCGGCTAGGTTTCCTTTCGTATGGGCGGAAGGATAGGATAGTAGGAATGCGTTCGTAGGTTAGCGTAGGAAGGATTTAGGACGTCCCGCTGGTGTGCCTTGGGCCATTACATCTCGATGACCAACGACGTGAGGGAATAGTGTAACGGGAGGGTTCCTTGTTTGGATTTTGCCTTGGCGAGACGTACAACGCACGAAACCGAGCAAATGTTGGAAGTTGAGAGAGGCCTTGGGCACTAGGGACATATTTAGGATACTCGTTTCGCTTAAGTAGGGTAACGCTTAGACCGTAGCATTCGTAGGATGTAGGTTCGATAGAGTTAGTGGCGCTGAGATCTAGGGAATTGAATTTCACGGGTCGGGAGGACCCATAGATGAGTATTACACCGAGGAAAGAAGATCCTTATTGGGAGAGAGTGTTACGTGTCAGACGTTCTCTATGGATGTGCAGATGTGCACAAGTTAGAAAGGTGTATGGGCACCTTGGTAAGATGGTTTTATATACCGCCTGAAATAGAATGGTCATAGTATATAAGGTTGAAATTCATGCCGATAGGCATTATAGATGATGGGTATTATGTGACGTATTAGAGTCACTTTACGATCGTGGTAGTCGTGTAGCATATGGTTGGGAACCATCGGGTTAGTATCCTTACCTTGAGGTTTTAGGATTTGTAGTGATCCTAGTTAGATGGTGTAGGTTATATCTAAATTTCGAGGATGAAATTCCATTGTAAAGGGGGGACTATGTAACAACCCGCCCTTTTGGAGACACTTAAATCCCACATTTGGGTATAAATTGGGAATTTGGAGAATTTCTCGAAATATAAATTTTTGAGATTTTCGAGGATTGAATGATTTTTGATGGATGTCATGATTATTTTTGGGACGATATAGGTCGAAATATTTTAATTATATATCGTCGTTGAGTAAAGCGACACGAGGTAAGATTTTTAATTAGAAAACCCACATTTACTTTTACGGGTTAGAATAGTGATTTGCGGTCAAGTACCTCAGATGGAAATTTAGACTACGCCGTGAGTCTCCGAATGTCCGAGATGGTCGGAAAAGAGTGTCCGATTGTCGAAATTGAGTCCTGGATGATTTTGGGGTTAAACGGACTCGTGATAGAGTAAACGAGTCGTTTTTGGGGTATTTAGGGATTAAACCCCTTTCTCCTTATAAAAGGAGGGAGATAGGGAGAAAAAGAGAAAGAAAGAAGAGAGAAGAGAGGTAAGAGAGAGATGAGGAAGAAAAGAGGAAAAAGGGGGAGGTTCCGGCCAGCCTCCGCGGGATTCGGCTCGAGGACGTCGGATTGTATCCACCAGGCAAGTGTTTACTTGCTTTATTTATTTTTGAGCATAAATGTCTCATATAATTGTTGGTATAACAAAACCTAATGATTTTGGGTTGGGTATTCGCGGATAAAATGGGTTTTCGGGAGTTAAAACGAATAAACCCCTAAATTTGATAATTGGAGAAATTTAGAAATTAACCTAAAATATTGGGTGATTCCGGGTTCTAGGATGTTTAGAACCTGTATTATAAGTGTATTTGTTGTTGGTAGAAGTTGTAGGCCGTTGGGTGAGGAGATGGAAGCTTGGGGGAAGCTTCCATGGCCGAAACAACTTCTTGGAGAAGAAGCTGCCCGACATGATCGATCGATCGATCATGGGGGCTCGATCGATCGACCCCTGCTGAAAAGAGATAATTTTCTTAGGGTGAATTGGATGGGGTGAATTCCAATTCTAATTGATTCGGGGTCATTTATGTGATGACATTAGGAGTCTATTAGGACTATACGGTCCACGAATTAAGAGAAATTAAGAGGGTAAAGTAATGGTTTTTAATGTATAACCCTTAATCGATATTTTCGAGGAAAATAGAATTTAATTGTTTAGGGTTCCTAAATTATGTTGGGGACTTTAAGTGATTAATTGGACTAGAGGTGGTCCTTGAGTTCATGGAAATGAACTCCATGACCCACTAAATTCAAGGTTTGGGAAAGATAAATCCCTAAGTTATGGTTTTGGGCTTTTAGGCCTATATAATTTATGAGTATAGGAAAATATAGAAATATTGATATTGGTTGAGTGAATCCTATGAGAGGCTTATGATGAAATTTGGGAATATAGGTATATATTCACTAAATGTAAGATGGTATAATTGGAGTTATCCAAGTAAATCCCTAGAGGGGATTAAGTTAAGTATTGTTTATTAAAGTAAGAAATACTTTGGGTTTAGTATCATGCTTATATGAATGCATGATTATGATTCCTTGAGGGAATATTTGGGATTATTGGTCATCCCTAGATGCTATAGGCCATTATGGCCGTTTATATATTCTAGGAGGAATATATGGTATACGTATATACTACGTAATTAAAGTATATATATATATATGATATGATGGTAATGATTTTTGAAAAAAAAATGAATATTTTCAAAATGGAAAGATAAATGATTTTCATAATTGATAAAAATGTGGATTACACACCTCCCTAAATCGCTATCATAATGGAAGTTGCGCGCATTATGGTGAAGCCCCCTGGCTATTGAGTAGGGTGGATATAGTCCCTAGGCCATATGGGCGATTATATATTTTTACTGCGCTGGTTAAGAGATTCTGGGTGTGGTCTTGACTTTTTCGTAGGCATATGGCCACTTCCCGACGTTGGTAGGTTCCCAGGTTGTCTTGTATAGATAGGCCCTGGAAGATGATAGCCATTTAGGGGCACGTCCAGTGGGGAAACCCGGAGCAGCGGTCATAGATTTATTAAAGCAATTCATGATAATGGATTGGCTTTAGTTTACATTTCCTGAGTATAAAAAGGGAAATGGGATAAATGTTTGGCTTCGGTAACACTCCCGGATGGAAGAAGGGATGTGGAAGCATGATATGATCAAAGCATTTTCATGATAACGAAAATGGCCTTGAATACATTTCCTGAGTATAAAAAGGGAAATGGGATGATATAAAACGTAAAAGCATTTTTATCATAATAAAATTGGCTTTTTGAAAAGTATATGATATGGTAAAGCAATTCATGCTAATGAATTGGCTTTTAAATACATTTCCTGGATATGAGAAGGGAAATGGAAGGTTTTGATATGAGTATAGAATACACCTCAGTCCGGGAGGTAGATCCGGATGTGTATTATAAGATATAATTGAATTGGTAAACCTCAGTCCGGGAGGTAGATCCGAATGAGTATTATAAAGATGATTATAAGTAAACCTCAGTCCGGGAGATATTATCCGGATGTAAATTGTAGATGTATATATATGTATTTATACATTTGTGCGTGATACGGGCTTAATGGATCTCTACCATTAACCCTGCCAAGTAGTAGTGTATCGGTGGGGTTCCTTGTTTGGATTTCGCTTTGCGAGACACCCGACGAACGAACTTAGTGCAGTGTTGAGAATGGAGGGAAGTTTAGCCCTTAGCACTTGGACTATCTAGGGTAGATAGTAGATGGGTGATTAGACTAGTTAGGCGGGGTAGCTTGACTAGGTTATGTTGTTAGGGTGCGTTAGGTGTGCACTATTAGAGGAGAGGTGAGGGGTATCTCATGGGAGTGCGATACCCATTTAAATATGAGATAAAACTATTTTTCTAAAAATAAAGCATTTATGCACTTGCAAAATATTTTGAAAACTCGGGCTCTGACCCGTTTATCTACTTTCCTTTCTATATATATATATATATATATATATAGGTGTCCAGACACAGGGATGCCTGGATGACACTTCCTTCGAGTCAGACGTCTGCTGCAGCAACTGTGGATGCTTGCGGGTTCTCGGTAGATGCTTCTTCTATTGTACTCAAAATAGGAGGTACTATACAAACATTCGGGCCAATGGTCCAACTGTATTTATTTATTCTTTTATACGTTATTCGATATGGTTGTATAATTTGAACCGAGTGTTCGGTTATTTTATTTCATTTCATTTTCCTTTCAGTTTCATTTACGCTTAAACCGTGTGTACGTTTTATTATAATTGTTTAAAAAGAGTAGTTAAGTAAAAGTTTTTAACGCTTGCCTAATAGGATATTAGTAATTAAATGGATTTTCGACAGTGATGCTAAGAATCATCCATATGTGACTCCTATTTTAATCTGATATAGGAGTGATCGCCCGGTATCCCATTAGGCGGGTTGTTACACTTACATTACACGTGTCAACGGCTATTGCGCCGATTTTTCTGTTACTATAGAAACACTCATGTGGGTAAGGATTTTGGGGAGATTTATGGGTAATGGGTGCGGATAGTTCTACTTAGAAAGTCTGGTCCCCACTGAGAAAGGCTGCCAAGCAATACCTTGAGGTGTGGGCTTCCAAACAATTTCTTTCTTTGACACACACACATTAATTTATATGTTCAGTCAAGTAACTCACAGGTGAATACCATTATAAATTTATGTATTAGCCCAAGCATGGAACAAATACAACCAAAGGTCATTAGTTAACACACCACCAATCATTCTCCCCCCCCCCCCCTCCCCCACCCACCCACCCACCCACACAGAGAGAAGTAATACCCCAAACAAAATAGTAGAACCAAGAGGTCTAGCTTTTCCTATATTGGATTAGAACTTAAAGAGGCGATAATCGAAAACTGGAACCTCATTCTTGATTACAGATTCAATAGGACAGCATTGAATGAGTTAGTATCCGATTATAGACAACTCTTCGATAATAGGACAGAGCAAGATGTTATGTCTACTGTTTAATAAATACAAAATTACAGAATTATAAATTATAATATAATTACAGAAATAAAACCAAATTACAGAAATGAAATATTATTAGAATAGAAAAATAATCCGAGCCCTATTTAGAACAGTCTCCTTAAGATAAATTTATTCCTTCCACAAGGTGCCAAAGGTACTGAATAATTGTCTCCCAAGATAGAACGAATTTCCAAATTAATCAAGTAGCACAACAATGATTAATTTCTTCGAACACAGTTCTGTGTTTATACTCAACCAGACCAAATAAATGATATGCAGGAATGTATGCAGTAGCAGTAGTAAATGAATTATTTTCTGGGAAAAACGCAGCATAAATTCGGAATTATGGGAGGGCAATTTTTTCAGTAGTCAAAACTGTAGGGAAAAGGTTTAGTTTATAGCTTTTGTGTTGACTATTGGAACAGTTAACCGAAATTAACTGTCAAAAAAAGTTAAACGAATTAACTGTTGACTGTTGGCAATAACTGCCAACAGTTTATTAATTAATTAATTAATTTCATAATTAATTAATAATTAAAGCCCAGAAAGTTAAATAAATTCGGCCCAAAAATGTAGGAGATTTTTATAAGCCTAAGCCTAAGCTCGAGCCGAGCCGACCGGACGGACGGAGGCGCGCGCTTGTGGACTTTTGACCGAAACTCAACCCACTGCCAACCGTTTATTAATTAATTAATTAATTGCGTAGTTAATTAATAATTAAAGCCCAGAAATTAAATAAATTCGGCCCTAAAATGTAGGACATTTTTATAAGCCTAAGCCTAAGCCCGAACCGAACCGAACCGAGCCGAGTCGACAGGTCGGACGCACGCGCACGTGTTGACTTTTGATCGAAAGTCAACTCGTGCATAGCTTAGGTCATCTCCCCTTCAAAGAGTTGGGATACCCCAAGGCATCCAAGCCTTAGTCCATACTTGTGGTGTTAGTAACTCATCAAATTTTCACTACTCTTCCAATGTGGGACAAGAGTTAAAACATACCCAATTCATTAACTTTCATTGCTTTGTTAGTCACTTTGGTGACATATTTATCATTCATAACTTATTGAAATTGGACATATGAATATACTATGTTAATCTCCTTGCGGAGGAGAACGCGTTCATATATGGTCTCACGATTTTCGTAGTGTGGGTCCCACCTAAATTTGAGCTCAAAGTTGCTAAAAAATCTGTCCAGAAAATTCTGGACAGCTTTCTAAAACCCAATTCAAGTCCATTTTTTCAACAATCCCTCACATGAATGATATATCGCTATAAATAAAACATAACAGATGCTAATGCAGATGCAGACACAGGTTGAGTAAAACTGAAGACTTATTGCATCGGGAGAAGTAGCCTAGTAGCCTTGAACTTTCCTTAGTGATATATTATCGAATTTACTTGGTTAATCAGTATACTTCACATCCTTGAACCGTCAACAGTTTCTATAAACCTAGACAACAGTACTCATACAATAATTCTTCAACACAGTTAGTTCTCACGTTTGTGTTCATTTTGGCCATGAACATCACTTGGTTCCGTGAGTATTTTAGAGAATATGCCTTTCATTATTCTCATAGAAGTGGCCCCCTTCTTACTCACGTAGGTGACTTCCATAAAGAGTATCCTGCAATACCCCACTTAGACGTACTAAGATATAGATGTCATTAAAAGCATAACTTATCCTAACTTTGCAGCAGATATGCACTGTCTCATCTTTGGAATGGATTGGATTAAATCTCTTCCAGTGCTTACTGAATACAATGTAGTTCAGTTTTCCCATTGAACCTAGATCTTGGGATCTCCAATCAGCTAGGTTGGGTTGCCACTACATTGATTCTTATTTATTTATAGGCTTTAGACCCATTCCTCTCGATGAACTTTCAACTTGCTCTCGGTTGAATCTTTTTGTTAGTGGATCCGATATATTATCTTTTGACTTTACATAGTCAATTGAGATAATTCCATTTGAGATAAGTTTTCTAACGATATTGTGTCGACGATGAATGTGTCGTGACTTTTCGTTATACATGTGATTTTGTGCCCTTCCAATCGCTGATTGGCTATCGCAATGTATACATATTGTGGGCACAGGTTTAGACCAATTTGAAAAATCCTCTAAGAAATTTCGAAGCCATTCAGCTTCTTCTCCAGCTTTGTCTAGTGCAATGAATTCAGATTCCATTGTCGATCTAGCAATGCACGTTTATTTTGAGGATTTCCAAGATACGGCTGCACCTCCGAGGGTAAACACATACCCACTCGTAGACTTAGAGTCTTTTGTATCGTATATCCAATTTTCATCGCAATGTACTTGAAGAACAGCTGGATATTTTGAGTAGTGCAGTCCATAGTTTTGAGTATATTTTAAATAATCCAAAACTCTCAATATTTCTTTCCAGTGATCTCTTCGTGGATTACTCGTAAATCGACTTAGCTTACTTATTGAGTGTGCTATGTCCAGTCGCGTACAGTTCATGATATACATTAAACTGCTGATAATACGAGAATATTCTTGTTGAGATATGCTTTCACCATTGTTTCGTGCTAGATGTAAATTTATATCTAAAGGTGTCTTAGTAGGACTAATATCATACTTCTAGAATTTTTCAAGTACTTTCTCTATATAATGAGATTGAGATAATATAAGTCCATCCGATGTTTTAGAAATTTTAATTCCTAATATAACATCGGCGATTCCCAAATCTTTCATGTCAAATCTACTACTCAACATTTGTTTTGTAGTTTTGACAATTTCCAAGTTACTACCCATGATAAGCATATCATCAACATAGAGGCATACAATGACATATCCATTATGAATGTATTTAAAGTAAACACATTTATCGCATTCATTAATTTTGAAACCATTTGATAACATTGCATTATCAAATTTTTCATGCCATTGCTTAGGTGCTTGCTTTAATCCATATAATGATTTAACAAGCTTACATACTTTTCTTTCTTTTCCGGGAGCTTTGAACCCTTCAGGTTACTCCATATAAATTTCCTCATCTAGTTAACCGTTTAAGAATGCAATTTTTACATCCATTTGATGTATTTCAAGTCCATTAATAGCAGCTATTGCTATTAACATCCGAATGAACGTTATTCTTGTTACCGGTGAATATGTGTCGAAGTAATCCAACCCTTCCTTTTGGCTATAGCCTTTAGATACAAGTCTAGCTTTATATTTATCAATTGATCCATCGGCCTTCAATTTCTTTTTGAAGATCCATTGATAACCTAACGGTTTTGGACCTAGTGGAAGATCCACTAGTTCCCATGTATGATTTTGTAATATGGATTCAATTTCACTATTTATTGCTTCTTTCCAATTGGAAGCATCGGGTAAGGATATGGCTTCTTTATACGATTGAGGTTCATTTTCTAGCAAATATGTTAAAAAATCCGAACCGAAAGAAGTCGAGGTTTTTGCTCTTTAACTACGTCTTGGTTCATCCTCTTTTGGTTCAATAGGTTGATGAGTACCACTTGTAGTAGCTTGATTTTCCCTTTTAGAAGGACCAGATTCTCGGGTCATGTTATAGGGGAATTTATTTTCAAAAAATGAAGCGTCCCTCGATTCAATAACCGTATTTACATGAATATCCAAAATATCAGATTTACAAACTAGAAATCGATATGCACTGCTATTAGTAGCATAACCGATGAATACACAATCCACGGTTTTTGGGCCTATTCTTACCATTTTAGGTTTAGGAACCATCACTTTGGCTAAGCACCTCCACACTCGTAAATATTTATAGGAAGGTCTTCGACCTTTCCATAATTCATAAGGTGTCTTGTGAGTCTTCTTGTGAGGTACTTTATTGAGAATATAATTAGCAGAAAGTAAGGCTTCCCCCCACAAATTTTGTGGAGCTCCTGAACTTAATAACATCGAGTTCGTCATCTCTTTTAAAGGATAGTTTTTGCGTTCAACAACACCATTCGATTGAGGAGAATAAGGATCGGTTGTTTGATGAATAATCCCATTTTCAGAACAAAATTCCTCAAATGGATATTCATATTCACCTCCTCTATCACTCCTAATAGCCTTTATTGTTTTGCTTAATTGATTCTCAACTTCATTTTTATATTGTTTAAATGCATTAATAGCCTCATCTTTATTATGTAACAAATATACATAGCAATATTTTGTGCAATCGTCAATAAAAGTAATAAAATACTTTTTCCCACCTCTTGTTTGAACAAATTTTAAATCATAAATATCAGTGTGAATTAAATCTAAAGGTTCAGTTATCCTTTCAATAGAATGGAAAGGTAATCTAGCTAATTTAGATTCCACACAAATTTCACATTTATGATTTTTATCAATATTAAATTTTGGCAAAAATTCCAAGTTAATTAATCTACGCAATGTATCAAAATTAACATGTCCTAATCTAGCATGCCAAATATTAGATGACTCAATCAACTAAGAAGAACTAGCAATTTCATTCATTAAAACAGATGTTTTTGGGGTTACAGTAAGAACATTGAGTTTAAAGAGCCCCTCATTTAGGTAGCCCTTTCCTACATACATGTCATTCTTAGACAACACAAAACGATCACACACAAATACAAGCTTGAAACCATTTTTAGTCAGGAGAGATCTAGAAATCAGATTCTTTCGGATATCAGGCACGTGAAGAACATTGTTGAGAGTAAGTTCCTTTCCAGAAGTCATTTTTAAAACAATCTTTCCTTGTCCCACCACCTTAGAAGTGGAAGAATTTCCCATAAAGTGGTTCTCCTCATTTTCCAAAGGCTTATAGGTGGTAAACATCCATTTGTTTGCACAAATGTATCGTATGTCTCTAGTGTCCACCCACCATTCCTTCGTATTTCCAACCAAGTTACATTTAGAGACCACGGCAGAAGGATTCATATCCGCCAAATTATTGGCGATATTCTCACCCTCAGTTACATTTGCTTGAGGGTTATTTTTATTTTCCTTCTTAGGCTTACGACGCTCGCTTGAGCGGTGTCCAGGTTTACCACAATTGTAGCATTTTCCTTTGAACTTCTTCTTGTTCTTTTTGGAAGTGCCTTCCCCATCATACTTTCGTTTGTTCTTCTTAGGACATTCAACAACATGGACCTTCGTTTCCATCGGATTCTTCCCACTTTTCTTTTGAGACTCACGGTTGTCTTCTTCGATTCTCAGCCTGACCACCAACTCCACCACATTCATCTCCTTTCGCTTGTGCTTGAGATAATTTTTGAATAAAGTCCAAGATGGTGGCAATTTTTCAACAATTGCAGCAACTTGGAAAGTTTCACTAAGTGACATTCCTTTAGTATGAATGTCGTGGAGGATCACTTGGAGTTCTTGCACTTGCGAGATCACAGATTTAGAATCAATCATTTTGAAGTCCAGAAAATGCCCAACGATAAATTTCTTCATCCCAGCATCTTCAGTTTTATACTTCTTTTCCAAAGAATTCCATAATTCCTTGGATGTTTTGATCGTGCAGTAGACATGGTACAATGTATTGTCCAAGTAGGTCAGAATATAATTCTGGCATAGGTAGTCCGAATGCTTCCAAGCATCGACATCAGCAAACTTTTCAGAGTCATATCCCTCTTGAATAGAGGGGCAATCTTCATATATAAACCTACCCAGTTGGCAGGTTGTGAGATAGAAGTACATTTGTCCTTGCCAACGTTTGAAGTCAGCCCCAATGAAATTTTCCGATTTCTCCCCGTGTGGCACAGATACGGGTGCAGTCACATTTGTTTTGGTGACAATCAGTTTAGTAGGACTAGTGTTCGTACTTTGAGATTCCATTTCTGTTACAAAAATAGAATTTTTATCAATGATAAAATTCATATATAATGAATTAATCAAAACAGAATACAAAATTTTGTGCACCAATTTCCTCCAAATATAATTCACAATAAATGAATTCCAAAAGAATTCAAATGAAATTCAGAATTAAACTATAATATAAACAGAAGTTTATACACAATAAAATATGTGTCACACTAATTTTTAATAATAAAAAGAATTCCGTACAAAACAGAATTATAATTTAAAGATTAATTTTTTTTTTTACATAAACAGATTTTAATAAAAATACACAAATAAAATTTTATTTTCTACAATAAAGCAATAATTTAATTCATTTTATTCTGTCAAAACAGATTTATTTTCAACAAATAAATTTCTCTAATAAAAAAATTATGTACACTACAAAACAGTAGAGTAGAGCCGAGCCGGCCGGACGCGCGCGCATGTGGACTTTTGACCGAAAGTCAACCCGTGCATAGCTTAAGTCATCTCCCCTTCAAAGAGTTGGGTTACCCCAAGGCATCCAAGCCTTTGTCCATACTTGGGGTGTTATTAACTCATCAAATTTCCACTATTCTTCCAATGTGGGACAAGAGTTAAAACATATCCAATTCAATAACTTTCATTGCTTTATAAGTCACTTTGGGGACATATTTATCATTCATAACTTATAGAAATTGGACATATGAATATACTACGTTAATCCCCTTGCGGAGGAGAACGCGTTTGTATATGGTCCCATGATTTTCGTAGTGTGGGTCCCACCTAAATTTGATCTCAATGTTGCTAAAAATCTATCCAAAAAATTCTGAACAGCTTTCTAAAACCCAATTCAAGTCCAATTTTCCAACACAAGAGGCATTAGGAGCACCGATGTTCTGGATTGGCATCTATATCGCAGCTGCATCTCTAGTCTGCTCCCTCGCAATGGCCGTTGATGTCTTCCGAGGTTTCCGCCATAGGAAACTCTGGTTTCCGTGCAAATTCTTCACTCTTAATGCTGCTTCATTGACTTTGCTAGCTGTAGCAATGAAGCTGCCCGTAGATCTAACTACTAAGATGGCAAACAAAGAGGACCAGCTCGTGAAACTTAGCAGTGAAATTTTCATGTGTACCGTAATGGGTAATTTTATGCCTTCTCTAGGAACCATGGGGAGCAATGAACTTCTCTCCAACATAGTAGCCTTGGGTATTCTGGTAATCACCATGATTGCGAATATCTGCATCCAATTATTTATAGGTACAATTGAAACTGACAAGGAAAATACTCTTGAAGGTGGAATTTTGTTATCCGCACATGTTTCATGATTCTTTTGCTTCTACTTATAAGTTCCTCCGCTTTAGTAGTCCCGACTTCTAAAAATATTCTACAACTGAAATATGGGGATAAGCATAAAATGGCTTCAAATGAAGGATCCAGTCAAACCGAAAAGTTCAAAGTTCAAAAACTGAAAGATAATGTGAAAAAATATTGGATGATGGTACAAAGTGGTGGCCCCCAATTATTTAGATGGCTCACAGCCATAAGTTTCAAGCGCTCCAAGAAAGGGAGCAACAATTACGGAAATGTATTCAAAATCGAGAATTACTGGATTCAAAAGCTATTAGAGTGGAAAGGGAGGAGCCCCTTAGGTTTACCAATTCATGCCCGGAAATGTAGAAAACTTGTTCATGACATAAAAAATATAATTCTTCATACTTGTATAGGAGTTCAAATAGCGATTGCGGTAGCAAGAAAAACGTTTCGCATCATCCCCTTTTTCTTCATAAGCATGATCTTGTCATGTTGCTCTTTTCTTAAGCGTTCGAAGAGAAAGCTCTTTTCTGAGTCTACGGCCTCAGAATCGAAAAGTGGTAATGAAGAGCTCGATCTTAGACGTTACGTTTTGCAGCTTGAAGGTGAGGAAGAACTGCCTAAAAGAGTCTTGAAGAAAATTTCTAATTCTGTGGATGAACTCATTCGTAAGGATAGAAGACAGCAGCTAAAAAATCTAATGGAGCTTCTTCAAAAGTCTGCACGCTTCAAGGGGGTAGTCGAGTTTGAGAGCAATTAAGTTTCACGTCTACAGTCTGATGAACCTCCTAATTTCTGGAGTATGTCAGTGGCAACCCTTACAAGTATTGCCATTTCTCTTCCCAACATTAAAAATGACATGGTTGATCAATTATTAGGTAGTGTGAGTGAAGGCTTCGTGTATACCAGGATCATAGAAAAAGCCTGCATACCAAAGGAGATTTAGTAAACCTCAAAAATGCGGCAGATGCCTTGTGGTTAGGAGTTGAACTTTATCGCAAGTGGCTAGATGAGGATTTGCAGAAAATGGTTCTCAACGAAAAAACCCCAGAAGAGAATCTTCAAAGGTTGGGAGAAATTTCCAAAAACATGGTCATGGAATTCAATAGAAACGTGAATGGAGGTCCGGAGGAGAATCCTCTTAACTGGCCAATCAAGGTTATAACTGCAAATTCCATGTATAGAATCAGTAACACTATAGTGCAGGACTGTCAAGGCAACCAAGAACAAACATATGATAACTTGTTCGAACAATTATCTATTATTATTGCAGATATACTAGCTGCTTGCCTCACAAACTTACCACACGTCATAATTATGAAATGCTATTGTAATGACATAAAAAAGAGGCAGGGGAGTGTCGAAGAGGCAGCTCGTCTTCTTGGTGAAACTGAAGAGATTATGAAAATCCTTTAACGACATGAACTTCCTAGCCTAGACCCCGATCAAGACGAAGATTGTATCTCATCATCCAATATCGTGACAAATTCTCCTGGTTCTAGTGAGTTGCATATATCTGTTGACTAAGATAACATCCATGTATGTAGATTTTATCTATTTGAATTTCAAATGTGTGTTCAAGTGCTAAGAATAATCAGTTGGGTTATAATTTTTATAAGTAAAAGTGGCATTTTGTTGAGTTGTAAATTAAATTCTTGAATGCATCTTCTTAAAATTTGATCATTTCATACAATTCAGTAACTCGGTTTAAGGTGGACGGTTATTGATCCATAGTTTTTTTTATCAACTAACTAGTAACAGATAAAAGAAATAAAATCATGTCGGTCCCCCTCTTCTCTCTCCTCAACGCCGGATCACACCATTTTGTAACAGCTTATGATGGATCATTGGCTAAGAAAATGGAGCTCAAATGGGAGGTTGAAGATGCAAATAAAGGTTATGGAAATATTTTTTTTAATGGATCATTGGTTTCCTCTTTATCTGATATCGAAAGTGATCCTTTTAAGGTTGTTTCAATTTTAAACTCCTTGGTTCCTTATTTATCTGCAGCATGTCCAGTTTTAAATTGTCTTAACATGTTGAAAACATTTGCAATTTTACCTTAATTTCGAGGAAATTGAATGAGAGACAACCAAACAATGTACGTCAAAACGCCCCATTAGTAATTACATTCCATCACTATTTAAGGACAATGATTCTGCACAAGTATATATGTCCTATTAATTGTACGTTGGAACTTAAATATTTGGGTAGCTCTCTTACTATATTTTTATCAGGTCAGCTAAATTAATAAATTGCCTCGTCTATATATTGATCAGTGGCGGACGTGCTATAATAAACTGATACCCTGGCTGTCATTTCATCATCTAATAATAGGACAGTTTCTTCTGGTTTAGGTGAGTTGCATATAGCTGTTATGTAGGATAACATCTATACATAGTATTGATGTGTGGGTTCACTTTAGTATTCGAATTCGTAAGGATTTGATTAACTATGACTAACCTGTGTTGGGTGTGTGGATTCTCTCTAATACGAAGTAATTGTCCTTAGACTCAAATCCACATTATCATATTTTTATTAGTAGAGTTATGATTCATGTGGATTTATAACATGTAACTAGAGAATTACTGGATTCAAAAGATAGTAGAGTGGAAAGGGTGGATCCCCTAAGGTTTACCAATTCATGCCCGAAAATGTAGAAAACTTGTTCATGACATAAAAAATATAGTTATACATACTTGTATAGGAGTTCAAATAGCGATTGCGGTAGCAAGCAAAATAGTTCGCTTCATCCCCTTTTTTCATAAGCATGATCTTGTCATGTTGCTATTTTCTTAAGCATTCGAAGAGAATGAGTCTACGGCCTCAGAATCGAAAAGTGGTAATTAAGAGCTCGATCTTAGCCGTTACGTTTTGCAGCTTGAAGGTGAGGAAGAACTTCCTAAAAGAGTCTTGAAGAACATTTCTAATTCTAATGGAGCTTCTTCAATCTGCACGCTTCAAGGGGGTAGCTGAGTTTGACATCAATCAAGTTCCACCTCTACAGTCTGATGAGCCTCCTAATTTCTGGAGTATGTCAGTGGAAACCCTTACAAGTATTGACATTGCTCTTCCCAACATTAAAAATGACATGGTTGATCGATTGAAGGCTTCGTGTATACCAGGATCATAGTAAAAAGCCTGGACACCAATGGAGATTTAGTAAACCTCAGAAATGCGGAGGATGTCTTATGGTTAGGAGTTGAATTTTATCGCAAGTGGCTAGATCAGGATCTGCAGAAAATGGCTTTCAACGGAAAAAACCCAGGAGAGAATCTTCAAAGGCTAGGAGAAATTTCTAAAAACATGGTCATGGAATTTAATAGAAACGTGAATGGAGGTCCAGAGGAGAACCCTCTTAACTGGCCAATCATGGTTATAACTGCGGATTCCATGTATAGAATCATTAACACTATAGTGCAGAACCAAACCTATGAGAACTTGTTCGAACAATTATCTATTATGATTGCAGATATACTAGCTGCTTGCCTCACGAACTTACCACGCGTCATAACTATCAAGTGCTATTGTGGTGACATAAAAAAGAGGCAGGGGAGTATTGAAGAAGCAACCCGTCTTCTTGGTGAAACTGAAGAGATTATGAAAATCCTTCTTCGACCTGAACTTCCTATCCTGGACCCCGATCAACCAACAGATTCTATATCATCATCCAATATCGGGAGAAATTTTTCAAGTTCTAGTGAGATGCATATACCTGTTAACTAAGATAACATCCATGTATGGAGTATCTGTGTGTAGTTTTCTCTATTTGAATTTTAAATGTGTGTGCAAGTGCTAAGAATAATCAGTTGAGTTATAAATTGTCATGTATGGAGTATCTGTGTGCAGTATGTCATGTTATAAATTGTCTTAACATGTTGAAAAAATTTGCAGTTTGCCAGTAATTTCGGGGAAATTGAGTGAGACAACCAAACTATGTACGTCGAAACACCCCTTTAGTAAATACATTCCATCACTATTTAAGGACAATGATTCTGCACAAGTATATATGTCCTATTAATTGTATGTTGAAACTTAAATATTTGGGTAGCAATACGGTTTCAATGCGGTTTCAATTTGGTACACTTAGAATTTCTCATATTTGGGTAGCTCTCTTACTATGTTTTTTTCAGGTCAGCTAAATTAATAAATTGCCTCGTCTATATATTGATCAGTGGCGGACGTGCTATAATAAACTGATACCCTGGCTGTCATTTCATCATCCAATAATGGGACAGTTTCTTCTGGTTTCGGTGAGTTGCATATAGCTGTTAAGTAGGATAACATCTATACATAGTATTGATGTGTGGGTTCACTCTACTATTCGAATTCGTAAGGATTTGATTAACTATGACTAACCTGTGTTGGGTGTGTGGGTTCTCTCTAATACGAAGTAATTGTCCTTAGACTCAAATCCACATTATCATATTTTTATTAGTAGAGTTATGATTCATATGGATTTATAACATGTAACCAGTTTTCAGTTGCAATATAAATATACTTACAAAAATAGAGGTAAAATATATAACGTTAAAAGATCTATTTTACATTTGTGTGATACATGCTATTAATACAGAAAAATTTATAAAAGAACAACTAACATATGTATTTCATTAATAGAATATTTTATGCCAAACAAATACTTGCATGTAAACTTAAAATGCAAAAAGAAAAATATTTAATGTTGAAATAAGAATAATCAAAAGACAAAAAAGAAGAGAACACAAACACATACGCACGCACGCATGCGCGTGCGCGCGCGCGCGCACACACACACACTATATATATATATATATATATATATATATATATATATATATATATATATTAACAGATTGTTTATAAATATAACTTAGGTTTTTAAACAATACTATTTTTATAAAAATCTAAATATATAATCATTTTTCTTATAAAACTATAGTGTTAACACTCTTTTTTAATAATTTTTTAATAAAACTTAATTTTATAAAGATAAGTATAAAATTATTTATTATATATAAATTTTTATTTATATAATGTAGTTTTCTAAAAACTGAAGTTTTTAACTTCATTTCTTTATATAAATTGTGTTTTAAAAGGCTTTAAACAATACTGTTTTTATAAAAATATAAATATATAATCATTTTTTATAAAATTATATTAACACTTTTTAAATTTTTTTTAATAAAACCTAATTTTATAAGGATATGTATAAAATATTTTATTATATATAAAAATTGTATTTTTATAAAGTATTTTTCTAAAAACTATATTTTTAAACTTCATTTCTTTATACAAATTATGTTTTAAAAGGTTGTTCTATAAATATAAATACAATTTTTAAGAGAAAAAACTCTTTATAAAGCAATATTAACATTCAGAATTTATAAATTGTTTTATAAGACTCTATATTTTTTTATAAAAAATATTTTTTGAGTTATATATAAAAAATAATTATTATATAAATATTAACATTTATTAATTGAGGGAAAAGATGTTCCATATAAAAAAAACTTTTATATGAGGAGACACCATTTTTAACATAACTTTTTGCATTTAGTGTGGATAGGTGGCACAATAACATGAGGAGACACCATTTTTATATATACAGATTTTAGCCCAGCATGATGAACGGACATTTTACAATTATTTGTTGGAATATGCACAATAGAACCAACTAAAAAATTAGACAGACTTAATTAAAATAACAATGTGCGTGTGTGTGTGTGTGTGTCTGTGTATATATAAAATAAAGGAGGAGAGGTTTTTTGTCTCCCTCAACTAACGTCTGAGATTAAAAGTTGGTGGGTTTGGTCTTTATCAACTAACGATTCAGATTACATCTAAAGTTGGCTCATACAAAGGGCTGAGATTCCTCCAAAATCGTTTGTCCAAAATAGCTAAGTACAACTGTAGTGTATCCATTAAGTGTGCCTGAAATTTTTTCATTTCGGGTACTACTAGGGTATCTGGATACATACATGGGTTGTACTTACCTTATGTAAAAGATTTCTCTTCCATTTTATGCGTTAATTTAAACTCTATGCGTTAAAATGATAAGACCCCGTTCCTGACGGTCTGAATATGGGAATTCACCTCTTCTTCTTTTACTCCGTAGGAAAAATTTGAGGGATTGGATTCCTCTCCCTTAATTCCCCGGAAAGAATTTGTTTCGAAGTTTCTCTTGCTCCTTCATCCAGAACACCAAAAAGAAGCATTTCCTCTGATTCATTAGTGCTAAAGGTTATCTAGATCCCTCTTTCTATGAACTTATTTCTCTCATTTATATCTTGTAGTGATCTGAACAACAAAAATCTCATTTGTCTCAGGCAGAGGCTCATAACTCAATTAAAGCCCTGTTATGAAAGAAAACCTCGGTTACCGATTTAGAAACGAAGCTCCTATGAGTTAAATTAGGAAAAAATGTTGGTTGTAGATCTTTGTCTTTTGACTTTTGCCTTTTTTTTCTTCTTCATCATTTTTAGTTTTAATCAAGTTTGTTGAGAAAACACAGGCCTGGAAATAATAGGAAAGTTACCACCGGGTATAACTCCTAATTCGGCATACTTTTTCAATTTATGTTTTTTAGTTAGTGGCTTGAACGTTTTTTCCATTTTGTTAGTGTTATAATTTCCTTTTTTCTTTTTTCCCCTCTACCTCTCTCTTGGTGATGGCTGTTCCGAAGTGGACTTCATTTAGAAAACTAGCTGTGAGTATTTTGGTTCCATCTATTTGATGGTTGTTCCATGGTTACTTTATCCTTCATTGTTTTATTTTTCTTGGTTTCGTGGTTGATTTCTTGGTTTTGTAATTTTTCTCTGTTTGTCTTATTTTTCTTTTCAGATCTGCAGTAGATAGAGGAAGAGAAAGAGAAGAATATGGTGAGAGAGAGATGGTTTTCTAGTATTCTCTTAGATTTTGGGGCATTTATGTTTTAAAAACATCTTGCAAACACAAAATTCTAGACCGAATTTCTTACGTTTTCAATATGGGGAGAGATATTACTGCACATTTCTTCCCCTGCTCATTTCAATGCCTGGCTCCTGAGAGTGCGCTTTTGTTCAAATAAAGAAATTATTTAATTAAACTCAGTTTTTCAATTAAATCCTAAAACATGCATCAATGTGTAATTGAAGACAATAGAATCATGCAAGAACATTCAATCACAAACAAACACACAAATGAGGAAAAACCTCCCCAAAGGGAAAAACCTTTTATTTTCACTATAGTTTGTAAAGAACGGTTTACATGAATTATACTGAAAATAAGAGTGACATACGAAATACCCTTAGGTGTCGGTTCCAATGTCGTTGGCTGGAATTTCCCGTAAGAACTCCATATGGACAGAAATGGAAAATAGTCGGCTTCTCCACAAGTTACTCCAGATGAGTAAAAGGGATCCTTTGAAGGTTTAAAGATTCACACACATATATAGGAATTGTTTTCTGAATAAACACTACATGAAACCTTAAAAACATGAAGTCTGTTTTCTGGGTTGTAAATCGCAGAAACATGTATGTAAAAGACTTCGAAAAATGAGGAGAATGGGCACATATATTTATACGAAAATCGAGGCGGTGCTGTCGTTCGAATGACATAAGCTATGTCGCTCGAACGAGACACACGTGTCACTCATACAAGATCGCGCGACATGCTCATGTCTCTTGAACGACAGAGCAATGTCGTTCGAACGAGCTCGACAATGAAAAAGTCTGCTTCTACACTTAGAAAAATTTCTGCTTTTGTGTTGAAAACATATCAGACTTTAAAAAATATTTTCTAAAAATTTCCCAAATATTTATGCAAATATTAAAAACTCCAATAAACCATTTTACCAATAACGTGAAGTGGAGTAGTGGAAACTAATGAGCAGCATGTCGCATGAAGCATGATGCACGTGTGAAGATAGTGGATGCATGAGTTCGGATCAAGGCCGTCGTGGATGATCGTGTTGACGTGCCGAATGTACCGTTATCAGACATGCATACTGTGATCTAGGACAAATAGAAAATTCCTAGATTCTACCCCAGACATTTATAAAATTTTATCCTTACAAATCTCCCCCTATGTCTATGCCGTTACATACATAAAAAATCCGAATTATGTTATCTCCATAAAGGAAATGACATATAATATAATATCCCCATTAAACCCTCAAACTGAGAATACTAACTGACATGTCGTCAATCAAACTTCAACATCTTCAAACCTTCAGCTTTTCAGAAACTCTCAAAGCTTTTCTCATCAGGCCGTGCAATCTAATAATCATCAATTTTGTGCCTACACACATGAAATAAAGGAGATACCCGTGACACGCAACAGTTTGAAATACAATGACATGCAAAAATCAAAGATCAATTAAGTTTAAGAAAATCATTAATAAATCAGCCAAACAATTCTCCCCCATAATTCATTCCCCCCCTTTTTATGATGTCCCCAAATAGACAGATATGAGAAGCACAAATAAATGCTAATGGAAAATGTCACAAGGTAATAAATTTTCTATTTTTAAATTTTTCAAAATTTTTCACATAAAATATAAAACAAATAATCACACAATGAAAGAACACAAAAACAACCAAGTCGATTATAGAGGAATTGTAGGGGTGTGAGTAAATTCAATAGGAAAATCAATGCAAACAAACATAACATATGTGCACGATGAATATCGGATACTCCTAACGAATGAACTCAACATCTTCCTTAGGTGTAAAAAGATGGAATTATAAGAGATTGACTCAATCAAATTAGCAAATAAAAACTCAAAGTGATTTCCACACCAATAATGTCCAAAACTATTTAATGCCTTTTCAGGACTTTTAAGGAAGTGAAAACTCGCTTTAAATTCCATCCAAACTCCCTCATGCATATTTTCTTTTTGAGGTAATCTAAATTCTGAAACATTGGAGAATTGATGAATAAACCTAATGGACCCCGAATAATTAAAATTCCTCAATTTTTTTAGGTCCAATTTAACAGTGGCTTAGTATTCGTAAAGGTCAAATGTGAACCTTTCGCAGCCCTTCCCCTTTTTAAAATACCACACAATCTCACCCAACGATCTTTATATGCATTCCAATCTTGTCAAGTTTTATCGCAAATGGTTCGTTGTATAGACATAATTGAGATGGAAACACTCAAGCTAATATGTGATAGACAAGTACAATGATCAAATAAAGCCATGCATGTGTGAAATAAAGGAGATAAGGAGCCAAACATGTAGAAAGATATCACTAATCACATCTCAAAGACTCCAAACAATGTAAAGCACATGGATGAAATGATATAGCGTCTCAAATCACTATCAAACAGTCACGTAAAAAATAGAAATGGAAGTTGTGACTCGACTATCTTAAATGCTCATCCATAAGAGATGTAAACAAAATACAAAAATCTTTTTGTGCTTTTCTAAAATTTTTATAAAGAGAAAATCTTTTTGGATTTAAAAAAAAAAAGATAAAAAGCAAAAAAATAATACAAATGATACAAACTAGCAATAGGAATCATATGATATGAACATGAAAATGCATCCTATCATAGACACGAACCATCCCCTCAGTCAACTGTGCAAATCCCTAAATACTTCCTAAGATTATCGAATCTAAGGGCATCTAAAGGTTTCATGAAAATATCGGCTAACTGAAGGATAGTGGGTACGAAACTCAGGGATACGACTTTCTCCTCAACTAACTGACGTATAAAGTGCTTGCGTATCCTAGTGTGCTTTATGTGCGGATGTTGGATCGGATTACGAGATATGTTTATCACGCTCGTATTATCACAGGAGATGGTCATGGTGTCTTCTGAAATCCCATAATCCTCCAACATTTGCTTCATCTGCAAGAGTTGCATGCAATAACTCCCGGCGGCGATGTACTTAGCCTCCGCAGTGGATAAAGAGATGGAGTTTTGCTTCTTGCTCAGCCAGGAGACAAGAGTAGAACCAAAGAAGAAACACCCACCAGAAGTGCTCCTACATCCATCTGCATCCCCAGTCCTGTTAGCATACGAGTATGCGGACAAACGATCAGTGGTATCAAAGGAATACCAAATGCCATGGGAGAGAGTCCTACTCACGTATTTGATAATACGTTTTAGAGTGAGTAAGTGTGACTCTTTCGGGGATACCTGATATTGAGCACAAACTCCAACACTAAAGGCTATGTCGGGATGATTGGCAGTCAAGTAGAGAAGACTACCTATCATACTCCGATACAAGGTTTAGTCTACGTCCTTGCCTGAAGTATCCTTACTAAGATTGGTAGAAGTACTCATAGGTGTACGTGCATGCTTAGCGGAGTCTAAACCAAATTTCTTCACTAGTTCTCTAGCATACTTGGATTGGGAGATGAACATCCCATCCTCTAGCTAACGAACCTGGAGACCAAGGAAGAAAGTAAGCTCACCTACCATGCTCATATCAAACTCAATTTTCATTTCCTCCTCAAAGTGGTGAACATAGTGGGAGCACGTGGACCAAAGACTATGTCATCCACATAGACCTGGGCAACCAAAATATCACCCTTATCTCTCCTGACGAATAACATCATATCAACTCCCTTTCTCTTAAAGACACGGGATAAGAGATAGGAAGTAAGCCTCTCCTACTAAGAACAGGGTGCTTGCTTCAAACGATACAAGGCTTTTCTTAGATAGTAAAAGTGTTCAGGGTGCGTGGGATCTTCAAACCCTTTTAGTTATTCCACAAAAACCTCCTCCTGTAGAATGCCATTCAGAAAGGCACTCTTCACATCCATTTGATATAACTTGAAGCGCAGATGACAAGAGATGGCGAGCAGTAAACGGACGGACTCAAGTATCGCAAGAGGAGCGAATGTCTTGTCAAAGTCTACACCCTCTATCTGTGTGTAGCCTTGAGCAACCAACCTAGCGTTATTTCTGATAATAGTACTAGTCTCATCTATTTTATTTTTAAAAATCCACTTGGTACCTATCACATTAGTCTCACTAGGTCGGGGAACTAATTCCCAAACATCATTCTTTCTAAATTGAAGCAACTTGTCCTGCATCGCAGAGATCCAATGTTCATCCTGGAGTGCTTCTTTATAGTTCATGGTCTCAACTTTAGATGTGTAGCAGACATGGAAAACAACATTCTCTAGCCGAGCACGAGTCTTGATCCCTAGCGTGGGATCTCCTAGGATAAAAGTAGGATCATGACTCCAGCGAACCCAAGCAGGTGTGTCCCCTAGAAGAGGAGTGGGGTTCACCCTGGATGTGGGAGACACAATGGGATCATCAAAAGGGAGTGTGTCATCCTCACTTAAATGGGCGAAGTCAACAGACATCGATGGTTCGTCATCTTGCACAGTAAAGTTTATCGACTCCATCACTTTAGAGCTCTTCAGGTTAAAAACCCGGTACGCTCTACTATTTGATGAATATCCTAGCAATATTCCCTTTTCTCTTCGGGAGTCAAACTTTCCTAATTGCTCTCTGTCCCGTAAGATGTAGCATTTACTCCCAAAAATATGAAAATATGCAAGGTTGGGCTTCTTTCCAATCCATAATTCATAGGGTATTTTAAGTGTGTGTGTGGATGAAGGTAAACGCTATTCACAATATGGCATGTAGTAGACACTGCCTCTGCCCAAAATCTCCTAGCAACTTTACGACCTAGAAGCATAGATCTATCCATTTCCTGAATCATCCTGTTCTTTCTCTCAACAATCCCATTTTGCCGAGGAGTATTCACACCAGAAAACTCATGTTTGATTCCTAGGCTATCACAGTAAAGATATACTTTTTGCTCCGTAAATTTAATGTCGTTGTCACTAAGCATTCTATTGATAGTGACACCGTGTTGGTTTTGTAAGACACGACACTTGGTCGTCAGAAACTTAACAACATTTGATTTTTCTCTCATAAATCCCACGATAGAATATGTGGAGAAATCATCTACCATCACTAAGATGTACCTCTTACCACCCAGACTCTTTGTACGAGTAGGACCTATGAGATCCATATGTATCAACTCAAGTACTCGTGAAGTGGTAGTGGAATTCAACTTCCTGTGGGGGCTACATATTTGCTTTCCCAACTGACAGGGTCCACAAATCGTGAAAGTTGGCTTTCCAAGTGTTGGTAAGCCACGTCCTAGGTCCTTTTTAGCTAATCACGTTAAATCTCTAAAGTTCACGTGACCTAGACGTTGTTGCCACAGATCCATAGGAGTGATCGTGGCACTATTACAGATAAGTGAGGACTTGGGCACAATCCCATAATAATTATCCTCTGTCCTCACCCCCTTGCACTAAAAGTTTACCGACTTGATTATAAACATTACATGCATCCCGGCCAAACTCTATGACAAAGTCAGCGTCGCACAGCTGGCTAATTCTGAGAAGGTTTGCTTTCAAACCTTTGACGTACAAAACATTCTCTAGCTTAGGAAATCCTGGTAACTCTACTATACCTCATCCTACGATGCTAGACTTTCTCCCATCTCCAAAGGTGACTTTACTTTCCTTATGATCCTTTAGGTAGGTAAAAAATGAGACATCACCGATCATATGTCTGGAGCACCCACTATCAAAATACCACTGTGAGGTATTTTGTGCTTTAAGAGTAACATGTGCAACAAGGGATTTTACATCGGGCTTAGGCACCCAAGATGAGGTAGCATTTTTTCTCCCTTGTCAATGTTGGTTCTGGTCGAATTTTTTGAAGTATCCACTGACGGAAGGGAAATTCATGGAATTCTGCCATTAAACTCTTTGATGTGGCGACTAGGAACTCAACCTACTCTCTAAGGCTCGAGAAATCGCTAGTGGCAGGTGGCGGAGCAGTAGTACGTCGTGTCCAACCTAAACTATAGCAAAACTCCCTGAGTTGTCCCTTTCTTTTGCAGTAGGTACAAAAGTACACAGTTTTAGGCAGACCTTGGTTTGCTTTTCTTGGTCGAACTCTCCTTCGTGGGTTTTGACGATGGCCATATGGATTTTTAGTAAACTTAGGAATTGATACAGGTGCTATTTGGGACGTGGAGGCACCATCAGAACCTATTCCCTACCTATCAACAAAACCTAAAGTGGGACCGACGAGCATCTTTCCCACCTTTCCAGATCTGTCCTCGATTTGAAGCTTGACTTCCCGCGCTCTCTCAAGATCACGAGTAAGCTGGGCTACAAGGGCTTAAAGTTTCTTCCGAGTATCCAGGGAGGAATGTATCTCACTCGTAAGACTAGCCACTTGATTAGTCAAGTCCCCTTTCTCTTTCTCAAAATAACTCTCTCTCTCTCACCAAACAGTCTCTCTCTTTCTCTAAACTGACTTTCTCTCTCAACATAGATAGAATCTCTCTCTTTCAAGGTAGTGCAGGTGGAGGACTCTCTCTCTCGCTTCTCCTAAATCTTTCTCTAAAGCGGTGATCCTAAGAACTAACGCTTTGTTACGCTTTTGGGTTTTAAATGACTCAGTATATAACTCAACGTAGGCGCATTGAAGATCACTCTTGCTCTCACTTGCAGCATCCTCCCCCTCACTCACTTCGTTCTCACTATCGGGGGTATCCCTGTGAAGTAGTATCCTCATTGTCGTGAGGAGCACTAGAGGTACTCACATGACTAGCCATGAATGCGGTGAAGTTACACTCATGCGATGACTCGTCTCCAGAGTCCAACAACTCGACCTCACTCTCATCACTAAGGGTAGTGTTAAGGACAACTTTGCCATTTTCTTTGGCAAGTCTGTTCATCCTAGTAGCACACTCAAAAGCTCTCTGACCCTTACCATCACACTCATAACATCTCTCACCATCTTTCTGAGGAGGTTCTTTAAAATCTTTTTCATTTTTCTTTTCAAACATATTTTTCTCAAAATTCTTTTTATTTTTGAAATTTTTATTTTTCTTGAAGTTGAGAATTTTCTTCAAATTTTTTTCAAACAAGGACAAATCATCTAAATCAAGGTCACACTCGGAATCTGACGTTTCTTTATCCTTTTTTTCTAGATGACTCTACTCTCTTTCTTGTCGGCCCCTCACTCTTCCTATCCTGGGCATTAAGTGCAATTCCCTTATCTTTTGGTTTAACAGACTTAGGAAACATGTCAATTTCAAAGATTTGTAAGTATCCAACCAATTCCTCTAATTTAAGCACGTTTAAATTACCCATAGAATTTAGCACAGTGACTATAGGGATAAAACGCTTAGGTAGTGATCTTAAAATCTTTTTAAAAACTAAACTCTAGCATTAGGAATGTGTTCATCAAGATCAAAGCTAGTGTTTACATTATCAGATAATCTAGCATAAAATTCATCAAAACATTCAGACTCAAGCATGGTGATAGTTTCAAATTGAGTTGTTAAGTTTTGCAATTTTGATTCTTTCACGGCATTAGTTCCTTCGTGGGTAAGTTGTAAAACATCACATGCCTCTTTTGACGTGGTACACGTCATTATCCGCCGAAATTCGTCAGGAGTGACGGATCCAGAAATAGCACTAAGACCCTTAGAGTTAAAAGATGACCATTTAAATTCATCTTCAGTCTATGCAGTCACAGATTTTAAATTTGTCACGTTGTCAATAGTGCTGGAGGGAGGCGTCTACTGTAAGGACAATTTGTCCATCTTTATGTATATGTTATGTCATACGCCGTTACAAGATTGATGGTTGAAAAGATCACATCCTCATCAACGAACTCTGAAATCCGAAGATCAAAAGAAGAAGGAATCTGGCAACAGTCAGCCGGACCGGTCCGCCCCAAAATAAAAAGAATCGATCCGCCTAGCCTCGGACCGATCCGCTGAAATAAAAAAGGAACCGATCCGACTGCGAACCGATCCGCCCAGGACCGGACCGGACCGCCTTGTAAAATGAGTCCAGAGAGCACCGAACCGATTGCGAACCGAATCGGCTTCAAATTAAAAGAACCGATCCGCCATCGGACTGATCCGCCTGAGGCCCGGACCGACCCGCCCTGGATAAACTCTGCCAGATCATGTAGCAGATTTTTTAGGGTTTTGACTCCTTATTTAAACCACGATCAGTAGTTGGTTTCGATAAGACTTTCCCACGTTTTTCAGAGCATATCAACCCTAAAGTCTTCACCTATTGAGTCCTATGATTCTAGGTTTTTAGATTCACACATCTTCCATATCTATGTGAATCAAGTTTGGTA